>JAAKBH010000414.1:0-342027 GCA_019776075.1 Amaranthus palmeri
TTTATAAAAATTAAATTACACTTGTAAATTATTCGAGTAATTGTATGTAACCAACAAAATAAAATAGAATGGATACTTCAAATTAGAAATTCAAGTGGACATACAATGGGAATTTATGATTTAAAATTCTCCATTTTATAAATTTACATATACTATTATATTCAAATATTTATTATTTGTCTATTTAGTTTAATGGGTAAGTCATGTTAATTAATAGAGAATACAAAAGTATGTAAACGTAGGATAAAATATTGAAAAAATATCTTTTTCTTATCATATTTTTTATAATTTATGTTTCTATCATATCATATTTTCTTATATATTATATTCTTAAAAAGTAAGTTGGAATATTTTATCAGATTGAATACGTCTATTATGTTCATACATGACATACTCGTTAAAATAAATTCATAAGTGTGAGTAGGTTTAGTAAGAATGTGAGTGGCATTCTAATAATATAATAATAAATAATTAAAATAAAAGTAATTCTTTTGTATAAAGGGGAGTAAAATTTGGTGGAAACTGAAAGGCTATCCACTGACTTGTGTCTACACTTGTTAATGACTCTAAAAGCATTTGTATAAATTGGTTTATAAGTTTTCATCATGTATAATTTATAATATAATGGTAATCAATTTCCCAAAAGGTTATTCAAGCTACCAAACGATATAATTTCCGAACTTTAAAACTGAATATATTATTCTTCCATTCCATCTTAACTATTTTGCTACATATTATCAAATTGAAAATATTATAAATGTAGTAAAATATACAAATTGATATAAAAAAAACCAATTTCACATGCTCCAAACTACTTCCTCCGTTCCATAATACTTGCTACATTTCCTTATTTGGTAACAAACAAATCATTTAAAGTTATACCTACTCCTACTTTTATCCTACTCTATATCTAATTATTCCTATTTTTCTTTTTCATTTTTCAACAAATAATATTAAAAAGTTTCAAAAAGCAACTTTTCACCTATTGCTCATCATTGCACAGTTACTCCTTAATATTTGTGCCCATGCAACGGTAGCAACTAAATAAGAACGGAGGAAGTAGTTTACAATCCACTAGATTTATCTGGTCCGTTTCTTTTTATTTGTCAATTTTATTTTTTACATGTATTTTAAAGTAAAATTTGAACTTCATAATCTGTAAATTATACACATTATAAAGATTGTAAAAGTTATTTTAAAAAACTTTATATCAAAACAAATCTATCAAGATTTCACATAAATATATTTTATTTTCAATATATATATTTCAAAAATACTCCCTCCAATTTAATTGTGTTGTCCCATTTGTTTTTGGGCACTATTCACGTATCAGTCTTAATTTGTATTTTACTCTTAATCTATAAGTTAAAATTTAGTCATGTGGGATCGTGTTTGATTTGTCTCAATACAAGGATTTATTACTATCAATTTTTTATAATTTTTGATTAAAAATAATTAGAGATATTAAGGGTTAAAATGTTGCTTCGGCAAGTGTGAAAAAGTAAATGGGACAACTGAATTGAATTAGAGGGAGTATAACTTAAAATTTTCTCTTCTACAGTTGACAAACAAGAGAAAATAGAGAAAGTATACATTTATATTGATTTTCATTATACTCCGTCCGTTTTCATCATGTTCTTTAATAAATTTATGAATTTTAGTGTTAAATTTTGACTATAATTTATCATTGATTTATAAGAGAAAATATATTCATGTGAGATCTTGTCAGATTCATCTCAATATATATATATATACTTTTCAAATACAAACTTTTTAGAATTTTTTAAAACTAATAATTAAAGTTATTTGATTTTAAAGTTTGCATTATTGGAATCTGAAAAAAAAAGTAAATGTGAAGAATATTTGAAAACAAATGATCTACCAATTTAGTGGGGTATATGCCTAGCTAGAATAATACAAATTTGTGTTTACAATATTTCAAAAAAAACAAATTAATCTAAATTAATGATTAAACAATCGATATTATTCTAAGAAAACGGCCATAAGTTGATAGCATTCATATTATATGTAAATTAACTGACACATTAGTATAGAATAATCAAATTCTTCAAATCAAAGCTTCAAAAAAAAGAAAAAAAAATAGAAAATATAAAAGCACCTCCCCAATTTCAATTTTCAAAACAAAGGGAAACTACAAGCCAGAAAACTTGTCCTACAAATTACAATTAATGTATGAAACCACTATCTACAAAAAAATTGTTCATATATAATCAAATTAAAAAAAATAAAAGATAATTTTTAATTACGAGAATTATTCTCTGATAGAGGTTTAATTCTTACCAGCTATTACACGAACAAAATCAAAGGGTACTCTATAATCTTAGGGCAGTAGCTTCATTATTAGGATCATCAAGAGAAATAGAATTTCTCTTAATAAATTCTAAACAATCTGCAATAGCTTCACTATAAAATGAATTTGTATGACCCAATTCTTTTTTTGAAATTAATCTACTTTTACTCTGATTATTTTTACTGCAATTTTTTCTTTTCACACCTGAAATTCCATTCTTGAATGATTTTACTGCGCGTTCACATGATTTCCTCCATTTGAATAACACCTTAAAGAAGTGTAGGAATCGAACCCGTAACCTTTGGATCGATAATTTTCTTATGTTGACCCGAAAACCTCTTAACCCGTTACTGCATCGGGTTGCTCCACTTACCCTTCTGTAACCCGTTTCACCCATTTAGGAGGAAAGGTTTGAAGAAAGACTTTTTAGGGGTGGGAAATTTGGTGGGATGTTTTTGGAAAGAAAGAAGGGGAATTTATTGGGGTATTATTCAGTAAGAATAAAACATTTTATAGTGCTTACTGATTGATTAATCCGTGTTTACTTGGCTTTTTATTATTTTAATTGTTTTGCTAATCATGTAAGAGTATTTGATTATTATTTTAATCAAATTTCTTTTTCTTTTTAGATGACATATTTTAATCAAATTTCAAACGTTAATCATGTTAGTTCTTGACTTATATAGTTAGTAATTCTTGAATTTGGGTTAGTTGAAAGAACTCGTTTTGTGGTAATTAGGATATTTCTATTTTTAGTCATAGTTCACACTCGGTTTTTTTATTTTGCTCCATTTTTCATTTTTGTCGGTCTTATTGGATTTTCTATATTTCTATTTTAGTCATAGTTTACACTCATTTTTTCTTTTGAACCGTACATTTAATTTTTTTTATCTCGTATATATTTCTCTCATTTTTCCGTAAATAGGTGTTTTTCTTCAAATTCCATCTAGTTCCTTTCCCATTTAAAGTCTTGCCTTGTGCCTTGTTAGTCTAAGCTAGCTTTCTAAAGTTACGTCTATTTTGTTGATTTAGATGGTCAAACTTAAAGATTGGTTTAGAAGAAGTAATGTAATCACACTACAATAAATTTCGCTTTTTCGACATTGAATTTAGTGGCATTAAAATATGCTACTGATTCATATTTTTACAGCCGGTTTGGTTAGTGGTACTAAATAGTGGTAATGGAAATGATTTATAGTGAAAATTTCATCAAAAGTTCCGTACCATTCCCATGGTAATAAGACTTTGGTCACAAAAAAGTTTTTTAAAGATGTACAAATTTTCATTACCACCCAATACTACCTCTCTGAATGATAATGCATTGGAATAAATTTTACGAAGAAAATGATATTATTGAAGTTGGGCAAGCATGCCCATCAAGATAGCCAAGAGATTTTGAACTAAAATTACACTAGTTTTTCATTCCCATTATCGTCATTTATTACTACTTAGCTGTTAGTGTAATAATTGATTTTTATTTTTAGTTCCACCATAAAGTGATTTAGCAACACTTAATTTGGTCTTTAGTGGCATATGTAATTGTCACTATAGTCTATAGTTACATTTGTGAGAAATTTTAGATACTATGTCGTTAAAAGCTTTAGTGTGACTTTTTAATGTGCTGCTAAAGAGTCTAATAAATGTCACTAAATTCTCTATATACACTAAAAAAATTGTAAATAACGACATTTAAATTAAATGTCGCTAAATATATCTCACTAAAAACAAATTATGTTATAGTGTCTGCTAGCTTATCAAATACAAACGGATTCTAATGTATATAGTCAATGGTGAAGGCCAGGGCCGTCTCATTCATTTTGGGCCCCAAAGCAAAAGATAAAAATGAGCCCGAAAATCTTAAGACATAACGCATAATATAATGCATCTTTTGTTTTTTAATGTTAATATTTAATCTACTTTACAAAAAAACACTAAAAACTCATATTATTTAGTAAAAAATGTAAGTTATATATAAATTTGATTCAAATTAATATCACTTATATACATAAGAAAAAGTTTTTTGGGCCCTAAAAAATACGAGGCCCTGGACGGTTGCCCGCTTTGCCCTTGCCAATCGACGACCCTGGTGAAGGCAGGGTTTAAAAGAGTGAAAGTCGAAATTTTCATCTTTGTTTGCATCATCAAATACATTTTATGTGAAGTGGAACAAAAATTATCAAAATTTTAGAATGATTAAACATTTACATTATGTTGACAAAGAAACCGACATATAGCTAAAATAATTTAAAATTCCTATTATTTTTTTGATTATTGAGGGAAAGCAAGGCCAACCCTCGCGTATTTTATTGCAAATAATTAGAGGTGTTCATTCGGGTGATCGGGTCGGTTTTGGACGGGTGTCATTCAGTTCGGTTGTATTTCAGATCGGTTATGTTTCGGCTGTTTGTTATGACGGGTCACACTCGGGTCGAGTCGGTTAGTCACGGTTCGGTTAAAGATCGGTTATTCGAGCTATCGGGTTAGCATCAATTCGGTGCCGGTTGAAGTTCGGGTCGAGTGTTAATCGGTATCGGGTTGTCATCGGTTAATAATTGGTTCGGTTTTGTCGGGTACAGATCGGGTTCGGTTTTTTAGAAAACAGAATTCGGCTACGTATTACTATCAAAAACAAAATAATTAAAATGCAAATCAATTTGTGATCATTATTACTTTGTTACTTTTACATGTTTGACCAAAAATTAAAAATATAAAGCTCTATAAATATTCCTCTAGTACGATTAAACTATATATTCACCATTGATTATTAGCTCTAAATATATGAAATCATGTATTTATTAGATTAACTAATAAAATGATTGAATATAAGTATATCATACTTTTATCTTAAAAATTGGTTCAGATTTAAAGTAATTCGATCTAAAATTCGTTCGGGTTAAGTCGGTTTTAGCCGGATCGAGTTCGGTTTCGAGCATGATTCGGGTCGGATATGACTCGGGTCGGTCATTTTTAGGTTCGGATAATCTCGGTTAACGGTTATGTGTCGGTTACAAAACTCGGTTACAGTTCGGGTTCAGGTTTCCCATTTCCGTTTGTCAACCGGTTCGGGTACAACATCGGTTCGGGTATTGTCGGTTCGATAAACCTGAAAACGGAAGATATTTTCGGGTCGATTTACTTTCGTTTTCGGTTCGGATTTTCGGGTCGGGTCACTTTTGAACAGCTCTACAAATAATTATAAATATTAAATCAGCTAGTCTCTTGAGAGACCGTCTCTTTGTGAGACGTATTTCAAACCCAACCTATGAAATATTAAATTAACTAGTCTCTTAAGAGACCGTCTCTTAAAGAGACCGTCTCTTAAAGAGGCCGTCTCTTAAAGAGACCATCTCTTCAAGAAACGTATATGAAGCCCAACCTATTAAATATTAAATCAACTAGTCTCTTGAGAGACTGTCTCTTTAAGAGACGTATCTCAAGCCCAGTCCATTAAAGATTAATGTATACTTATTGTATTCTTAATATCTACTTATATTATCCTTAATGCCTTATTATTCGTATCCTTAATACCCACTTTCAATATCTTAAATGTCTACTTACATCATTCCTAATGTCTACTTACAATATTTTAAAAAACATTTAATGAGTCGGTTCAATTAAAATCATACCTCAAAGAGACCGTCTTTCATAAGAATTTGTGATATTAAATTTGTATGCTTAAAGATCAGGACTCCTAATCAAGGTCAAAAATGGGCATTAAGTAAATATGGAAATAAAATGATTAGTATTTAAGATTCAGGACCCACAAGGTGAAGCCTGATTCAGAAAAGAAAGAATTAATTAATAGGGTGGGTAAAACAAATGAGACAAAGGAATGTGAATTTATTAAAAATTGTCTCATATATAAGTACGTCTATTGTGCATATGTTACAAGACGCTGAGATAAGTTGTTTTGTTAAGACATAAACTGCATCGTTGAAGGACCAATTAGCAAGCGACACGTTAGCACAAGCAAGACAATATTTTTGAGATTACTTAAGACAACTAATGATGGGTATTTTGGGACATTCCTTTACAATCCAATATGGGCTATAAATATTTCAAGATGCGCAAAGAGAGATAACTAATTTCTTACAAAGAAAAAGGCAATCAGAACATAATTTTAAGAACAATTTATACTTGAGCATTGTATAATAACTGTTACATTTAATCACATTGATTTTCCAAAGACAATTGCGAATATTTAAGAACATTTATTGAATAAAACAAGGTCTTATTTATTAGAAACAACAAAGCCTGACGCTAGAAAGCGCTAAGTAATAATTCATCTTGTGGACACTGTGCACTTGGAAGGACTTGTAAAGCAATCCTTATTGATCAAACACTGACTTAGGCGTTGGAGTAGGTTCTCGTAAAACCATTTCAGGCCTTGCTAATAACCCTTGTTGATTGTGCAGGAAAACAAGTATCTTGAGGAATGATCTTATTAAAAAACTTCCACTCCAATAAAACCCTTATTTGAGGATAATTACATGACAAATCAGTATGTAGTTCTTAATTTACTATGTCTAGTGGTTACTCAACAACAAAATTAATAAATTTACAAACATCATCATTATCATCTTCCTACTCAGTGAATTCCGTTTATAGAAACTATGGACAGGGTCTGAGGAGGTCGGAAGGACGGCGATAACTTATACCCATATAGGAGAGCACGGCCAAAAGGAATCCTCCGACTCAAGAAAGATGAAGAGACATTCCAGCCATTGTGTGAAGAGAGGATCATTTAATATCAATAATCACATAGGCCATAGTTAGGGACAAGCTAGAGGAGTTTGGATTAATTAATGTATTATATACTAGATAGTGTTCGTATGATGCACGACTTTATTTCGCTAGTCTGACATATTAGTTTATTATATTTATATTTAATTTCAATTTGAACAGTTGTATACATTACGTACATATCATATTTTGCATTATACGCAATATAATTATATTCCGGAAAAATTACCTAGAAAAATCCAACCTATTCATGATTTTCCTACAATAATCCCAGGTATTGATTAACCATAAATAATCCCAACTTTGAGGGGTATTTTACTAGAGTAAACCCGGTGATCAGGATGACTTGCTATAGCAAGTTTTATTTTTTTTTAAAAAAAATAGATAAATTAAAATGTTGAAAAAAATGTTCAATAAAAATTTATGATTAATTTATTATATAGAATTTATTATGTAAATTTTTAAAATTTTTCTCCAATTTTAAATTAATTTTAAATTAATTTTTTTTTGAATTACCTACTATAGTTTTCTAATACATTAAATGTGATTTGAACCAAAAAGTTAAAAAAAAAAATTAATGAGAATAATAATATACTCAAAATAAGAAAATAGAAAATCAAAGATTATAATAACAATGACATCATTATTTAATTTTGGAGGTAAAATTTTTAATGAGCAAGCGACACATAAGTATTTTTGAAAATGATGATGTAAGCCGTATTTTATTTACGTAATAGTTATAGATAGATAGATTATAGATACATGATCTAAGACTAAGATCGAGTAATGAGTCTAGCCAAATTTGAAGGTCAAAGATCGAGTAATGAGTCGACTCAATTAATTAATTTTATTCTTGAAAAGTGCACATTATACATGCTTAAAAGAATAGCTTTCATAAGGATTTTAAAATACTACTCTTAATCTATTAACAACGTTAACTTTGTTATTAGTTGTATGCTTTAGGATTTCAAATAAACACATTTTTATTAATTGGGAAATTCCACATGGTAATCCTGAGGTTTCGAGTTTTCCACGTGGTAACCAAAACTTCTAAAAAATCCACGCGGTAACCCTGAGGTTTACCAACTTGTTCCACCGTGACCTTTTTTGCACATAAAACGTTAGCAAACGTGAATTTCAAAGCTTCAAGGTTGTTGTACGCCTATATATGCTACTCACCATTCGAAATGTCATCAATTTCAACCTTTTCCCTCAAAACATAAACCCTAAGTCTACCATATTTCATCCAAATAATATTTTTCCCCCAAAATCCAAAGAATGATATAGTTCATGATTATGTTTTGGGGGAAGAGGTTGAGACTGATGACATTTGAAATGGTGAGTCGCATAAGTAGGCATACAACAGCCTTAAAGCTTCAAAATTAACATTTGCTTACGTTTTATGTGCAAAAAAGGTCACGGTGGAACAATTTTGTAAAACTCAGGGTTACCATGTGGATTTTTTAAAAGGTTTGGTTACCACATGGAAAACCCAAAACCTCAGGGTTATCAAGGGTTACCACGTGGAATTTCCCTTATTAATTTTAATAAAAATTTGTCAAATTTATATTTTATTACATTTTATTATGCTATTGTCATTTATTTTAAAGATTGTTGTTCGTAATTATTGTGCGTTGGACTTTGGACTAACACTTAGTTCGTTGCTCCTTGTATTGATGTTTTTGCTTTATTTTTTGAATAATGAATGTATTTGAAGGGTGGATTACAAACTTGTTTAGCGTTGCATAAGTATTCTATGTTTGGCAGCTTCCTATTTTTAATGATAACTAAAACAATTAATTTGAGAGACTCTATACCTTGATGATGAAACATGAGGTTTTTTAACCTAAAAAATATAAGGAAACATTCTTGAGAATAATATTTATTTTTGACGTGTTTGTGTGAATAACCCTTATTATTTTTGATTATTCATGAAAAATTCGCACTTTTCACCATATATAGTTGCTCATAACACCCTCAACGAAATTGTGACCGGTTACAGCAAGTCGAAAAGTTGTGTTTAATGTCCTCTCCAAAATAACCTTCATCAACATTCAATTACATGCCGATTTGAATTATATTTCAATTCATTTCACCCCAAAATTCTAGAATCATGCTATATAAACCCCCAATATGCATTTCCCAATTCTAGGGTTCATCATTTCACCCCCAAATTCAAAGAAGAAAGGTTGAATCTGGTTAAATTTTTTGTTCTTCATAAAAATGGTAAGTTGCTATTCTCATAGAGGTTTCGATATTGTTATTAGTAAATTTCTGCTTAAATTTTTGAAGGGTCCATTGTCTTCAATTTTCGAATTTCTGCTATTCAATTACATCCCAATTGATGTTGATATGTGAATTTCATAAATGTGCTTTTAGCCTTAAATGTGTGAATTTTTGCTATTCTTAAATGTGTGAATTTTTGTTTAACAATGGAGGAAAAAAAAAAAACAAAGTAAAGGGATGAATTGAATTTTTTTTCCTAAAGTTGGGTTTAACAATGGAGAAAAAACACAATGAGAATTCATTTTTGCAAAAAAAAGAAAAGAGAAAAAAGAAGAAAGTAAAGGTATGACCTGAATTTTATGGAGATATGAAGTAAGAAGGAGGAAGAAGATGGCGGCAATAAGAAGGAAGAGAACATGTAAACGGCTCTATCACCTGCTGTAACCGGTCTCATTTTCGATGGGGATGATGTGAGCTAATAACGTGAAAAGTTCGAATCATTCATGAATAATCAAAAGTAGGGATTATTCTCAACAATTTTTCTAAATTATTAATAAGAAGTTGCAAAAAATTCAATAAAATAACTCAATAAATGTGAAGGTTTTTGCAATTTAGTTACTTCTAAGATATTTCATACTAATAACTTTTATAATGATATGTAAATAAAAAAAAACTGAGGGGTTTTGCATCATCTTTGTGTTTCTTCAATTGCTTGTTCATCATCCACTACAACAAATTTAACTTTTTTAAGACATTGGATTTGTGGTATTAAAAAAAGCCACTGATTTATATTTTTTGGGTAATAATTATTGGTTTTTATTTTAAGTTCCACTATAAAGTGATTTAATGACTCTTTATTTGGCCTTTAGTGGCATATATAACTCCTATTATAGTCTATAGTGGCATTTATGAGAAACGTTACTAGACTCTTATGCAGGGGCGAAGCCAGGATTTAGAGTTAGGGGGGCCGAATTGTCGATATACTAGCAAGTTATTTATTATATAAAAACTATTTAAACTATGAAAATTTTAATCATATAGACTGAATTAATTTGAATCGTAACAAAAATTATATTTGATAAATAGAGTTTCCCTATAATTACCCTTTTGAAAAAAACTAAGTGTTTGTGACTTCATATATTTGTCTTTTTAGTCTCCAAAAAAAATACCATTAAAATTAAGAGAACAAAAATATAAAGACACACACTAAAAAGGATGAATGTGAATTATGAAAGATAGATGGTAATGACTTTTTAGTATAATTTAAATCAGCTCATCTTATATGAGACCGTCTCACCATGAAACCGTCTCATATGAGAATTTGAGTAAATTAAATTTATTAGTCTACTAAAAAATAATAGTTCAAATTTGAGTTTGATCCTTTACCTTAAATTACAAATATGTTACCTGAACCATTGACCTATAGTAATTTTTATTACAATTATGCACTCTTTAAATTATATTAGTAAAGGGGGCCGAAACCAAAATTACAAAGGATCACATTTTCGGTAAGGGGGGCCGGGCCTCCGCCGGCCCCCAGTGTGGCTTCGCCCCTGCTCTTATGTCGCAAAAAGCTTTAGTATGAAGTTTATTAGATGTCATTCTCATCTCAAATGGTGGCAACCAAAAAAAATTAGTAAAGTTTAGGAAAAAATACCGTGAATAATACAACCTTTTGTTAATTTTCCCTACAATAATACGAACTTTTGATTAACAATGAATAATACCAATTTTGGGGGTTTTTCCCTAAAATAATACCAACTTTAGTTTATTAACTAATTTGCAAACTTTTTTTGTCATATAATCACCTATAGTTTAAATTTTAACATATTAGGTATGTTGTAGGAAAACACCCCCATAAGTTGGTATTATTCATGGTTAATCAAAAATTGGTATTATTGTAGGGAAATAAGCAAAATGTTGTATTATTCCGGGTAATTTTTCCTAAAGTTAATTAGATGCCATCCTCAAATAATGAAAACAAAATCTAACAAACATTTTCTTTACTCAAATGTTTTGCAAAAAAAAAAAAAAACCTCTTATTTTTCCTCATTCTTTCTAACAACATTAACAAACACATTCAAAGATGAAAACAAAAATATTCAAAAAATGACACTCAAAAATTTTTTAAAGATCATTTCAACAAACATAACACTTTTATCTTCAAAAAAAAAAAAAAAAAACAAACATTACACTTTTAAAACATTAAGCAATTAATGTCTAATAATAAAAAAGATTAGAGAAGAAATATGAAAATAATTGAAATTCTAAATCATAATGTCTAGCAAGATTGAAAACACTGAGAATTACTTTTTTATTTTTTGTCCCTCTTATTTTACACCTAATGTAAAATAAACAAAAATTAGTGGGAATGAAAAATTAAGTTGGAAAATAAGACTAAAAATACGCGGAGGATATAAATGAGTGGCAGCACGAAAAAAATCAAATTAAAAGTTGTTTTCTTTTTAAGTTCGCATGGACACGTGCCACCAGAAGCCTGATGTAGATCCGCCTACGATTATTACACAACTTAAAAGAGTTTAATTTAAAAACTAAGGACATGAATTTTTATTTTTTTTAAGCTAAAATCATGTTTTGATGATTGTTTTAAAACGTTGACAATTCATATTAGTAAAAGTAAATTTGGTTAAGTAAAATCATCAATAGTTATAAAACAGAAAACAAATAAATCACAAAGATTTAAGTTTCCCTGATTAATAATTCATAAAACAAAAATTAAAAACAAAATAGTGATGAACAAATAAAATTTGTCTTAGCATAATTGTCTGATTGATGTAAATAGAGTTAGGTTAGAATAAGACTGATTTCACGTGTAATCAAAAGATTTGTTTGGTTTTAAATTTGTTTGGTATCATTTAAATTGCAGAATATTTGGGATAATAAAATCTGACAAAAATCTCATTGGAATTTGAAAGGAGACAGAACATAGATGAAGCAACAACAACAAAAGAAGAAGACAAACAAGCTGGCTTCTTCTTCTATGTTTTGTAACATACTCGTCCAACCAATCTTCTTCTTATGTTTCCTCCTTTACAAAACGTACGTGCATACTACATAGTAATATTCGCTAGTTAAGCCAACTTACTTTTAAATTTTAGATTGTTGGTTGAATCAAAAAGTCGATAAATATTTAATCAATAATATTTTAGTCAGTTAAAAAGTTGACTTTTAAGTCAATATTGCAAGACTATATACTTTGACAAGCTTCTTCTTCTTCTTCTTCTTCTTCTTCTTATTATTATTATTATTATTATTATTATTATTATTATTATTATTATTATTATTATTATTGATTTTGGCTTATCGGACTACTTTTTCTATAATATATAGACAATAGCCAATATCTAAATTTACTAAAGATTTTCATATATAGTTGTTTCATTTAACTAGCTTAAACACCAATATAAAGGGTAACACATTTAGCTAGTTAAATAAGCCAAGTAAAAAGCTAATAACAACCAATAGTCAGTTGTTATACAACTCAAATTTATTTGTAACACTTCGGTCCTTCGGATCACCGGTGAGGCGGTGACTACCCATAGAGATTGTAGACTGAGCCTACAAACCAACACATGTTTTTTCTGTGCACTCAGAAAAATATCCAAGGAGGTCACTTATCCTAAGATTGATCTCCACCAAGTACGCTTAACTGTGAAATTCATAGCCAAATGGGCTCCCTAGAAAAGAAGATACACATTCTTGATATGAGTAGTCTATCAATTTTTTAATTTTAAATTTAAATCTGGGGTATCACATTATTAACAAATGTTGTTGGTGTTGGTGTTAACTATTGGTTGTTTTAGTTGGTTTGTTAGACCATCTAGAAGTTTTGATCGACTTTATTTGTTTGCGTTTAAAAAAAGGTGAATAAGCAAATATTTAAGATGTTTGGAAAAAATTTATATTGAACATTGTCAATTTATCAATGAAAATTTAGGTCGACTAATAAAAATCAATCTAAAAAGCCAATTAAATTAGCTTTTTCATTTTGTCTTTTAAACTATCTTTTCAGCTAGCTAGAAAGTGATTTATCTAACATATTTTTTTGGCTTTTTTACTAGCCAAAAAGCAAAAAGCCAAGTAAGTATTACTCAATAATTTTCTTTTATAATGCCAATCATTTCTTTACAAGAAACACAATGGTGAATATAGGACAATTGCAGAGAAGGTCCGAGAGAACATCAAACGGAGGAAGCCTCGACCCTCCCTACAATTTAACGTTTTTTAATTTTTGAATTTTTATATATAATAATCTGTTTTGATAATCGTAAACTAAGCTAATAGTTGAGTCTCCTTTCAAAAGCTTGTTATAATTTTGCATTTTTTAACAAAAAAAATTCAAATTGCTTGATTTTTTCAAAATTAAAACCACATTATTTTTATTTGTGAAAAACTGATTAAAAATCAAAGCATGTAAATTTTGTTAAATTATTAAATTTTCGTGGCTTATATGAAAGATGACCTATTTTACCTTTCTTTTACTTGCTTTTTACTTGCTTGATCCTTAACCAAAACAATATTAGTTTTCAGCTTATTTACGTAATAAATTATAAAAATATAATAAATCAATTTAGTCACAAATTTTAGTTTAACTAGACATATCACAAGCGGTAAAATAGCCACTACCAATAAGTACTAAGAAGAGATTCAACTCACCAATAACAAATATATTTTATTCAGGGCCGGCCCAGGGCAGGGACAGGCTGGGCCTGCGCCCAAGGCCCACCAAAACAATATTCAAAAATGCCTTTGCAAAGAATCGAACTTAGGGCCCTTGTGTAATGGATGCACACGGAGACCATCTCCACGCAGAAAGTCACTGTGTTCAGTTTCTTCTTTAGAAAGTATTATATTATACTAGCTTTCAAGATTTCTTTACAAAATGTTATCCAATACTACATCTAAGAAATCATTCGAAATTAAACCATAGGCATTAATTTGTAATTAATTAGTAGTTCTAATTTTCTTTTTGGCTTTAATTTTTTTAAGACTTCACTAAATTTGCAATTTATCTTTTTTTACTTTTTCTATTTAACTTTGCTATATTTATCAAGTAAAATGTCATTTTTTCAAATATTACCTATTAATGAGTAATTTTATTGAAAATTGAAAATGAGAAAATAAAGAGAGGATTAAATCAAAACACGAGGTCACTTTTGCACATGCCTATATTAGTGTTGAATTAGACGTCTTTCATTATTTGTAGCTAGGTAGTATTTTACAAAGAAAATATATTATTTTAGTATTTTCTGAAAAAAATTCTTGATAAATTTTTATAAAAGTCTCTTTTTCTAGATAGTACTTTTGGATGAAAAAAGTTTGGGTAGTTTGTGAAAAAAATGAATTTTAAAAGTAGTTTTTTTGACTTATTTTCCTTTTTAATTAATACTACATTTTATTATTATTGTTTTGTACTTCTTATAATTAGGGCCCACGAAATAAATTTCTCCCCGGGCCTCTAAAATCATAGGGCCGGCCCTGATTTTATTTATGTACTACCAGTATTTGATTATACTTATTATTGATAGTGAGCATTTTATGTCGACAAAGTTTCTCCTACAAATTTGTTAAACATATTTAATTAATTAAATTTAATTTTTATCTTTGGCCTTCCATATGAGAATTGTGTACACCACATTAATTTATATGATTGTAATTTGTCAGATTTTGAATTTTATTAATATCTAAAAAATAATTCCTTTAAATAAATAAATTGACTTTCGTACATTAGTGGAGTACACCTAAATTTTATTTTAGTGTATAATAGACAAATTTAGATTGTATAAAGAAAACGTCACCTACAAATTAATTACACCGACTTGATTAACTAAAGGATTTAGGAGTATTGAATAAATTAAAGTAGGCATCATACTTAGCTAGCTACCTGAATATTTATTAAATATATTTTTGGACGGTAATTAAATCAACAATTAACAATTAACAATTAAACATAGAATATATTTTTTTCCTTTGTTTGTATTTGTTCTCTTCACAAAGCATAATCCATTAAAGGCTAATTAATCATATCACTAGACTCATAGTGTTATTTACGTTGAAGACAACCTGCTTTGTATTCCATTGTACGTGAGTTGTAATCTAGCTTGGCTTAATCTAGTCTTGTAACACTACAACATAATTTGCTTTTAGTAGAATATATTTAGCGACATTTAATTTAAATACCGCTATTTCAAATTTCTTATAGTGTATGTAGAGGATTTAGTGACATTTATTACACCCTTTAGTAGCATATTAAAAAGTCACACTAAAACTTTTAGCGACATAGAATCTAGTGACATTTCTCACAAATGCCACTATAGTCTGTAGTGACAATTACATATGCTACTAAAGACCAAATTAAGTATCGCTAAATCACTTTATGATGGAACTTAAAATAAAAATCAATAATTATTACACTAAAAATATGAATTAGTGGCATTTTTTTAATGCCACTAAATTCAATGTCGCAAAAAGCTAAATTTGTTATAGTGTAATAAAATTTAGGAAAAATTATAAGAAACTACCTATTCTATACCCACTTTTGCAAAAAAAGTACATATTCTTTTTTTTTTTTTTTTGCAAAAAACTATCTTATATGACCCTATCTTTTGCAAAACACTGACAGCTAACAGATTCCATCCATTGACCATTAGTTTTTTGTTTGACCCATCATGTACTGTGAACGTGATGTTAAATCCCAAGTTATTCTTAATCCAATGTGCTGTTTCAAAGTAACATACCTCTTCAGTGTTAGGGTGTAAACTAAGACCTACATTTCTATACTCAGTCTTGTAATTCTTAGTCACAAAAAAACCCCCAAAATACAATCTAATGTTGATTGGCTTCATCATCTCATATGTTGAATAATAGTAAGCAAAGTTCCTGCAATTAAACACACATAAAAAGTAAAAATCAAAAATAAAGATTAAACACAAGTTCATTCAAATAAACCCTAAAAATAATTAGTAAATATAGGAAAAAATATCCTTATTTAGTTATCCATTTGAAATGAATTGTACTATCCTTCACCACTCTCTTGTTTTAGCCATTATTAACAAATTAAAGAAGAAATTGTGTTGAAGAGTATTGGGTTGTGTGATTAGAGTGATAAAATCAGATAATTTGGAGAAGAACGATAATTTGAGAAGCAAATTATACAAAGAAATTACATGCAACAGAGGGGAGAAGAAATTAGAGGCTGTTGGTTTAATATAATCAATGGAGAAGAGATTAACTTACCGGTAGATTAGAGTAGTAAATGCAGAGTCTTCACCTTCAAACAAAAAGTTAACGGTCAATGGATGGAATAAGTTAGCTGGTAGTGTTTTGCAAACGTTAGGGTCATATAAGGTAGTTTTTTGCAAAAAAATTTGAATAGGTAATTTTTTACAAAAATGGGTATAGAATAGATAGTTTCTTATAATTTTCCCTAAAATTTGTTCGTCATTACTTTTTTTTTCTCGCAAAAGGTAGTTTCTTAAACTTAATATATTACCTATAAAAACTGATGCTTACTGAATTTAGATCCAATTATCTATTCATCTTTACTTTAAAAATACTAACAAGTTTAAATTTTTTATTATTCGGATAACTTTCAATATTTATAGCATAGACCAGATAATAACCTAGTTCATACCCTCATAGACCATAGTAGCATCTTGGACGGGGTTTTTCGTTTAAGGGCTTTGGGTGGTCTTAGAGAGGAGGCAGGCCCGGTTTTGAGCCCGGGGCAGCCGATCGTTTAGGGCCTCCAGAAATAAAGAACGTCAAATATTAAATAGTACAATTAATTTTAGAAAATATGATTAGTGGAGTTGGTAGAAATCTCATATGTTTAATAACAATACCAGGGATCAAGTCTTATTAAAGAAAATTTTTTTATTTTTGGAAAATAAATCATGAAGGGGCCCACACTAATAAATCACACCCCAAATTCTCTATCTAACAAAATAATTTTTATTAGTAAATCAACTTTTATTTAAGATGAAGGAGAATCTTATTCAAGTCTCCAATTTAATAGTTGATTTCTTTATGAAATCATTTTTTAAACTATTTGAATTATTATATAACTCCATATATTTTTTAAGATCTGTAATTTCTACAATCCTAAAGTTTAATTAGCAAAGACAAAATTACTTCAGATCTTAAACTATCTTGAAGTGAATATTTTTTTATTTTTTAATATAATAAAGGGCCACTTTTTAAATCATTATACATATTACATAGACTTTAATTTTTTTCAATACACTTGCATTTTCATAAAAATTCCTGTAAAAAACCAAAAATTACACTTACGTTGGAACCGGAAAAGTATAAAGTAAATAAACATTATGTTTATAAATTTATGATAAAATAATCCATATTATAAACCAAAAACAAACAGAAATTACCCCTTATTGGAAGACTGATCTATATTTCTAGTTTGATACTCCCATTTATTATAGCCCAATTAGGTAGCCCAATCCATGACCATATGTGATAAACAAAAAAAAGCTATGGACTATTTAATTTAATATTAACTAATAGACAAAATAGGCCAACAACAAAGTACTAACGACCCGTTTGGTAAGCGGTAATATACTACAACAAATTTAGCTCTTTGCGACATTGGTTTTAGTGGCATTAATAAAATGCCACTAATTCATATTTTTAGTGTAATAATTATTGGTTTTTTATTTTAAGTTACACCATAAAGTGATTAAGCGACACTTAATTTGGTCTTTAGTGACATATGTAATTGTTACTATAGTCTATTGTGACATTTGTGAGAAATGTCACTAGTTCCTATGTCGCTAAAAGTTTTAGTGTGACTTTTTAATATGTTGCTAAAGGGTCTAATAAAGGTCACTAAATCCTCTATATACGCTATAAGAAATTTGATATAGCGACATTTAAATTAAATGTCGTTAAATATATCCCACTAAAAGCAAGTTATGTTGTAGCGAATAAATTGCGGTAATGGAAATGAAAATAAGTGTAATTTTGGTCGAAAATCTCTTAGCTACCTTGATGGCCATGCTTGACAAACTTTAGTCATCTCATTTTCTTCATAAATTCCATTCTAATGCATTACCATTGGGAGATGTGGTATTAGGTGGTAATGAAAATTTGAAAACAAAAAAACTTTGTGTGATCAAAGTTTCATTACCATGGAAATAAGGGAACTTTTGATGAAATTTTACACCATAAATCTTTTCTATTACCACTATTTATTACTACTAATCAAACGGGTCGTAAAAAAAATGTTCCCTCTTCTTCATCAGTTGCTACCTTAAGTCATTGACATATTTGTAGAATTTGTAAAAGGAAGAATTTTCATGAAGGTTTTGGAAAAATCCCTATACTTTTTTAAAGAAAAATTGTTTTTATAGGCAGCTTGTGCTACCCTTGGTGCTAATGTACGCCTATGAATAGTGGTTCATGTTATTCGTAAACACCAAAATACATAGATTGTATTAGTTCATAAAATTAAACTTAAAAGCACTTTTGTAATAGGGATCTTGTATATGGTAGCAATAAAGTTTTATGAAACGTCCGTGGTAATAAATTTTAAAAAATTATAAAATAGAATTGTAAGGTTATACTTAAAGCTGCTGTAATATTAATGGGCTAAAAACGTTTAATGACCATTAAGTTGTGAAATATCTTAGGAATATTCTATATGGTATCGACATATATTTATCAAACAACAATGGTAACAAATCTTAACTATAAAATCTATAGTAGCTTTTTAAAAAAAGAAGACAAGGACAAATACGATATTTCACAACTTGACGGTCAATTATACGTCCAGTTAGTGCTGTTGTAGCTTTAAGTAAACATTACTATGCTATTCTGTACAATATTTCTAAATATTTGCTACACTAGCATTTTGTAAAAGTATGTTTATATCATATAGAATAGGGAAAATTACATTAAAAACTCCCAACTATTCGCAGTTTAAATATAAAACTCCCAACAACTGATTAATATTTAAAACTCCCAACTTTAGACCCATTTTATATTTAAAGTCCAATATGACTTATAACGGGATAAATTGGTTTTAGTTGAGAAGTAGTGGGATCCAATTGTATTTATCAATCACCTCACCCCTTTGACTTTACACGACTCTTCACGTACCCTCCCATTTTAACAATATGATAACTTGTTAAACATGTTATAAAATTGCATCGGTGCTTTAAATTTAAAATGTGCCTAAAGTTGTGAGTTTTGAATAATAATCAATAGTTGAGAGTTTTATATTTAAACCACGAATAGTTGGGAGTTTTAAAAGTAATTTTCCCTATAGAATATTCCTTTTAAATAATAAGTGTTCATTAAAATTTCATTAAATACTTTATTGCAACCATTCAAATAACACAACGAGTTCAATGGATAACTAAAATTAAGAAAGAACCGATATTTAAAAAGAGATTGACTTATTATGAATGCCAACATAATATCGGGAAAAATACGAAGTGTATACACTTATTAAGCCAAGGAGATAACATCCCAAAACCATATGGCTATGGGAGGAATGGCTCTAATGACTTATAAAGTGTGCACACCATTTTTAATTCACGGATATGGAATAAACCATCCTAACACCTCCCTCACATGCAAAGCGTCGTCAAGTTCTCATGTGGGAGTAATTAATTAGGGTAGGAACTCCATTTTTTCGGACCTACTATTTTAATTTTTGATTGAACAATCGACTCTAATACCATGTTAAATTGAGTTGGACTTATTGTGAAAGTCAGCATATTAACGGGTAAAGACGAGGGACACACACTTCATAAGCCAAAAAGATACTATCCCAACACTATATGACAATGAGAGGAAGGACTTCAATAACTTATAAAATGTACACATTATTTTTAATTTATCGATAAAGATAAACCATCCCAACAAATATCATTTCGATTTATTTTATGTTATTCAAGTTTTTTTTAAAAAACCTTTATAATGCTTTTCATTAAATGAGTATAGAATATTTTGATATGGTTAAAACATAAAGCCGTAAATTTTTTATTTTTTTGTTTATACAAATATGTCAGAAATTTTAATAAAGTTGTGCATCGCACGGGCATAATCTAGTTATCCTAATAAAATGGAAGTTACAAATAGTTTAATTAAAACATTAAAACGTACAATTGAACTTCATTGGTACTAAAACAAAAAAAAAAAAAAACACAAATCAACCACAGAAATAAATGTAAAAATCAAACCACGCAAAGGCATAAGCATTTTTTTTGAGAGGTAAAGGCATAAGCATTTACTTCATCTTGTCGAAGTGAAATCTAAACCAAATCAGAATTCATACATTGAACCACTATTTTTAATTTGTCATGTTATATATAATGGATTTAAAAATATTTATTAGACTCTTTAGCATTATTATAATTAAAAATTATATAAAAATTTTTTGCAATACAAGATCTAGTAACATTTCTCGTAAATTTCACTAAAGATTATAGTAACAATTATATATGTCATTAAAGGCCAAATAAAGTATCACTAAATCACTTTATTGTGTGGAACTTAAACTAAAAACAAAAGAAAAGAAAAACACTAAAATTATGAATCTATAACATTTGGATGCCTGAAAATACTATGTAGCGAAAACATAATTTTGTTTTAGTGCATACAAATAAAAAATTCTTGTAAGAATCAATACAACAAATTTAACTTTTTGCGACGTTGGATTTAGTGACATTTAAAAAAATGTCACTAATTTATATTTTTAGTGTAATACTTATTGATTTTTTTAAGTTCAAATATAAAGTGACTTAGTGACACTTTATATGGTCTTTAGTGGTATATGTAATTGTTACTATAGTCTACATATTGGCATTTATGAGAAATGTCATTAGATCCTATGTCGCAAAAAGTTTTTGTGTGATTTTTTATTATAATGCTAAAGAGTCTAATAAATATCACTAAATCCTCTATATATAATATTAGAAATTTAAAATAGCGACATTTGACGGTTCATGAGAATCGAGAATGTCCGACTTTGAGAGAGATGAGAGAGTGACAATAAGTTTTTTGTCTTAGGGTTTTGCATTTGTGAATTCAGAGGAAAATGATTTGTGTCTTAAATGTAACAGATTATGTCAGATTTGTTTTCTGAGTTTCACTACAACATAATTTGTTTTTTGTGGGATATATTTAGCAATATTTAATTTAAATATCACTATTACAAACTTCTTATAATCAATATAGAGAATTTAGTGACATTTATTAGAGCCTTTAGCAGCATATTAAAAAGTCACACTAAAGCTTTTAACGACATACACTAGTGGAAAAAACCTTAAGGGCTGCGGTTTTTTAGCCCTTATGGGCTGCATATTCTGACCCCAGCCATTATTGTAGCAGCCCTTAACATTAGATAAGGGTTGCGGTCAAAATACGCAGTCCAAAAAAGACTAAAGGGTTGCGGACAAGTCAAAAAACCGCAGCCCTTTAGTCTATTATCCAAATAAAAAAAAATTTTTTTTTTGCTTTTCGTTTAATTCCATTCCAAGACATTTTTAAATCGAAAAAAAAAAAATCAGAATCTCAAAGAACATCAAAAAATTAGAACATCAAAAAAGAACATCATATTTTTAAATTGAAAAAAAAAAATCAGAATCTCAAAGAACATCAAATTTACATCATAAAATGAACATCAAATTTACATCATACAATGAACATCAAATTTACATCATAAAAAAATCAGAATCGAAAAAAAATCAGAACATCAAATCTTAGATCGAAAAAAACATCAACAAATTTAAACCTTAAAACTAAAGAACATCTACAAAATTTACAAATTTACACCTTAAAAATGAAGAACATCAACAAGAATCTCAAAGAACATCAACAAATCGAAGATTCGTACTAAACCCAGAAAAAACAAAAAAAAACGAAACAAAGTTAAAAAAACGAAAAAAATTATAAAAAACGAAAAAAATTACAACAAAACGAAAAAAATTACAAAAAAAAAGGAAAAAAATTACAAAAAAACGAAAAAAATTACACAAAAACGAAAAAACAGTTACAAACGAAGAATCATCTTCATCTTCCAGATCTGAGAGAACACTTGAAAATCAGGACGAAAATCGAACTAAATCCTTGAGACACTGTAATAAAATGGTATATGCCTAAATACTTCAGAAACCATAAGGAAACGCCAAAATGAAGTATTTAGAAATGAAGTTGAAGACATCCCTTTGAAGAAGTATTTTCAGTTGAAGATGTGGTTTAGAAATGAAGGAAGAAGGAAGAGAGAGGAGAAGGAAGAGTAAGAAAACGGCGCAGCTAGAGAGAAGAAGGGTTTCTCAAATTTTCTGATTATTAGGGTTTTCTCATTTTTAGAGAGAGAAGAGGAAGGATTTCTATTCTTGCTGAATAGAAAACGGCGCTTTAGAAATGAATTAAGGAAGGATTTCTATTAGGGTTTTCTCATATATATATATACACACCAGCCCCTTTATTAAAATTTTTTTTCCTAAATTTTTTAATGGGCAAGGGCTGCGGTTTTATGGGATGTCCGCAGCCCCTTTACAAATTTTTTTTTAATTTTCTTTATTTAAATTTCGAATGGTTAAGGGCTGCGGACACATAAAAAACCGCAGCCCTTTCTTTATTATACTTTTTGAAACACATTGGGGCTACGGTTAAGTGTAAAAACCGTAGCCCTTGTTAACTTTTTTTTTACCACATTTTTTTTACTCATATTGGCTGCGTGTTCCTAAAAACCGCAGCCAATAAGTAGCAGCCAATAGCTTTTTTTCCACTAGTGATAGGATCTAGTGACATTTCTCACAAATGCCACTATAGACTATAGTGACAATTGCATTTGCCAGTAAAGACCAAATTAAGTGTCGCTAAATTACGTCATGGTGGAACTTAAAATAAAAACCAATAATTATTACACTAAGAATATAAATTAGTGACATTTTTTTAATGTAACTAAATTCTATGTCGCAAAAAGTTAAGTTTATTGTAGTGTTTTTAATTCACAAATTATTAAATGAAATCATCTCTATAAAACTGCACTATTGCATTTCGTGTTAATGTGGTCACTTATCTTTTAAGGTGATTGTTAGAGAAACAGTGATTATAAGGTTTGTCTCTTTTGAGATGGTCTTATACAAATGAGATGACTTTATACTCTTTTGGGCCGAGCTTTATTTTTTAAAGGGGATTGTCCTTATATATCCTTATAATTTTGATCAGCAATCATGCAAGAGACCGCCTTATGCTACTCGTACAAAAGTAGCTAAATAGGTCAAATCTCATTTTAAAAAAAATTACAATACACGATTATTAAATTTTTCCTTTTATTTAAGGTCGTAATCGGTACAGTTAAGGTCAAAATTAATACCTTTAATGATCTATTTGATAATCGATACTAAATGGTGGGAATAGAAATGACTTGTAGTGTATTTTTTTTATTATATTTATCATGTGATTTCCATGGTAATAAAAGTTTAATCATAATTTTTTTTTTCACAATTTTTCGCTACTATCAACACATGTTCAAATTAAATGGTAATGTAATGGAATGAATATTGTGAAAAACATGAAATTATTGAAGGAGTATAACCATGACCATTAAACATGTCAAGAGATGTTCCAACCAAAACTACTTTAACTTTCCATTACCATTGCCACCATTTAATATCGATCACGCACGCCTAACAAGCTGTAAAAGTTATAACTCATTATTTATAGGAAAAAGTGTCAAAAAGTACCTAATAAATTTTTTTTCAAAAAGGTACCTAATAAAAATTTTTTTTCCAGAAAATACATAATAAAAATTTATTTTTTCAAAAGAGTACCAGCTAACGGCTGGGGTTAACTTTTCCGTTATTTTTTTTGACCATTTTTAAAAAGTACTCCCTCCGTTCCTTTTTGTTTTTCCACCTTACTAAAACGGGTAGTTCCATAAGTTTTTCCACTTTAGAATACTTTCCATTTTTTGAAAGTTTTCATCTCACTTTTACCCCTTAAAACCCCACTTTCCTTACTTTACACTACTATTTATTTATTTTCTCTTTCATACTTCCAATACAATTATTACATTACACTATTATTTAATTATTTTTTCTCTCATACTTCCAATACATTCATTACTTTCCACTACTATATAATTAAAATATACCCACTGATGTGCAAATTTTATTTAACCGCAAGCGCACGGTGTACGTGTAGTCGCGGGTCGAACACAAGGAAGCTTGGGACAATGGACTTTACGATTTTGGTTGATTAGATTGCTAAGGGAATAAAAATAGTGATTGGTTTGTAAGCTAACAACTAAGAATGCAATAATAAAGATGTGATATAAGCTATATGATGAGGAAATCTAGGGTGTCGGGCATCCCCCAAAGTCTTGCATGATCCAATTCTCATTAGTGTCTATGAAGTGTAGGATTAATTGCGTGATTAAACTTGATCTTGTTAATCTCAAACTCTCGCTCTGTTGATTAACTATTAGATTTAGACCCTATTAATTCAATTCTCACGCGTTAACTTTATTGAACGAATTAATAAGAATTTAACTAAAGTTTACCCTAAAGCAAAGGCGATCCCAATCTCACACGCTAGTTCTATTGAATGGTTCGACAAAGCATATTTAATTTAGGGTTAATTAACACAATTTAATCACTTTAATCCATAGTTTCATAGACACATCCAAGAATCAATTCATGCTCAACTAATAGGTTCAAACCCTAACCCTAGAAAATGGATCTACTCACTAGACATGGTAAATACAATAAATATCAATTCAAATTCAATGCTAAACATGAATGACAATGAATTAAGGATTAAACTAAAACAAGCAATGATTAAATACTTAATAATGATGAAAATGAATACTAAACAATAATGGAGAAAATGAAATTATTATTAAAAGATGATTCAAACTAGAGATTAATGTTCACTACTAAATTAAACCTAAACTAATACAATGAATAAAAAACTAAGAATTAAAACCAAAGGAAACTTACAACTTGAAGGATGATTGAGTCTCAAAGGCTAGATTGAAAGAACAATAATTTAAAACTAATGCTAAGAGTAATTTAAAAGCTAAATTAATGGAAAAACTAAGCAAAGACCAAAAAAGTTCAAAGGAGGAAGAAGAGAAACCCTAATCAGAATTTTAGATGCTATTTATACTAATGAGGCAATTTAACCCTAAGCCCAATCAAAAGACTAATTATCAAAATTCCCGTGCAAAAGTCAGAAGCAGGAAGCCGAGTCGGCTGCCCATAACAGGACAGAATCGCCGACTCGGCGGTTAGGACTGGAAAACTGCAGCAACTTCAAACGATCGCCATTTCTTGCTCGGTTATCGGAATCGGACATATAATATACCGTTGGAAAGCCCTTGAAGTCTAGTTTCCAATGCCGCAAACCTTGCATTATTACGATGTTCCTTTAAAAAGTTATCGCCAAAAGAGTAGACATGTATCAAATTTCACCTTAAAACTTTTGCATTAACAACACTTTTCAACTCTTTTGCTCTTTTACTCTTCATGGCTTGACAAAATTGATAGCTTGATACGTTCTTTGAGCAATGTATACAAGATTAGCACCGAACACCCACAAAAACAACTCAAAATACCATAATTCACCCGTTTTCCCATACTTAGACCATGAGACATCGAAATAGAGTGAAACAGAACGAAATGACCCCGAATCGCCTTCAAAACACCGCAAAGGAGCATAAAAATATAAACGATTAGTGCAAATAATTGCACTTATCACCCACTACCACCAAAGATTCCATTTTTCTTAATCTTGGTGAAAAACCCAAATAGGAACATCAAAAAGGAACGGAGGGAGTACCTAATAAAAATTTCTTTTCAAAAAAGTACCTAATAATATTATTCTTTTCAAAAAAGTACCAAAAACACAACATAATATATACATCATCAATAAAAAGGTTCACACATAATCCAATACAAACACAACATAAGAACATCATCCAACACAAACCTGAACCAAGTAACGGTTGGTGTTAAGTTGACCATTTATTAAAAAAAATTTATTAGGTACTTTTTGACATGTTTTCATTATTATTATTATTATTATTATTATTATTATTATTATTATTATTATTATTATTATTATTATTATTATTATTATTATTATTATTATATTATTATTATTATTATTATTTTTATTTTTATTATTATTAATATTATTATTATTTTTTTGGCAAAGTAATTTTTATAAAATGCCAAGAAAAAGCCAAAGCTTACATCCTTGAGTCAAGAGACTTAGGGACCAGCACCCAACCAAAGCTCTGAGGGGCCAGAACATGCCCCTCGTCATACACTAGAGAGGAGGCGGCACCTCAAAAAGTATAGTTAATATCTAGCCTATACAAAAGATAACCATCCTATACAAAACAAACTACAACGATCATATTGATCGATCATTACAAAAGATAACCATCCTTGGAGGGTAAGGGTATGCGCATAAGTCACTCGAAGACTGAATACATGCGATGTAACTTTAGTGGGACAGAATCGATAGGAGAGCCAGAGGTGGCCATCAGGGGAGAGGCTGTTACATGCACGTCCAAGTTTAAATATCTGGGTTCAGTAATTCAGAACAATGGGGAGATTGAGGGTGACGTTACTAACCGTATACAAACAGGTTGGCTCAAGTGGAGAGCAGCGACTGGGGTGCTTTGTGATAAAAGATTTCCTAGTAGACTAAAAGGGAAATTCTACCGCGTTGCGATTAGGCCAGCTTTGTTGTACGGAACGGAGTGCTAGCCTGTAAAGAAGGCTTTCGAGCAGAGAATGGATGTAACAGAGATGCGCATACTGAGATGGATGTGTGGTAAGACAAGGATGGACAAGATTAGAAATCAAGAGTTTAGGGAGAAGCTAGGGGTTGCACCTCTCTCTGCAAAGATGCAGGAGAACAGGCTCAGATGGTTTGGGCATGTGCAGAGAAGCACCCATGACGCCCCAGTGAGAAGGGTTGAACGCATCATAGTAGAGGGTAAGAGAAGCCGGGGAAGACCTAAGAGGACGTGGGAGGAGCAGATTAACAGCGACCTGCTCGGACTACACCTCTCTAAGGACCTGACTAGGGATAGAGCCACATGGCGGCGCCTTATTCACGTCCTAGATTACTAGACTTGTTTGTTACTGTTTTGTGTCTTTCGTCATCGCTATTCACTGCCTCTTCTACCTGTATCGTTTATACATTTTTAAATGAGCCCTTTGTTTGGCTAATGTGGGTGTAAGATGCAGGTTTCAGTTATTTGCAGGTCCTATTCTTGAAGACTTTTATAGAGCCGAAGGACTCTTATGACCGCCCTCTCCTTCTGGGTATGAGACGCCGTCGACCTTCCTTCCCCGGACGCTGACCATAGAGTATCTATGTGCGGGAACACTGGGTATGATGATGATGATGATGATTATTGTGTTCGTATTGGATGATTTGTGAACTTTTTTATGGATTATGTTTTTAGAGTTATATATTATGTTGTTTTTGTATTAGATGATTATATGTTGTGTTCTTGGTACTCTTTTGAAAAAAAAATTTTTATTAGGTACTTTTTAAAAGTGGACAAAAAAAGATAACGAAAAACTTAACCCAAGCCGTTAGTTGGTACTCTTTTGAAAAGAAAATTTTTTGTTAGGTATTTTATGGAAAATTTTTTTTATTAGGTACTTTTTAGGTACTTTTTGACACTTTTTCCTTATTTATAATTTATTATTTGAAGGTTAAAATTACCACTTTTAGATTGTAATAGAAATTTCTTTAAGGTGATGATGAACGAACCGCTTTAAAATTATAGGTTGAAATTAATCACAGGTGTTGACAATTTGACTTGGCTCCGGATGAAATCGAATTATGTTTTTAGTCCACCTCCACTCGAAGTTAAATTATGCATACTCCAACTTTGCTCCAACTCATACTCTCGAACCTCTGATAGAGTTCAGATTACTATCATGCTTTATTCTTATCGATATTATACTAATGATTTAAAAGCATAAAAATTAATAGAGTAGCCTTTCAAATACAGCTTAACAAAAATATATGTCTTTTAAATTGTAGAATCGCAATTAGACTCGTTATAATCGTATAGAATTGTAAATCGCAAATATAATCATACGATTTTACTTATTTTATATGATTTTAAAATTACTTCACGAAAATGCTAAATATTGGGCTAACCCAATCAACAATATCCATGGGCTCTAATTTCTACTTTTTGCTTTTTAATGATTAGATTGACCATAATATGACTATTTTATAAATAGCACGCATGAGAGTTGAGACTTTTAACTTTTTGATGAAAATTCTTGCTGCCTAGAGCTATTTGTATTAGTTGACGCTTGGTTTCATTTGGTATTACTGACTTTTTAATGATTGAATTGGTGTTTATAATTGATAATTTATGAGTTATTGATTTTGAAAAATATTGAGTTTTTTCGCTTGTTAATTATGAAAATATTAGGGCTTCAAACCTTCTACAAAATAATGTGGTTTTGGTAAACCTATTTCAAAATCACTAATGCCAAATTTAAGAAAGATAATTGTTATTGTATCTATTTAGTATGTTTGTTTTACTAAACTACTAATTATATGATTAGTCTATATCTTTTATATTTGTCAATTCATAAAAATAATAAAAAAAGGAAACAAATAAGTATATACATTATTTTTTGAATACTAACACAGTTTGTAGAATATTAAATGAATTTTGAGCATTTTTTTACACTAAAAATGAATAAAGAATATACATAAGAACTTACAACTTTAAAATTTATTGATACATTTTATTCTGCATTTAATTCTACAATCCAATTCTTAGAGTAATTTTCATCTAAATTAAATTTACCTTTTAATGATCTTGACTTATAATTCACATGATATCTCTTTTAATATTCAATTATGAAATCAAAAACATCGCATTTAAAACATTAGGCATTAGGATTATATTCAACTCGAAGTCAGGTGTCGGGTAGATTCGAGTCGGATATAGAATCAAGTTGGAGTCGGGCCGGAGTATCAGATTTTATATGAGGTCAAACTTCGATAGTTTATCTCTAAATCGAACTCGAAATATATAATCCAATTCGAAACTAGCTATTATTTTTCTTGAACTCGAATCGTATTATATTCATCGAATTAGAGGTGAATTTGGACCGAATTGCCATCCCTACTTATATATAATTTATCACTTGGAGGTTAAAATTAATTGGATCAGTTCAAAAAGTCATAATTGATCAATTTGAAATTATGATATTCTTAAAATTTACTTGTTAAAGGTTAAAATTAGTCACTTCTATGTTTTCAAATGTCATAATTAATCCATTTAAAATTATATAATTTTAGTTAAACTTATCACTTTAAAGTTGTAATATTTTTTTTTGGTAAAATTGATCACAAGTTCACAACACCCCTAATTTAATTCATGGAATGAACTTTTTCTTTCTTATTATTGACAAGTGCATGTGCTACTGAGATATCAATATAAACAAATTTATTTTTTTATTAATGGTTGTACGAGAATTTTAATTAGATGTGCAAGTTGCTACATCAAGTTGCGAAATCCGGTCCTAGCATAAATTAAAACAAGATGATCAATCTCCATTTAATATTCTCAAAAAAAATCTCTATTCAATAGTACTAGTACAACCTAAAAAAGTTTGGTCTAAATTGCAAATTAAAATGGATTAAATTGTAGTAATAGTATTTAGTTAGATCACCGGTTTAAACGGTCTAGCTAGTTTAATTTTTTTTCCAAAATAAATTAGAGATTTCAGTGTGATCCTGATTTTTATTTTTCAGACCATACTATAACGAAAAGTCGTGCTATGGTCAAAAAACGTAGTGTTTTTATATTTTGGAATAGATCCTTATCTAAATATACATTGAGATAATGTAATATTTTGGAATACATCGTTATCTAAAGATTATAGGTGCAAACTTTTTGCAAAAACAAATTAAATTCAAAAATTTAAAAATGAAAAATAATAGACCAGATTGTAAACCAGACCAAACTAGACCGTTGTAGAAAGATCCAATTCGATTCGATCTTATGGTTTTAATAGCCTGATTTGATCTAAAAATAATTTTAAATCAGAGTTTTTGGTCAATTCAGTTTTTAACATTGACCAGACTAAATCGGACAATAATAGTGATCTCTAAGTATTACCATCTAAAAATATTTTTCTCCTATAAGGTGCTTCTTGATCTAATACGTTAAAAGCAACTAGCAAGTGACTACTCATTAGTCTAGGTTCACTATCAACTTTTGACTTTTTCATTGGTTAAAAAGAAAAATAATTGTATTGTTATAAGGCTTTTTTGCCGGTCATAGAATTTAATTTTAAGTTCATTTAAAATAACTAAATTGATTGGCTTTTTTTCATTGGTTTTTGACTTGTTAGTCTAATTTTTCTCTAATGAAAAACCGACAAGGCAAAAACTAAAACTTAGTTTTACCAAACCTCTCTTTAAACATTTAGTTTATCTAACTAGCTCTAAAACTAACAAAGACGTAAACACTTAAAACTGGTCAAACAAATCAACTAAAAAGGTCAACAATTAACTCTCGTTTTCCAAACACCCAAAGGGCCAAATACACATTTTAAAAGGTGTACATAATTTTTAGGTGTATGAAATAAATTAAATATTAATTTTATTTATTTCATAGACTTCAATTTATGTACAACTTTTGGTGATACATACTAGACATTTTGGGGGTATAGATCACCTGGCCACACCTTAGCTACCTTTTTTTTTTTTGAGTTAAATACCTGCAGGCGATTACTATAAATCAAGACCCGCCAAAGTAATGAGACTTTGCGGGAATGGGTTCATACAAACTTTTTCGTTAGCTACCCCGGAGTCCCATCTAGCGATACAATGCGCCACAGTATTACCAACGCGACTAACATAACTACACCCAAACCCCTTACATCTAATACAAAGATCAAACATACAGTCATAAATGTGATGGAGAGGAGCGCAGCCATCTTTTCTTGCTTCAATAGCTTGAACCACGTTCAAAGCATCGCCTTCTAAGTGGATATACTCGTAGCCTAATCTGAGGGCCAGCTGAACACCAAATAATCCGGCCATAGCCTCGCTTGTCTCGACATCCCACCCAGCCGTAACATTCTTTACACCAGCTGCTAACAGGTTCCCAAGATGATCTCTAATAACCACACCAAGACCCCTCTTAAGGTTGCTTCCGATATGAGCGTCGAAATTCACTTTGACCCAACCAATATCCGGAGGAGACCACGCTTGAAACTTGAGGACATGGTTGTGATGGGGCACCGCCACTTTGGTGTTGTAAAGCTTGTACTCGGCCAGCAAATTATTAAATTGGGAGGCAATTCTAACCGGGTCATTCACCGCACCTTCGAACATGTGTTTATTTCGGATAAGCCAGCAAGCCCATAAAGTAACACAAAAGGATTCAAACATCTCCATAGGAACATGATTATAAAACCAAGCAAGGAACTCACTCACTGTATTTCTAGGCGCATCACTGATATGTTGAGCCACTGAGTGCTGCACCCATACTGTATTAATGCTAGGACAGTCACAAAGGGCATGAAGAATGGTCTCGTCTGCTAATTGACATCGATCACACACTGGAGAAGGCAGAATATATTTTTGGAAAAGAACCCATTTTGTGGCCAACGAACCCTTGCACATACTCCATAAGAAATGACGAAGCTTTGGCGGACCATTGAGATTCCACACGACGTTCCAGAATTTCTGATCATGAAGCCCATTACCATTCAAAGCAGACTCACGATTACCTAACATACCGAGCCAGTACCCACTTTTCACAGTATAAACACCGTTCCTGTTACCCCACCAAAATAAATTATCCACAGGCCATGAATTAGACAGAGGAAGTGACAAAATAGAGCTCACAGTAGCAGGATCAAAGATATTTGATAAAACATTGAAATTCCAGTAAACATTCTCACGGTCTAGAAGATCAGAAACAAGTAAATCAGCATCTTGGCCCACAGAGTATGTAGGACACACAAAATTATCCCCATCTGGTACCCACTTATCCTCCCAAACCCGAACACTGCAACCGTTACCAATTCGCCAGCCAAGACCCTCTAGCAGAAGAGATTTAGCTCCCCAAATGCTCCTCCAAGTGTAGCTTGGATCATGACCTCTAAAAGCATCCAAGATAGATGAGTGTTTAAAGTACCGAGCTTTCAGAGTATCTAAAAGAAGCTTGTTTGATCCCTCCAGCAGGCGCCACGATTGCTTTGCCAACAGAGCTGTATTAAAACATTTCAAATCGCGAAACCCCATACCACCCAACCTTTTCGGGAGACATAAATGATTCCAGTTATGCCAATAGATCTTCCGTTTGTCACTGTTAGACCCCCACCAGAATTTCGCGAACATGGAGTGTATGTCATTGATTAAGCCCTCCGGAAGACGAAAAATACTCATCATATAGATAGGGATGGCTTGAATTACCGATTTGATAAGTATTTCACGCCCAGCTCTCGATAAAAACTTTTCTTTCCAGCCCTGAACTTTTTTCCAGATTCGATCTTTCAGCCCCGCAAAGATAGCCTTCTTTGATCGCCCTATGATTGTTGGGAGACCCAAATATTTTTCCTGTTTATCAACTTCCTTTACCCCAAGCATATCCACTATTTCTTTCCTCAGGTGACGATGCACTCCTTTGCTAAACGAGATTTCGGTTTTATCATAATTCACTTTTTGCCCGGACGCTCTCTCGTAAACGCTAATAATATTAGCCACCTCCGAGCACTCCTGAACCGTCGCTTTTGCAAAGAGAATACTGTCATCTGCAAAAAACAAATGTGATAAAATAGGAGCCCCTCGACAAATCTGTATCCCATGAAGAGCACGTCTCGCAATACCGTTAGAAATCAAAGCGGAGAAAGCTTCAGCACAGATTATAAAAAGGTATGGAGAAATGGGGTCTCCTTGACGTAAACCCCTAGAAGGCACCACGTTACCACAGACAGACCCGTTAATCTTGAAAGAGAAGGTCACACTCGAAATACACTGCATAACACGCCGAACCCAATTTTCACTAAAGCCCATCTTCAGCATGACTCTCTCAATAAAGCACCATTCAACTCTGTCGTAAGCCTTACTCATATCTAACTTTAAAGCGAAGGCTTGTTTACCTCCATCTTTCCATCTTTTCATCGCATGGAAAGCCTCGAACGCCAATAGCGCATTATCCGTGATCAGACGCTTCGGAATGAATGCACTTTGGTTAACTGATATGATGCTACCTAGAAAGCCTTTCAATTTGTTCGCCATGACTTTAGAGATAATCTTATAGACCACATTGCAGCAACTTATAGGACGGAAATCTTGCACTACTTTTGGGTCGTTGCACTTAGGGATAAGCGCAATGCAAGTCTTGTTTATTGCTTTGAGATCAACATTCCCATGCCACCACCCTTTGACTAATGCAGTGATATCATCTCCTAGAACACCCCAAAATTTCTGAAAGAACAAAGCATGAAAACCATCAACCCCAGGAGCTTTAGTCGGGTGCATTTGAAAAAGAGCAGTGTGAACGTCCAGCATTGTCGGTTCTTCGTCCAGAGCCGAATTCATCTCATCACTAACTACTGGATCAATTCCTTCAAGTGCTTCAGGAAAACCACACGGAGAGCTAGTTGCAAAGATTTTTTCAAAATAAGCCGTCACTAACCTCTCAATATCAGCTTTCGAAGACATCCAGTGGCCGTTATCATTCATCAACCCTCTAATCAAATTTCTCTTCTTTCGGGAATTTGCTTTATGGTGAAAGTATTTTGTATTCTTATCACCATCCTTCAACTGATTCGATCTAGACCGCAAATGCCAATACGCTTCCTCGACCCGGTGAAGACCATCAAGTTCATTTGACATGGTTTCACAAGTAGCTAACATGTTTGAGTCAGGAGTTTGTCTTTGAGCCTTAACAAGCTTCTTTTCAGTAGTCTTGATCAAAATTTTGATGTCCCCATACTCACGGTTCGCCCAAACCTTCAGCGAGTTTGCACACATTTCAAGCCTGTCTTCAATTCGATTGCATATACCATCTTTCCAAGCATTACTAACCACCTCAAAACACTTCTCATTTGAGAGCCAGAAGGATTCGAACCTGAAGAGTCGATCCCTGTAGTCATCCATGCGCCTGTGATCAGTATTAAGCAAAATAGGGGCATGATCTGACTTGTAGATAGGAAAATGTCTAACATCTGAAACCGGGAAAATAGCAGACCATTGAGGAGAAGCAAGGAACCTGTCTAAGCGTTCTCTAATAAAAGAGGATGGATTTTTGCCCCGACACCAAGTAAAGCAACTACCCCTGAACCCCAAATCCATTAAATTGCAGTCTTCGACACATAATCTAAACGCATCGATATCACGCTCCTGCCTAATTGCACCACCTTCTTTCTCCGAACTACACAAAATTTCATTAAAATCTCCAAAAAATATATATGGCAGACGTTCATCTTCAGATAACGATCTCATCAAATCCCATGTTTTATGCTTGTTTGCGCGATCAGGCCACCCATAAATAGCATTTGCAATCCAACTAGACCCATCAACACCACCTTCCACAATCACAGAGATATGCCTATCAGAAAAAGATTTGAGTTGAACATTATCATCTCTCCACCACAAACCTATACCACCCGAATTACCATTACTACTAAGACAAATACCAAAATGAAACCCGCATTTAGCACGAACAGACTCTAGCCTCTGTTTATCGATCATAGATTCCATGACAAAAACAAAATCCGGGCGTTCTCTCCAGCACCAAGTGCGGAGAGCTTGAACTGTCGCGGGGTTATTGATCCCGCGACAGTTCCAACTCAAAATTTTCATAACTGTTCGCGGGGTTGGTCAACACCAACACCCGCTACTTGACTTCCATCGTTTTCCGAAACCTCCGCAAGCACCCCAATACCTACACAAGATCGCTTGACCATATCTGCACTATCTTCCATTATCACATCTGTATCCCACACCTTCCTTTTTGATGAAAAATCAGCAACCACAGAACAAGAATTGGTACCAGAACTAGAAATATTCTCCTCATGCAAAATGGCTAGTTGAGTGCTGTTTCCACATGTAGCACGTTTTTTCGGTTTTACATGTTTTTTGGCTTTAGGTACATGTGTCCCTACATTAAATGCAAGGCGTTGGACACCACTATCAATTGCCAAATTTTTTCCAGAACAAATCTTCTCAACATTTAATGCTTTCACACCATTGTACTCATTATCAACATCTTTTGCATTTATTATACTACTATCACTATGTATATTTGCCGTCAAAACCAAGTTTTCAACAGCTTTCGAGGAGCACATAAAACCACTCTCATCATTATCCCCATGCAAAACCCCACATACATGCAAAGGAGACTTACCCTTGTTATCCAAAATAGGTGCGTCTGACTGCTGTTCTTTTGCCACAAAATCAGCCTTATTCTCGATCAGCTTTGAAGACGACACAGAGATTGGTTTTTGAACAAACAGATTTTTCCTTGCCTTTATAGCACTCTCTTCTTCTTTATTTTTATTGTAACCCTTTCTATGAGAGGCCCTGATGTTCATTCCCCAGCCATAGCCTTCCTCCTTATCTTCGTCAGGCACGGTCGAACAATCCTTTTCGGTATGACTCATGAGCCCGCAAATGAAACAAAAGTGCGGCAGCCGTTCATATTTTAGACCGATGCTAACAGTATTATTGCCTTTAACGCGGATTAACTGGGTTCTCTTTAAAGGTTTAGAGATATCTATATTAACCCTAACCCTACGGTAGGGGTTAATGTTCAAAAAATCATCTTCCAACTCCATAAACTCACCCAAAGCCTTAGCTATGACTTTGATTCTCTCATCGGACCTATAACCAAAAGGGAGATTGTAAAGACGTACCCAAAACGGCGAAAAGTTCAGATTAAGATTCGATGGTTGGACATCTTCGTCTATTTCTTGCAATACAAGCAACTTGTTCTCGAAACACCACGGACGCCCTTGGAGGATCTTATCTCTGTCTTTCCAATGGAAAAACTGGAACAAGAAGAGGTTTATACCCATGGAGCGTATGACCACACCTTCCTTCAGATTCCACACATGTAACAACGTACGTTTAACCGCATCAAAGTTCAAAGGTTTTTCAGTAAGAACCTTACCTATTAATCTCAGTGACAGCTTACTATCTTTTTCATCCTCAAAACCGTTCTCCAAATCAACAACATCATCTTCTTTGTGAACTATATGTAGCTTAGAACACTGTTCAGCTAGAGAGTCGGCCATGAATCCAGAGTAAACTAGATCAAGGGAGTGAGAAAAAACAAAGCTCTAGGGCAAAAACCCAGAAAGAGGACAAAGCAAACCCTAACCCTTTTAGAGAGAGAAGGGGACTAGTTTAGTATCTAAAAAAATACTTCCTAAGTTGATAATGTTGTATAGTTGTATATGGCCACACCTTAGCTACCTACCACACTAAGCATTCCGAAAAGGGCCTTTATAATTATGATCAACAACAACACCAATATAGCATCCAATATGGGTGAAATTTGGTACCTTGATTCTTGATATATAAGTCTTGTCGATATTGCTTAGAAATATAAGAGGTTTTAGTCTAATAGAATCCTAACTTATACTGAGGGCCGTCTCTGACATTCTGGAGACCCTAGGCCAAATTATAAATGGAGCCCTTGTATATCATATATTTGGATAAAAGTTCTAACCATAACTTTTCTTTATTTATATTTGCTTACTGTTGTGTCGTTTTTTAGATGTAAAATGAGAGGATAACATATTTGTTAGTCTCGTAAAAAAATCTAAAAGGAAAGCTATACAAATATGCTTTTGATGATTTATACAAAACAACTTTCTTATTTTATGGTATTAACCGATGAACCTCAATTGTGATTTTATTGTCTAATTTGCTATCTATATTGGTGCTAACGATCTGTAGCAAGTAGCAACTAATAAAACCAAAAGAAGAATATCATTAAAAAAAAAGGGAAATTCCATGTGGTAACCCCACATGGTAACCCTGAGGTTTTGAGTTTTTCACGTGGTAACCAAAACTTTTAAAAAATCCACATGGTAACCCTGAGGTTTACCAAATTGTTCCACCATGACCTTTTTGCGCATAAAACGTTAGCAAAACGTTATGAAACATTAATTTCGAAGCTTTAAGGCTATTGTACGTCTATATATGCGACTCACCATTATAAATAACATCAGTCTCAACCATTTTCCCCAAAATATAAACCCAAACTCTACCATCTTTGGATTTGGGGGAAAAAAATATGATTTGGATGATAAATGGTAGATTTGAGAGTTATAGTTTGGGGAAAAAGGTTCAAATTGATGGCATTTGAAATGGTGAGTCGCATAAATATGCATAAACAACCATAAAGCTTCAAAACTAACGTTTGCTAACGTATTTATGTGTAAAAAGGTCATGATGGAACATTTATGTAAACCTCGGGTTTACCGCGTGGATTTTTTAAAAGTTTTGGTTACCACGTGGAAAACCCAAAACCTCAGGGTTACCACGTGGAATTTCTCAAAAAAAATTACGTTTTAGTTTCAACAGATGGAAAAATAAACAAAAGTAAAGGTATAAATAAATTGTAATAAAAAATCTTAAATTTAATAAAATCAATATCAGTAAAAGTGAATTCAATAAAAAAATTTCAAAAGAAATGCAATCTCACCTACATTTTAATATGTAATTTCCCATCCTCTTAATATTATGACAATAACAAGCATTCAATATACTTTTCAATTTTTTCAATCAATGATTACAATGGGTTTGTTTTACTTAATTCATAAAATTTTAGCCATTGATAAAAAAAAATGAAAGGCTTTTTTTATCAAATTATTGCAATATATCTTCATCCTTCTCACTTTTTCATAATATTTAATACATTGATTTATGCTTTCTCTAATTATGCATCACCGTTACAAAATAAAATTGATATTAATTATATGTATTGAGACGAACTAAATAAAATTTCACTTAAATATATTTTAAATTAAAAATTAAAAATAAAATATAAATTAAAATTAGATTAATTTATTGATAGTAATATTATTTTATATGAGTTGTTCAAATATTTATTATTGATGAAGTGCAAATATTAAAAAAAATGAAATATGAGTAAATAGTAGTGAACATATAGAAATGGGGCCCCTTCACTCCATTAGCCCTACTCACTTCAACTCATAGTGTGTTTTGACCCTTGCTTTATAAGTGTAAATGTGTAATTTTTATAAATTCATAAGGCTAATTTTGACTTTTTCAATGTAAAATTTAAAAAAACCAAAATTCCTTTCATTAACCTCCTGCCTCTTCATTCTTCCGCCTCCATGGTTACTAAAAACAGTCGACAGTCACTATTCATCAATCATCAACTCCATTACTCCGGTCTCTGAAATGGGGCCGCTTTATATGTTGGGCCCTGGGCGGCGACACTCCTCGCCTACCCCTAGGGCCGGGCCTGAGTGTGGATGCAGCACATGCCCTCCTCATACATGGCTCTGATACCATGTCAAGGAACCAACTCAACCAAAAGCTTAAGCTGATAGTTATACTCTAACACTTATTTGGTCACCAATGACGATCAAATGGCTACTAAAATTCAAATGGTCGCCAATGGTAGCTATATGGTTGCCATTTCATTGTTGCGGCGATCTATATATCAATTAGACGCATTTGGTAGATAGGCCTATACAAGGTTGTTTGGATCGATATTTTACCAAGGAACGCTGAGTGGGTAGGATTGAAATTTGTAGAATCGGATCGTAGGATCATGTAATCCTTCAAATATGCATCAATGTGCTTTGGATTACCAATTATATTATTAATTATACTTGTTCTTATTTTTTCAATTTTAAGGTGTATGTAAGAACATATTTGACTTCATTTATAATGTTTTTATAAAAAAAATAATATATTTAACAATCATTTTTAAACAACATATCAAGAAAAACTTGAATTTTTATAAAGGTATTGATATAATTATTTTTAAATATATATTATACGTAAGTGAAATCTGTACTATATGAAAATATTTTACGATTGAAATACGCATGTAGGATCGGATCGTTAGATCGTAGGATTGTAGAATTGTGTTATAATCCTACCACCTGAATTCTTGAGCTAAGTATGATCGCACGATTCTACCACATTAAGATCATAATACCTACGATCCGAATCAATCACCTATTTTTAGATCGTATGATCGTATAATCGTAGATCAGAATCAGGATTCTGATAACTATGGTCCTATGTCGAACAAATGGCTACCAAACTGTTCGGTTTCTTATTTTGTATTTTTCAAGTAATTTATAAACTTAAAGGATAAGGGGAAATAGTTTTTAAAAGTACGGGAAAAAATTCTTCCATTGCCACTTATATTATTCACTCTTTACTTCGTTATTGTTTGTTTGACTCGAAGAGGCACATTCAAATGATGTGCAAGAAGATGAAGTAGCACCTCAAGAAAGTAAAGGGCTTGAGGGATGGTAAGAGAAGTGAGGATATAGCAGAGAGATCACTCTATATTTTTTTGATGATGAGGGTGACTATGATGGGGAACTTCTTGTTGATGGAGAAGTGATTCACAATAAGGAATGAATGACTGACCTCGGTTGCTCATTTCATGTTTGTTGTGAAAAGGAGAAATTTGCTTAGCTTAGCTATAGTGACGCAAGCCTTTTTACCTTGCCTAATGATTATAGGGTGAAGGTCGAAGGTATTGGTGAAGTGGTCATTGTGACACATGATGGTGTCAAGAGAAAATCAGTTGAGGTAAGGTATGTTCCTAAGGTTGAGAGGAATTTCATTTCAATTGGGAGATTGAAGTTAAAGGATGCACCTTTAAAGCTAGTGATGACTTATTTACGGTTTAGAGCGAGCATGGTGCTCATGAGAGGCAGAAAGAGTGAGAGCAACTTATGTATTGGAAGTTGATACTGGTTGTCTAGGCCACATTGATGATGGTTTTAAGTCATCCAAGAAGGTGACATTTGATGATGATGAGAGAGATTCTCTTATGGGGGAGATTGTTATAGCAAGAGCCAACTCTCTTTATGGTGATGATGGCTTTGATCACTATTGTTTATGCTAACTCTTGCACACTCGATAGTAAATATATGTGTGGAATAGGATATGAAATGATAAGCTTTGGATTACTTGATTAAGTTATCTTTGAAGATGATTTGGTATGCCTTGAACAAGGTAAGAGAGCACTCTAAGAGGGTCTTGGCATATCCCATGAACGAGGAAAGGCACTAGTGAATGGGTGCTAGAACAAGATGTGAAGGCTAAAGCAATAACAGAAGCTACCAGATCAGCCACTCGTCCGAACAGACTTTGCACTTGTTCGAGCAAGCTATATTTTGACGATGTACGACTTTCGCTTAGGGAGCAAGGCATTTGTCCTAGGGCTTCTAACATGTTGTAGGACTATATAAGAGGGTCTTTGAACATCATTTAGACATTGTAGAGAGCTAATACTTAGAATCAACTAGGGTTTTAACGAAGAGATTTCATTATATTTTGTATTATGGCATTTAAGGGAGATCGACATTAAAGATTCAATCAACATAGTGAGAGTGTTCTCAAAGGTTGTGAGGACTTATTATTGATGTATTGTAGATTATATCAATAAACTTGTTTTGAAGGCCAGCAGAGGTATCCTTAGATACCTCATTAATCTTTGTGTTTGTTCTCTGTTTTTGTTGTGCACTATTTTTTGTGTCTTTCTAACCCATTTGCTCTTCATCAATCAAAACCTCTAAGCCCTTGCATTTCAATAATAGATATTAGAAGCAGCTAACAACAATTACCAAAAAAGTTTTTTATTGAAACATGAGTTAAAGTTTAATTTCTAGACTTTTACTATTCCAAAAGAATCAAATGGTAAAAGGTACTCCCTCTAATTTTATTTGTTCTTTCACTTTGGGTTTTTCACAATATTAAGGTAGATAAAATCTTGGATTGTAGTGGCTATTATTTTAATTAAATAGTAGTGTGAAGAAATGATTGTATTAGAAGTATGAGAGAAAAAATAATTAAATAGTAGTGTGAAGTAATGATTGTATTGAAAGTATGAGAGAGAAAATAATTAAATAGTAGTGTGAAATAAGGAAAATATGATTTTAAGGGGTAAAAGTGAGATCAAAACACATTTTCTTATAGTAAGAAAATAAATAAATAATTGAATTATTCTATATAAATTTTCTTACTTCAAGTGCGGATGGCAACATTAATTATTGGAAAAACACATAGATGAACTAAAATTCATTAAAATTGCATTAGACAATACTTCTTTCAATTCTTTTTAATTATCTCATTTTCTTATTTAATCAATTCACTTCTATTGTCCCATTTCTACTTTAAGAATTTCATTTATAGGTTGTCCGTCCCCTTATTTTCTAAATATTAAAAATAACTAATATTGCACATGTGTCTACGTTTTTAGGTGGTCCCCTCCAATTTTTAATTATTAAAAACATTCAATATTACACACGAGTCTACTACTTTAAGTAGTCCCCTCATTATCTTAATATTTGTGCCCAAACCAAATGTAACACCTAAATTGAATTAAAAGGAGTATAATTTCAACTGCCATGAGTTTGCAATATTTATATTTTGATCGATCTTTTTGACTTTGTAATGATTTTGTTTTGCATATCATATTCATCATTTTTATTTTTAATACGTATGTACACATTCTCTCTTATTTTTAATCTTCATTCGACCAATAGTGTATGTTGTTGCTGTTGCAATTCTATAGGGCCACTCGGAGCACACATAATCTACTAAATTTTATACACCTTATATTGTATGAATATAAGGTGACAAAGACATAGAATATTAACAAAAAGATTAAAAAATAGTAATTGTATGAATATAATTAAAAAAACAAAATCAGAAAAATCCTGTAGACAAAAATTTTAAAAAGTGACAAAGACATTATAAAAAATGAAAATATTATATAGTAAAATTATCGGACCCAAATGAGAGACCGTCTTTATGATAGGCGTCCCTAAGACCCAATCCATTAAAGCTTATTTTTACTCTTATTCTACATTTTCTTTTATGGGCCGACCCAATTAGAGATGATCTTTCAAAGAGACCGTCTCTCACAAGAATTTGTGTGAAACGATTAAGATTATGCCATTACGCACATTGTCAATATGTATTGCCTTTGCGGCCCACTTTCCTTGTATGTGTGTTCAATATATATTGTGAAAAAGTTGTGTAATGAATAACAATTAGCATTATCCTGTCCTACCGTAGAATTTTATTTTGAGAAATGATCATACAAACTGATCAATTATTTGGTGGAGCCTTTCTCTAGTAGTTTTCCCCTCACTATAGATAACCACCATCTCACGCAAATAAATGCAATTTTTTTGGGTTACATCTACTAACCACCATACTTAAATTTTTTATCAAATACTTAACCCGTCTCTTTAAATTAGCTATACAACTATTTTCATCCATCTTTACATTTTTTTTATTATATTTGTTTTTTTTTTACAATAATACATAATTTCATTTACAAATTCTTTTTCTCTTTTATCTGAATTACTTATTTTTCTTTCACCTCCATTTTATCTTAATTATTACGATTTTATATAAATACTAAAAAGGTAAACAAAATAAACTCAAGAAACAAAAAAGTCATAAGTAGTAGTTCACTAGCATATATATATATATATATATATATATATATATATATATATATATATATATATATATATATATATATATATATATATATATATATATATATATATATATATTCATACACAAACACTAGATGGCCCCATTACTAGAAGGGTACGTGGAAGTTGGAAGTTGGGCATTACTCTAATTATGATTAGCTTTTTATGATATAAAGTGAAGATGATACCATCAAATTCTATGTAGTAATTAGTAGCCACCGAATAATAGAAAAACAAAAATCATGAATATGAAATCATGGAAGCTTACTCTTCTTGGGGTCATGTCTTTATTCGTCTCTTCTTGTTATTGTGACAAAGGTATGTAAGTATTATATGAATTAATAGAATATGTATACTCATAGGGGGTGTTTGGTATGGAAATATAAAATCTAATGGAAAGGAAAATGATAAACAAGAGTAAGGGTAAAGGTATGTGTTGTAGTTAGATGTTGTTTGGTATGAAAAATATAAGGGAAATATTTAATTGATCATAGAAAGGGAATTGGTTACTTGACATGAAATGGTGGTAACAAAGTAAGGGTATCCATTACCCTTAAGAAAGGGATTGGATTAACCCAATATCATACCAAACAAAATATTTAGAGTAATGGTATTTGAATCCCTTACTTAGTATGAAAAAGTTCATACCAAACACCCCCATAGAATATTATATATTAATTTCCATACAAGATTAAATTACATGTTAAACTTGTTGGGATACAAAATATATATATATATATATTCTCAAATATACTCTTTGATATACCATTTTTCTTTTGACCAATATAAAAGCTATAATCTTAACATAAGATTTATAAACTCCTTAGAAATTAATTATTTGCAGTATTAATTTGGGAACATATGTAATTTTATAGGCTTTTCTTTGGGAAAACGAAATTTTTTATACTACATATATTTTGCTAACTCCACGGTTTTTAAAGTTGTTATCTTGAATAACTCTTTGATATTTATTAAAAAAGATTCAAGTCAACATTCGACTCATAGTTTACCATTATATTAGTCGCTATTTTTTATAAGTAATTAAATTGACAGCTCAATTGAATAAGACATAAATTATCTATAATAATCAATTAGTGTCTAAGTGACTATTTGCAAGGTTTACAAATTTTAAAATGAAAATTTTCTTTCTACGGAAAATTTATTTCTCCTATATTTCCCTAAAACTACTACATCGATCACCCAATTAAAAAACGCCAATTATTTGATTTTTGTACCATAGCTTATTCAAAAAGCAAAGAAAGTACGCCTATCTCTTACAAACTAGTAACACTAGAATGTTAAAGTATTTAACTTGACACCTCAACCATCAACTTAAGCTTTTTAATTGAGTTGATTTCTTAACATGGTATCAGAAGCCAATGTGACAAGAAGTCACGGGTTCGAATCTCAACCACTCCTCATTCAAGTGATATTTAGCACCATATATGAGGAGAGCATGTGTTGCATCCACACTTCTAGCCCAAGGGACTCTCGTGTGAGGGGACGTGTTAGAGTATATAACATATTCTGGGACGTCAACCATCAACTTAAGCTTTTGGTTGAGTTGGTTCTTTAACATCTAGTGGCTAAAGTTGTAACTTACAATAATAATTAAAATTAATTTTTTCTATTTACCACTATATGCAGCTCCAAACTACACTTTTATGAAGCCAGCAACACTCGCACCACAAGTCTCATATTACGACTACATCATCATCGGTGGCGGCACAGCTGGTTGTGCTTTAGCAGCCACCCTTTCCGAAAGCGCTCACGTCCTCCTCCTAGAGCGAGGCGGAGCCCCCTACGGAAACAAAATCGTCGAAGACATGAGTAAATTCGGAGCCAACCTAGACGACGAATCCCCAACCTCTTCAGCCCAGCCTTTCGTGTCCGAGGACGGCGTAGTGAGTTCCCGCGCGCGCGTGCTAGGGGGCGGTTCAGCGCTGAATGCAGGATTTTACACTCGGGCGAGCACAGATTATGTAGCGGAGGCTGGTTGGGACGGTGCGCTAGTGAACGAGTCATACAAATGGGTTGAAAGAAAAGTGGCGTTTAAGCCTCCAATGTTGCAATTTCAATCAGCATTTAGAGATGGATTGGTGGAAGTGGGTGTTAAGCCGTATAATGGGTTTACTTATGATCATATAATTGGTACTAAGATTGGGGGGACTATTTTTGATCATAATGGGAAAAGGCATACTGCTGCTGATTTGTTGGAGTATGCACATCCTAATGCAACAGTTGTTTATTTGTTTGCTACGGTTCATAAGATACTTTTTAAAACAAAAGGTAATGGTCCAAACCACCCTTTAATTCATTTTTACTACTTTCTATATTAATATTTTATTTGTGTCATTTTTTGGTTTTCACATTAATAGCCGATGTTGATTATATGAGGTGACACTAATTTAATACAATAATTGAATGTTAATTATGTGGGTAGAATATATATGAATTATAAATAATAAATACTCCCTCCAACACAATTCAACTGTCCCATTTTTTTTATTTGGGTTATTCACTTCAATTGTGTTATTACCGTTTTTGTCTATTTTTTTTTACCTAAATACCCACACTTTTCCAATTCCCAATATTCAACTATCACCTTTACAATTAATTTAATCATTTAAAATATCCAACTAACACATTTTTTTGTGGATCTAATCCCACTCTTAATATCTGTGCCCAACTCAAATAGGACTATTGAATTGTATTGGAGGGAGTATGATTTATAGGGGGCTGGTTGTGGTAAACCGGAAAAAAGGTTCATTATTGTTAACCTCAATATTCAATACACTAATTTCATAATTTATATTTATGTTAATTTAGGAATTAATTCAACGATAATTGACTTTGAAATTACTTAAATAATAAATGTTAATTAGTGGCTTTTAAATAAACCACAAAATCATAAAATATGAAATTAAACTTAATTATTCTATTGAGTGATTCAAGACATTTTTCCCTATATAAAACTTACTTAGCAAGTTACTTATACAAAGTGTATATTACAATATAAATTAATACTCCATTCGAATCATTCTAGTTGTTTCATTTGGGTTTTCACGGTTATTAAGGGTAGTGTGGGGTTCATTAAGAAGATGGTAGTTGGGTATTTTAATTGATTAAATTAATTGTAAAGGTGGTAGTTTGGTATTGGGAGTAGTAAAAATGGGGGTATTTAGGTAAAAAAAAGATAGACAAAAAAAGAAATGAGACAATTCATATGAATTTGCCAAATAATAAAATGAGACAACTAAAAAAATTCGGAGGGAGTAATCATTAATTTCCATGCAATAAAACAATTTAAATAAAATTTTACTTGAACATTATTTTTTAAGTTAAACATTAGCAAGAAAAAAAATAAAATTTAGGTGATAGGTGGGATTGAATACTCTAGATGAAAACTAGCAGACTTACATTTGTTTACATTTTTAACTGATCATAGGAGTAATAAATAAAGTATGTACAAAACAAATGTTACCTAAAACATACGTTTCCCAACCATGAATCATAGGATTACAGGAATACAGAGAATATGATGTACCATTGACTGACATACATATACATACAACACAAAACAATAAATAAGTATCATATCTTATAAATCTTGAAAACTTTCTATTTTAGGGACCATTTTCAAAGTTGGCCAAAAATAAAATTGGATTGAAATTTAAAGCATAGGAAATGTATTGCATGTACAGTAAAACAAATTACTTTATGTTTAATTTTGTTCTTATTGCATACAGTCAAATAAAATTTATTCGTCGTTAGATAAACTATTTAATATTAATTGATTCGTTATCAATCAATCAAATATAATTTATTTGTTATCAATCAGTTAAATCTCACTATTTAAAATTTATTAGTAGTGGAAGTTTATCCGGTATATAGATGTAATTAACCTAAAAAACTAATCTCTAAATATCTAGAGAAACATGTTAGGCCGTTATGATTTGGTTTATTGTAATAATCAATTAATTTGTTTCTTTCTATGCACTGTCTAACTATAGTTGCAACTAAAAAAACAAATCAATGTTTATGTAACATATGTTTCAAGGGCGTTAAAAGACATCAATTACCTTAAATCTTAATGATTAATGAACTTCATTTATTATGATGATTCGCATAAATATTATTTTTTTATAATTTACAATAATTAATGTAGATAAGAATTATTATATTCAAGAAAATTATAATGGAGAATTTTCTTAAAAGTTAATCTCTTGATCTATCTCTTATGAGATAAGCTAGACAAACTCAAAAAAGTACTCCCTCTGATTAAGTATTAATGTGTTATATTTTTATGCACTCAATGTAATGCAATTATTCGATCTTTAATATCTCTAGTTGTGTATAATTAAAAATTATGAAAAGTTGATATAAATAATCCTTACATTGAGACGAATTAAACAAGATTCCACTTGATTATATTTTAACTTATGAATTAGTAATAAAATACAAATTAAAAGTAAGAAATAAATAGAGTGCAAGAGGCAAATATGACATTAAGCGACTATTAAACAAAAACAAATTCTTACTTGAGACCGTCTTTTATAAAGACGGCTCTCATAAGCCCAGTCCAATTCTAAATATATATTGTTATAACTTTAAATATAGATTTGAGCCCGTTAAACAAAATATTGATGTGACAGGACAATATTCCAAGAGACCCAAAGCACATGGAGTGATATTCAGGGACTCAAAGGGTATGAAACACAAAGCATATGTAAAAGCAGGGAATATGAATGAGATAATATTATCAGCAGGCTCAATGGGAAGCCCACAATTATTGATGTTAAGTGGAATTGGGCCTGAAGCCCATCTTAAGGAACATGGGCTTAAAGTGTTGGTGGATCAGCCAATGGTGGGCCAAGGAATGAGAGATAATGCAATGAATGCAGTAATAATACCATCACCAATCCCAGTTGAAGTTTCTCTGATCCAAGCTGTTGGGATTACTGACTTTGGTACTTACATTGAAGCTGCTAGTAGTGCAAACTTTGCCAATTCCATTATTCACTCTCTTCCAACATCTTATAAGGTAATTATTCTCTTTTGAAATACTTGCTATGTTTTATTTTTATGCAAAATATGATATATATATATATATATATATATATATATATATATATATATATATATATATATATATATATATATATATATATATATATATATATATATATATATATATATATATATATATATATATATATATATATATATATATATATATATATATATATATATTTAAACAGCAAGTCTCCTGAGAGACCGTCTTTTTCAGAGACGTTTCTCAAACCCAGTCCATTAGAGTTTAATTCTTACTCTTATTTTATTTTTTTTATGGGTCGACCCAATTAGAGTTGGTCTCTCAAGGAGACCGTCTCTCACAAAAATTAGTGATATTTAAAATAGAAAGTCTCCCGAGAGACCGTCTATGGCATAGACGACTCTTTCAATAGCTCAGCCCAATGGCTGATATGACTATTCAGTTACTCATTTAATAAATGCGCTGACTTATATTTACCCGTTTATGCTATAGACGGTCCATAGCCAGAATTTGTGATATTTAAAACTATACATAACTAAAAATTATAAAAATCCAATCATTTTATTAAAATATGTGAGTAGACGATTCAAATAAAATTTCGTTCGACTCTATTTTTTTGGCATATTAATCATAATATATAAAATAAAAGTTTAAAATACAAACATTATTAATAAGTACTCTAATGTGACATTGTTGCCCAGAATGTAATTTGCTTCTTAACTTTGGTTGTCACACATTGAATGTCAGTACTTTTTTCCTTTGTTCCTTAATTTAAGAAAAAGAACCATATTTAAGTTGATTTTTATATGTTGCCTATAATCTTAAATATTACAATTATAATTATGGATTATCTTAATCAGTGATTAATTTTTTTTTACAAGAATTTTAATCACTTCATCTATAGAAATGATTGTTTTCTTTTTCCATTATTTGTAGATAGACCTGGGAAAACGGTCGGTCGGACGGGTTACGGGACGGGTCACTTTCGGTCGGGTCATTTTCGGGTCGGGTCATTCTCGGGTCGGGTAATTTTCGGATCGAGTCACTCTCGGTTCCGAGCCGGTCGGTTTGGCCCAACGGGTTATGACTTATGAAATTTTAAAATATGATTTTTTCATATTTTATTATTTATGAAACTTTTTAGTAAAAAAACTATTTCTCATCCCTATGACATTAATCTACATATCAATTAACACGGTATTAAAGCCTTATATGTGATTGAATCCAAGTTATAAGAAATCAGTAATTGCGACGCTCGTTGTCTAAACTTTAAATCTCTATGTAGTTGGATTTGTAAGATACGTGTCACATTAGAGAAACCAGATGTGCGATTTTCTAAAACTACTTGGCATATCAGGTTCATTTAAGTGTAAAGAAAATAAGGAAATTAATATTTATTTTGAAAGACTTGTAATATACGTGCTTTATAAAAGTTATTGCGTTTATTAAAGTTGTAACGTTAGATAAAAATGACGTTAAATATCTTCTAATTTTCTCATAAAAAATATTTTCACAATTTCATGTTGAAAAGATATACAAATAACTAAGTACTTATTTCGATTTATAAGATACACGTTTTATAATCTAAGCTAGCGACATTGCTTTTCTAAAAAGCTCATTCAAATGTGCAAAACGTTCTTATAAATTATATCGATTTGCTTACTAAAATGTAGAAGAACAAAAAACTCATTTGACTGATTTAACAAGATATATGTATTCAATGAAGATGATTATAACGTCCTTTTTTTTGCAAAAAATAATTACGATGGATAAAAAGGTGTTAATTGCGTATTTTTTAAGATCTATTAATGAGTTTTAAGGTTCAAATGATATAGTCAATATGTTTAGATAAGTTGAAAACAAAAATTTTATTTGAAATGAATTCTAACAAAAAATTTTATTTGAAATGAATTCTAACATTGAGATTACTCTAAAAATTGACATTAGACCTGTCAAAACGGGTCGGTCGGGTCGGTCGCCGGTCAGGTCATTTTCGGTTAGGTTATTATCAGGTCGGTCATGTTTCGGGTGAAGTTGTTTTCGGATCGTTCAGGTTTCAACGGGTCGCGTCCCGGGTCTATTTTCGGGTCGGATCAAATTTTCCCAGGTCTATTGTAGATGTACATCAAATGAAAAAAAAGTAACATTTTGATTTTTTTTTTTTCAGTATTAATGGTAATAATACTAATTTTATCAATTAGAAAGTAAATTTTTTTATCTCAAAATAGAGAACGGAATATGTAAAACTTAATTAAATCAACGCGTTGATGTTAGTTGAAATTATGTAGAATAAATGTGATATCAACATATCCATATTTTGTCAAACGTGGGGCATACGATATGTGACATGAAAGTTGTTGTTAGGTTAGATGATTAATTATGATGCTTATTTTGCATTTGGGTGTACTTTTTTTTTGAAGTGATATATTTCCAAAAAAAAAAAAAATATGCATATATGAATGTATTTTGTACTCTTTTACCTCTACATATTTTATGACAAGGTTCTGAACAAATATTAATTCATTATAGAATAATTTAGTTGTCGAATAATAAAACAATAATATTAAGACTATATGGATGATATTTGAAAATGAAAAATACATACATGAAAATTTATAAAAATGATGACAACATTTCTGAAAAGGAAAAATTGCCTAGAATAATCCAACCTATTGGTGATTTTCCTACAAAAATCCTATCTATTGATTAACCGTGGTAATCCCAACTTTAACGGGTATTTTCCTAGGACCTAGAGTAAGCCCGGTGACCGGATGACTTGCATTAGCAAGTTTTTAAATTTTAAAAAGATAAATTAAAATAAATGCAAAATAATATTTAAAAATGTTCAAAAACAAGTTATGATTTTTTTTATTAAAAAGAATTTTTTATGTAAATTTTTAAAAAAATTTCTTAAATTTTAAATTGATTTTTAGTTTACTTTTTTGGTGAAATACGAATTATAGGGTCATCGGGTTACCCAAGTTTACCCTAGGTAGATACCCCTTAAATTTGAGATTATTCTTGATTAATCAATAAGTGAGATTATTATAGTAAAATCATGAAAAAGTTGGATTATTGTAGGTAGTTTTTCCTTCTAAAAAGGAAATAGAGTATATACTATTTAAACATTCAGGACAAATGCAGAAAATATCTTAATTTAATTATTACTGCTGTAAATATATCAATTTAAATCAAAATGTTTTTTACAAGTTTTACAATAATATAATTTCAACTTCAGAGTCACTTGCGTAAAAATATTATTGCCCAAATGCTAATTGGTTTTACAAGTTAATTGCTAAAAATGAAAATGAATAAATAAATAAATAAATAATAAAAATTAAAAATTAAAAGTTAGAATGAAAATATAATCTTACTTGATTTTTTTGAGGTTTTATGATTTTAAATTTTTTTATAATTAATTTTGTATTTACTTTTTGATTTTTTATTTTGCAACATGACTTGTTGTATAGGTTAGAGGTTCCCTTAGTGCATTATTAGGAAACACCTTATATAGTTGTGATTATTCTTTTTTAGTCAAAAGATGAGATTATTGTGGGGAAATCAATAAAATGTTGGATTATTCAAAATAATTTTTCCATTTATTTATAGTATATTTAACTTCAAATATTAATGATCAGCTTAAACTCTAAGCAATATAAGGGCCAAACTTGTGTAATAAGATGCAAACTCAGGATTTAGTTTCACTCAGTTCATTTAGTTGCAGAAACTTCTTTCAAAGAATATTCATCGAGTTGAGGAACTCATTGGCCACATGCATCCTCCTTTATGCGTATGGTTGCCGTCTTTCTTTCCTCCGCAGACCCTAAATATAAATTTCTACGGGTGAAATACACTGTATACGATAATGATGATGTATGTCAGGACCAAAAGCTAATTTCTGAAGGTTTGATTTCTATGCAGACCAGGGCCGGTTCTAGGGGTATCCTAGGTAGCCGACCGCCTAGGCCCCCTCGAAATAAAGGGCCACGAATATTAAATTGTGCTATTTAGGTTCGGTTCCGAGTAACACTTTTTAAATGATATGTTTGTAAACTATTTGGTTTGAAGTATATAATGTTACAAAACATTTTGTCTTGAAATATTTTTCTTAAAGTGGAAAAAAAAATTATCTTTCAATATAAAGAAGAGCCCCATTTTAAAAGCCATCAAAAAGATAAATCAGGCCTCTAATATCTTTGCTCCGCCCCTGATGCAGACTAGCCAAACCTCAAGCAACCAAGACAAGTATGAAATGATAAAGACAGATTCAGGAGATGAAACCTTATATGCAGGCCTTATCCTTGAGAAAATCATAGGTCCACTATCTTCAGGGCACCTTTTACTTAAGACCATAAACCCTAAAGACAACCCTTCTGTAACATTCAATTACTTTAAAGAAAAGGAAGATCTTACAAGGTGTGTTAAAGGTATGGAAACCATAATTAAGGTCATAAATTCTAAATCATTCTCGAAATTTCGATACCCGGAAATACCAGCGGAAGATCTCTTAACCACCATGCTCAGCCTGCCCTTAAATCGATGCCGGAGACCGGCTAACGACACCGGAGAATTCACAACGCTTGAGCAGTTTTGTAAGGATACAGTGATGACAATATGGCATTACCATGGAGGTTGTGAAGTTGGTAGAGTGGTTGATAAAGATTATAAGGTTTATAATGTTAGTGGTTTAAGGATTGTTGATGGTTCTACTTTTTATGCTTCTCCTGGGACTAATCCTCAAGCTACTGTTATGATGCTTGGAAGGTATGCTTTCACTTTCTTTGTCTTTCATTTATATATATTTCAAAATTACATTTAACAACTATAACGTTTACACGTCAGACTGAGATTTTTTATGTCTTAAAAGTTATACATAATGTTATCGTTTGACAAATATTAAAAAAATTCACATAAAAAATGTAAAATGGCTACTTAATCAAAGTAATAACTAACTAAAAAATCATTAAACTTAATTAATCAAAACGTCTCATTTAAGAATTTATATTATGTATTATTTAGGCATGCTTTCTGTCAGGATTAGTATAGGGCTTCTATCTATGTTCTAGCCCTTTTATATAGATTTTAGTTAATACATTTGTACACAAATTCTTAAATGAAACTACCAATTGACTAATTATGTGGACCGTTATATAGTGGGTACGATCTCATATAAAACAAAATGAAGGAAGCCAAAATGAAAAAGGCCCAAAAAAACTAAGCAAACTTATTGTGGTCCAAACAAAATACCTATGGCCTAAACTTAAAAAGTAAGTCTCATGGGAGACGGTCTATTCTATAGACGGAATCCATGAAGCCCAGCCCAAAATATAACATAGTATATTTGGTGTTATAATAAATTATTTGGGTTATAATAACTTATATTTGGGGTTATAGAATAGTATATTCGAGATTAAAATACCTTACATTTAGGATTATAATATAATATAATTGATATTATAATAAAAAAAATCAGTTAAGGGAAAATGGGCTAGCCCAATTTTGTGGTCTATCCTATAGACCGTCTCTTGTGAGATTTTGTGAAACTTAAAACATGGATATTAGTTAGAGAATAATTACATTCAAGAATTGACGAAATTCAATCATTTTCGTAGCTGGTCAGAACGAATGCCATAAGGGTGAAAGATTGATGTCTTATATGTCGAAAACAATTACTTCTATATGCAGGAGTTTTTGAGATCAATAACACAATCTTTGTTACATCCTTGAATAAGTTCTCTCTATATTCAGTAACCTAAAATAAATATATAATTAGACGAAAAATCCGTTATTGTGGCAATTTCGAAAGAGACAAAAAAATAAGATGCAAAATAATTAAAAAGATAAATTAAATTTTGAGAGACCGTCTTTTGTAAAGACGACTCTTAAAAGTCCAGTCCAAATCTATATTTAGAGTTGTAACAACATATATTTAGAATTAGACTGGGCTTTTGAGAGCCGTCTTTACAAAAGACGGTCTCATGTAAGAATTTGCGTTAAACTATTTATTTTTATTACATGCAGATACATGGGGCGAAGGATATTGGAAGAGAGAAATGCAGCATCGAAGCATGGGATTGGTGAATAACACGAATTTGTAATTTCCATGAAAGTGGATAAAGTCGATAATTATAATGGATAACCAATTATAAATTTGAACGTACATTGTAGCTAAAGAACTTTTAATTTTATAAGTTCAATTTGTGTTCTTGAATTGATCTTATAAAGTAGTTGATAAATAATGTTCACTTCATTTTTTATTCTATGAATTAATTGTTATCAAAATAAATATAATGTAAGCATCTATATTTATAAACAAGTTCATTAGGAAAAAAAGGTAATGTTAGGTTGTTTTTATTTCCGCTTCGAGCAAAGATTTTGGTAAAAATAAATTCGGAAAAACATAAATTTATTTCGACTACAATAAGTCACTCTAGCAAACGAAAAAAGAAAAGCAAGGACGGGTAGAATTATTTGTATGACAAGTTGGTGTATGAGGCGGTCTGACAATGAGATGCGCCTCAAGTATAGGCAACATATTTTTAGGATATCATTCTGAGTAATAGTCTCGCACAAAAATAATTGAATTTGTATAAAGATTTATTAAGCAAGTATAAGATTGATCTATGATCTAAAGATTTTCGAACGCAGTTTGAATCAATGTGAAACTGAAATCTATATGCATGTTCATTGACCTTTAATGACTTGGATGCAAGGCCCAGGCCTTAAATTTCAGTATAGGATCATTGGGTCTACTCCACCCAACTAGAGTTCAATTTGGAAAGGATTTTTTTTCTCTCTTGAGAGACCGTCTTTTCTAAAGACAGCTCTCAAGAGCCCAACCCTCTTTTCTTTTTTAATAAATATAGTTATTTTTTAAAATTTAAATATTGGGTTGGTCCAATTTTAAAACGTCTTTTGTAAAAAGGGTCTTATATAAAAATTTGTGTTTGGATTATAGGATTGGATGATGAAATGAAAAGATTGAAGCATATTCTATTTTAGGACCTTGATAAAAAAATACTTACTTTAACTAAGACAATACCCATTTCTCGGAATCCTTATATTATTGATGCATTGAGAAAAAGTGGAGAAAAATGTTTAATTTGGATCCAAAAAAAAATTAAACAAATATTAGTAACATACGTTTTGATCCAAAATTTCTATGGTCCAAGTGTACACATTCCTTACAGTTGAACTATACCTTAATTGATTGAAACTAATTTATGTTTTAAATACTTACTCCCTCCGTTCCTTTTTGTTTTTCCACATTACTAAAACGGGTAGTTCCATTTGTTCTTCCACTTTCCTAAAATGGAAAGTTTTTTTTACCCTTATACCCCCCAAAACCCCATTTAAACTTAAAAAAAAAAACGGATTTGTGAAGATTCCGTTTCATTTTTTCGTTTTCCTCCCTTGGTCATTATGACCTGCCATCCTCTTTGTCTTCTCCCAGAAAACTAACCTTTCCTTTCTCTCTCTAACTTAAAACCATTTCATGGTTTTTGAATCGACTCCCCCCTGTTTATTTAACCTAATTTCTCCATTTTAACTCCATTAAAATGTAGATCTGGTTCTCCTTAACATTTTGAGGTGCGTTTTGTTTGATTTGGTTGAGTTCGAAAATCTTGCCCTCTGTTTTCGTTTCTGTTTCTTCGTCCACCATTGTTGGTGTTCTTGTTCTTGTTCTCCAATGGCCGACAATGAATCAAACACTGATTCTACCATACCTTCGTATCTTTATGAAGGTTTATGTCTCAATGGTAAGTGTTGTTCTTGTTCCTATAATGGTAGATCCCATTCATATTCTGGTGAAATACTACGTTGGACCAAAAAAGATCTTCTTTCATACCAAAAGGCAATTGAGGATGATGCTATTTCAAGATTTCGTGATATTTTACCTTCTCCTACTCCTGAAGAAGAACTACCATCTCATGTTCTTGAATATTTTAAAGAGTCTCCCTCTTCATCTGAAGAAAATCCCAAAACTCCTGTTAAATCTGAAGAAGACATTGAAAATGCTGTTGTCCCTGATACGCCTGAGGAAATTATTGCATCTAGGGTTGGAAAAAACCCTAAAAAACGCAAGTGATCTGGATTTATGATTGTAAGGTTTAAGTTGTACTCATTTCGTTTTTTTTTTTTTTTAATAATTGCTCTGGATTTTTGATTGTGCTGGTTTGGACTGTGGTTGCTGGTTTCTGATTTTTTTTGGGATGAACTGAACTGTTGCTACTGTTCTGGAATTGGAACTACTGTTCTGATTTTTTTGTTGTTACTGGAATCTGATCTGGATTATTTCGAGGTTACTGGAATTTTTTGATGAACCCTAATTTTTTTTTTGCCCTAATTTTCGAAAAAAAAGATGTTAAAACCCCTGTGATGTATGCACATGTTTGTTTGCTTTAAAATTTCTGAAAAAAAATGTATGAACAATTTGGTCGAGAAGCTTTTTGTTTATTGAACTCAAATAATTGTAGTTTAGTCATTGTTTTGTGATTATCTTCATTATGTGTTGATTATTGATAAACTGAGAGGTTTAACACCTCAATGATGAATCAGGGGGCAAAATAACTGAATTTCTCATTAAATAATGAAGTAATTACATGAACATGAACTAGGCTACTGTTTTTTGATGATTGATTCACAATTAGTTGCTCCTAAATGTCTTACATTTGATTTTTAATGATGAAAAAGCATAAACTGAGGGGCTGTTTTTAAAGGTTGGTTTGTGTTTCTTCCATTGCTAAATCATATGCTTCCAATGCTTGTTGACTATTTTGAGCAGCCTCTTCATTCTCGGTTTGTTGATTGATTGGAGTTGAGTTTGGGTTTAGAAATCGAACACACTCCCTAACTAATTGGCTTGGTACTCGGACTTGTAGTCGTAGTCTTCCATTGTCTTCTTGGACCTTCTTCCCAAGATGAGGTTGAATGTAATCGTTTGACCCCTTAACCTTGAGGATTTCATTCATGTGATGTTGTAATGAAATCCATACATTTGTTAAAGTTTTTGGGTGTAACTCATCGTATGCATCTTCCACGGCCTTAATTAACTCATTCATGTTCTTAGGCATTTTCTTGTGCATTAGTGATTGTATGCTCCTAAAAAACCCTAAGTCTAGAATGTTACAATCGGGACTATTCGGTGGTTGTTGCGTTAAAATGAAAGTTAAACCCCCCCGCCTATTATTTTGTTGCCAAATTGGGTCATCATTAGTGATGTGTACCCTTGCATTGTCTTGTTGAATAAAAATTGTTGTGGCACCATCTCTTGGCCACTTCCTAAGTATTGCGGGAATTAGTTGTTCGATTAACATGGCCCTATAAACCTCTTGAGTCACCGACTCGGTTGGTTTAATTTCTATAGACCCCCTTGGACGATTGATTGAGCTTCTTTGTGCCGCAACTCTATTTATGAAAGGGAATATACCAATTTTCCCATCGAAAACGCATTGGCCATGTTGATTCCATTTTGGCCTCGCAACCGCCCCTAAAAACATCGCTTTTGGTATGAATTTGGATGATTTTCCCGCTCTATATGGTATTTTCTCCTTGTTTGATAAATATACTCTTTGTGTTTTTTTGGTTAAGTAAAACCACTTTTCATCTATATGTATAAAGTCATACATGGCTTTATACATCGGATGATGATTGACGGTGTCTTCTTGAATTAGACTTAAAATCCATTCGACCCTTCTAGCCTTGTTTGCATCGGTCAATGAAGGGTGGAGTGGATTTGAGTGTGCCTTGATTTCCCCCCTTTGAATAAGTCGTCAAACCGTTGTTGGTGCCAAATCGAGACATGTTGCAACGTCTCTTATGCAAGTTCGTTCACCCATTGGCTTTGATTCAAGTGCATTGGGTTGAACTTCAACTCTTTTTCTTCCACAATTACGAAACTTGGAATCGACAACATATGGTTTGTTTTCTTCTTTGCTTTCGATTGCTCGCTTCCATAAGTTTCGTATTGTTCTTGGTGTGTAACCGTATTTGTTGGCAATTTTGACAAATGTACCATGAGGAAGGTTGTCATCCACTTTGATTGACAACATTTCTTGTAGTATGAGGTGCCTCAATTCATTCGTAAGCCTTGGCTTACGTTGAGGCAGTTGTGGCACTGCTGGATCGTTTTCTATTGGTTCCTCCTCCGACTCTGAGCTGGATTGTGGATCGTATTGGTTTGAACCGAAATACCAAGCCCCCTGTATTTCTTCCTCGTTTTCTGAAGCCATTGGCTAATGATGATGTATGTTACTGTTACTGTTTGCTGATTTTTTTTGGGTATGGCCCTACTGTTCTGATGTTTCTGGTAAGAATGTGAAATAAGCTGATTTTTGCTACTATGGGGCTACTGTATTGATCACTTGAGGCTACTGTTTGGTTACTGTTTTGATCAGAAAATGGATACTGTTCTGATCTTTTGGTTACTGTTTGGCTACTATTCGTGTGTTTGGTTACTGTTTGCTGATTTTTTTGGCCCTCTGTTGCTACTGTTCGTGTGTTTGAGCTGTGAAGAAGAATGATCTGCTGCTTTTCCTCCTTTAATAGGGTGATTAGGAATTTGTATAGTCATATTATGTCCATTAATCTTGTAATCATTGAAATAGTTGATCCATGTAATGTAAAATTGGCCAATGCAAAGCCATTTTTTTTGGTTTTGGATGGCTGTTTTGGTAGAAATCAGAAATTGTACTTGTAAAAATTCCCTCCTTTTTTTTAGAACCAAAAATGGAAACTTTCCCAATTTGGAAAGTTGTTAAGTTTCCCTCCAATGTATTTCTCTCTCTTAATAAAATCAGATTTTTTTTTTCATTATTTTATTATATCTTCAATTATTTTCTCTCTCATAATTCCAATAACATCATTACTTCCCACTACTTTTTAATTAAAATAATACCCACTCACCCCCAAGATTCTCTTTTCCTTAATATGTGTGATTTTCCCAAATAGGAAAATCATTTAGGAACGGAGGGAGTATTTTATTTTTTGTTTGGAAAATTTACTCAAATTAGTTCCAACTATCACCCGTTGGTCAAAAGTAATTCCAATTATCGATTATTTTTTAATAATCCCAACTATTCTTATAATTTGTTGAAAACATAACCACCCCTTGTTACCGGCTGGAACATGTAACTTTTTTCACTTTTTTTCAATTTTTTTACTTTATTGATCAAAATTAACCCTTTCCCTTCATCTATTAATCAAAAAAAGAAAGGAAAAAGTGAAAAAGTTACTTGTTGCAGTCGATCAAAAGGGAGTTGGTATGTTTCCAACAAATTATGAGAATAGTTGAGATTATTAAAAAATAATTGATAATTGGGATTATTTTAGGCCAACGGGTGTTGGGATTATTTTGAGCAAATTTTATTTTTGTTTTTAAAACTTAAGAAATACATTCTACTATACCATTAATATTTTGTTTACACATAGTGACATATAAGTAAGGTATTCAGCGATTTATTTTTAGTAAATGGCTTTTCTTTTATATTTAAATATTTAAAATTATTATAATGTAATGGTGTTTTTCTTAAAAGATTTAATTTCATAAAATCAAAATTATTTTGAAATATTGTTCTAATTAAACTGTGGAAATAATTAAGAGATTTTGGAAAATTAAATTAAACTTCATACTATAGTTTTTTTGGTTTTTAATTTTTCTTGTGAAGGATTAGTTTGTATTCATAATATTTGTATTCACGGTGGTCTGGAGTATTTGGTAGCAGGTCTTTGGTGTTAGTCTTGGTTTCTTTGAGGTGCAATTGATGGTCTGGATGTTTGCACATGTGTTTTGATCGTTGGGCTCTACGCTGGTGTATCAATTTGTTTCTCATGCCCCTTACGATTTGGTGTCTCGGCCCTTTTTGGATTTTAGTTCCCGCCTAGGAAACAGTTTGATAGATCTTTTGATTTTGATGTTTTGACTTAGAATTTTGTATTTTTGGACATTTCATGGTGATGCATAGTCCACTCCTATGCTGTTTCTGAGTGGCCTGATTTCTTGGTCCCCTCTTCCTATGGCTTTTTTCCCTTAGGGTTTTTTTATGCCGGCGGATTTGGGGTTTCCTAAGTTTTCAGTGTTGGTGTTTTCTTGTTATTTATATATATATTCCTAATTTTCAAAAAAAAAAAAAAAAATATTGTTTAATGTTTATCATATTGCTTTTTTCTTTTGTAACTCTTTTTTTTAATAATAACAGATCTTCCATTTTTATTTTGGCCATGATCGACTTTTTTTTTTTTGATTTTTCATTCACAAATTTAGCTTTAATTATTTTATCTTATTTACACGGTTCTCTCACTTTTTAAAATATATTATTTCCAATTTTTTAAATTTACACAAAATATGTATTTGATATTAATTGTATGAAACAAAACAAGTAGAAGTATATATGGAAGACGCCAGGTAAAGAATATTCCTTTTAGAAGAGCATCATCATCATCATCATTCTACCCAGTATATCCCGCTCATAGAAAACTATGAGCAGGGTCTGGGGGGAAGGACGGCGGCAACTCACACCCGTGAAGGAGAGCACGGCCAAAAGGAGTCCCCCGGCTCCAAATTCCTTTTAGGAGAGCATTAGCCTTTAATAAATATACTTCGTGACTAGTAAACATAGCAGCACGCCCTAGATAAATACAAATTGTGGTATCTCCATTACTCAAAATCTAGCGAAGGGTCCATTACTTAATCTAATGGCTAAAATTGCTTAACGTAGTTTAAGTATAGCGATTTTGAATATTTTATTTATATTCTAAAATAATAGATGTCAATATCCTAATATAAGTAATAGCGAAAAGTAATAAAAAAGATCCTATACAAGATGACCATTATGCATTTTGTACATGAATGAAAAGTCTAACAAATATAAAATGTAAAAGTATATACTATTCCAAATTGTTGGATAAATGACCATTTAAAGGATTCTTCAACAACTTTTTTTTTTTTTATTCATGATGATATTTATTTGTATAACAACTCTTTTTTCATTCATGGAGGGATTTAAATCTCCGACAACTCTTTTTTCATTTATGGTGTGAATTATCTTGATTAATTACATTTATTTTCTTTGACCATGCTTTATGAAGGTTAAAAAGAGTTGTTAGAATATCCCTATAAATAGATGATGTTTCTATCATTTGTAGATACACAATTCATAATTCTCTTCTTCTTTTCTACTTCCTATTCACTTGTGCAAGAGTGGTGTTTGCTCCACACCTTAAGTAGTGAGTGTACATTACTTTTGGTGGGTGTGTTAACCTTGGAAAAGTCCCTCCTATTTACACTTGGGATAGTAGGGAAATAACTTTGTTAATGCAACGACAAGTTCGTGTCACACCATTTATTTCCAACTAAACACAATAGCTAAATACATTCTTAGCTTCATTCTCTAAATTCTAAATTTGTTACTTTGAAGTTTTGGAAGATATTACTTGCAATATTTTTTTTACGTAGTCCAAAGTACTAATTCAATTCTTAATATCCCAAATAATAAAAAAAATTATAAAAATTTTGATATTAATAATTTTTGCTTCGAGAAAAATCAAAGAAGATCTCACTTGACTATGTTTTAACTTATAGATTAAAAATTAATTACAAATCAAGTATGATGAGTGAATAGTGCAAATATTACTAATAATGCGACTAATTTGGAACGGAGGAAATAACATTTTATTTTAAAGTCGTCTCAGTAAAATAATATCTCTCACGTTACATTAGTTTAGTCTACACATTTTAACAAAGTTGAAGCCTTATTATAATGCTTGATACTATCAATTGATTAATTACCAACAATTGGACCAGGATTAGAAGGCCATTATCATAATTACTCCTTAATTATTTTATGAAAATTGTCCATTTAACAATTAGTGAGAAATAAAAATGAAAGTAAATGTGTGAATGAAAATTAAAAAAGAGTATAAAAATTGATCAAATTTGATGGAATGAATTTTAAAAAATAGAAATTTTGTTGGACAAGAAAGTCATCATCATCATCATCCTACCCAGTGTTTTCCGTCCATAGAGAACTATAGACAGGGTCTGAGGAGGGAAGGACGGCGGCAACTCATACCCATAAAGGAGAGCACGAACAAAAGGAGTCCCCCGGCTCGAGAAAAGATGAGGATAAGAACCCCAAGATATACTCCCAAGGAATCAGTAATCTAAAACATGAATAAGACACCTCCAACTACCCTTGTCCCTAGTCAGGTCCTTAGAGAGGTTCAACTCGTACATGTCAATTTTAATTTGCTCATCCCATGTTCTCTTGGGCCTTCCCCGACTCCTCTTACTAGGAGTGTTCACCGGTCCAAACCCGGACCGGAACCCCAAAAAATATAAGACCGGAGACCGGACTGGTTCCATCCGGTCCGGTCCCGGTCTAACCCGGAATTCTTCCGGTCTGGTCCGGGTTTGGACCGGTTAGACCGGAAATATTTTTTGAGACAAAAAATAAATTGAAAAATAGAATATTTTAAAATAATTTAGCAAATTAATTATTATAAAATTAACATATTTGAATTAAAAAATTATTTTGTGTTGAAAAAAAAATATTTTAAGTCCTTTAAAATAAATATATACATAATAATTGTAAATATTACTCCTCTTCCAACTCACTTTTATGACATCCGGTCTCATCAGGTCCAACCCGGATTTTTTCCGGTCTAGACCGAACCGGACCGGAAACCCGGAATTGGAAAAAAGTAAGACCTGGAGACCGGACCGGATGCACTCGGTCCAGTCCGGTCTTAGCCGGTTCCGGTCCGGACCGCCGTCCAGTCTTATTTTGCACACCCCTACCTCTTACCCTCTACTATAATGCTTTCTACCCTCCGAACAGGGGCATCGAATGTCTTTCGTTGCACATGTCCAAACCATCGCAATCTACTTTCATGCAATTTTTCAGAGATAGAGGCAAGCCCTAGTTTGTATCTAAACTCTTGGTTCCTAATTCGATCCATCAATGTGTGCCCGCACATCCACCTCAACATGCGCATTTCTGTGACTTCCATTTTATGCATAATTATGTTCTTCACAGGCCAACATTCTGCCCCATGCAACATAGCAGGTCTGATTGCCATCTTGTAAAATTTTCCCTTTAACTTACTTGGGAACTTCCTATCATAAAGCACTGTGGTTGCTGCCCTCCACTTGAGCCAACCCGCTTGGATACGGTGAGTTACATCTCCGTCAATCTCCCCATCCCATTGGATGATCGAACCCAAACACTTGTACTTGGTCGTACTTTTAACTTCTTCACCAATGGACACCTCTGGCTCACCTACCGGTGATGTCCCACTGAAGTCACAACGCAAATACTCGGTCTTTGTACGACTAATGCGCAACCCTCTACTTTCTAAAGCTTCTCTCCACTCAGCTAATTTATTATAACCTCCTCTTTAGTCTCGGCCACCAGCACGATATCGTCTGCAAAAAACATGCATCATGGCACCATCTCCTAGATAAATTTAGAAATCTCATCTATAATAACCGCAAAAATGAAAGAACTTAGAGACGAGCCCTGGTGCAGTCCGACTCTTACCGAAAAAGGCTCTGTTATCCCCACCGGTGTTTGGATCTTGGTTGACACCCTGTCATACATATCCCTTATAGCCTCAATGTACACTGAAGAAATACCTTTGGCCTTTAAGTTATCTCAGATGACACATCGTGGTATGCTATCATATGCTTTCTCCAAGTCAATGAACACCATATGCAGATCCTTCTTTTGCTCCCGGTATTTTTCCATTAGCCTCCTTATAACATGAATTTCCTCCATGGTTGACCTTCTGGGCATGAAACCGAATTGATTCTCTCTAATCGTTGCTTCCTGTCTAATTCTCCTTTCGATCACCCTTTCCCACAATTTCATTGTGTGGCTTAGAAGTTTTATACCTCTATAGTTTCCGCATATTTGCGCATAGCCTTTATTTTTAAATAGAGGTATTAGAGTGTTCTTCCTCCATTCTTCAGGCATCTTATGTGTCCTCAGGATAACATTAAAAAGGCTAGTCAGCCAACTAATGCCCTCTTCTCCTAACCCCCTCCATACCTCAATTGGGATATTATCTGGACCAACTGCCTTTGTTCTTCCCATCTTTTTGAGAGCTTGTTTTACTTTCTCAGTGGTAATATCACCTATTGACCCAGATTCACGTGGTCTTTGGGCGTCAAAAGGTGGATTAGCATCCCCCTTAGGCCCCCAGACTCATTGAGTAGGTGGAAGAAATACTGACACCATCTGTTTTTAATGTCCGCTTGTCTCATGAGAACACGACCTCCCTCATCTTTAATTATAATGTATTTCACGGCGTCTAGATCCTGCCGCTGCCTGGCCCTTGTCCTTGCCAACTTAAAAATATCCTTCCCCCCCCTCGTTGGTGTCTAGCTTTTTGTAAAACTCTTCATAAGCCCGATTTTTTGCCTCTATTACCGCTTAATTTGCCGTCCGCTTTGCCGCTTTATAGTCCTCTTTCTTTTCTACTCTATCCTCCTCTTCTGTGCATGTCATATGTTCCCTAAATCTCTTGTTTTTTTCCTTTATCTTCCTCGCCACTTCATTGTTCCACCACCACGACTCTTTGAATACTTTCGGTTTTCTTGACGACACCCCAAGGTTCTTCGCCACCTCTCGAATGGTTTCTGCCATATCTATTCACATTCCATTCGCAACCTCAGACAACCGAGGGAAACCCGACGAACATATCTTGCGTGACACTGTCGTGATGAAATATTTAATCATTTATCAATTTTCTGGTTAGCAAATTTGTTTAATAGGAGTATATAGCATACTATTACCTTTTTTTTATCTAAATGTATATTAATTTCTGGTTATTCTTGTGAGAGGCCGTCTTTTAAAGAGACGACCTCAAAACAAGAAGCTCACATTTTTAATTGCTTTGTAATTTATATTAATTGAGCTATTTAGCCCATACGTCTAAGGCGTCTCTCGAAGAGACCGTCTCTCACAACAATTTTAGCTAATTTTTTTATATGATTAAAAATTAATCCTAAGACCTATGTTTGAATGGCCTTATTTTACCTAAAAAGTGAAGTATATACTTTTATGAAAAAAAATGTAGTACTCCCTCCGTTCCGTTATGTTTTTTCACCTTACTATAACGGGTAATTTCAAAAGTTCTTCCATTTTAGAATACTTTTTATTTTTGGAAAGTTTTCATCTCACTTTACCCCTTAAAACTCCACTTTTCTTACTTTATACTACTATTTAATTATTTTCTCTCTCATACTTCCAATACAATCATTACTTTACACAACTAATTAATTATTTTTACTCTCATAATTCCAATACAATCATTACTTTACACTACTATATAATTAAAATGATACCCACTACCACTAAAGATTCCCTCTTTCTTAATATTTGTGAAAAAACCCAAAGTGGAACATTAAAAAGGAACAGAGGAATTGTATTAATTAATCAACAAAATTTGTAAAAAAAAAATAAAATGAACAATGCTTACACTGTAAGACACATCTTCCTATCTAGTTAGTTATTATCAAACCACAGTAATTAGTACTTAATTAATTAATTAGTGGGAATTGCCCACATCTTAAGGGCTTATTATAATCACAATTTGTGGATTTGTAATAGGTTTGTCGTACACATAGAATCTTTAATTTTGATAGTAAAGTAATTGGGCAGTTGGAGCTAGGATCCTTCTCAAATCTTATATTAATTAAAAAAATTTATAAAAAAACTACCTAATTTATAGGTCTAGTTGCAAAAAATTACCATATATATTATTTTTTTGCCAAAAGCTACTTAATATGATATACTTCTCTGCAAATGAATACGACTTAACGGAAAACATTAGTTGACCGTTAAGTTTGAGGGTTTGACTAATTTGATAGGTTAAGTTGTCTATGTGACAGTATCTCATTGGCCCTCGAATTTCTAAATAATTAAAAATTAAAACACATAAATTAACAAAATAAAATAAAAAATAGTTGACGTCATTTTACCAATCACAACGATTTTTTTTCGAAAACGGACATTACGATTATCCTTATGGGGCAACTCTATCGAAACTTCGGTCGAAAAAATTACTTATTCTCCTAGTTTCGATACGTAAATCGCAAAGATATTTAACGTCATTTTTACCCAACATAATGATATTTTTCAAAAAAGGACCTCGCGATTACCCTTATGGGGTAACTCTTTCGAAAATCCGCTTGAAACAAGCACTTATTCGCATATTTCCCTATATTTAAACCGAAAATATATTTAATGTCATTTTTACCCATTACAACGATGATTTTTCAAAAAACGGACATCGCAATTACCCTTATGGATCAACAACATTGAATAACATGAATTATGCTTAAATCTTGCGCAATGAAGAATTGAACAATTTAATAATGAAACTGAACAATTTAATGGAAAATTTTATTACACTTTGTATGAACTACATTAATGTAATTTAATATACATATTCTAAACTTGAATACAAAACTGAGGAAAGCAAGAGCAAAATTGATATCTTTAAGGTCAAAATTGATACCTTTAAGTTCTAAATTTAAATTTTTCCAGAAAAATGAAAAAAAAAAACAAAAAAAAAATGAAATTTAAAGGGAAAAACGCGCGTGTGCAACACACGCGCCTATCATTGGGCCGGCCCATCTCCTGTCTCATAATGAGTACTGTCTCGGCCAAGTTTTTGTGATTTATGTTTTTGTGGAAATATAAGTTTTTGATGCAATGAGATTTGGTAAAAGAATTTGATAGGCATACAAGAAACATTATCCTTATTAGTACTTAACATTATCATCTATTTAAAAGATTTATTTTTAAAATTTTCGTGAACATACTTTGTATGAACTTTATTAAGTGATGGTGGGAGTACTTGGTTATTAATTATTATAAGGGCACCCACCCTTATAAGTTAGGTTCTTGAGACATTTAGGTAATATACTAATATCACCTTGGAGTAGGAGCTAATATGCACTAAAGTCATAACCACAGTAGATTAGTGCGTAATTTAAGGCATAAATTTGGGAATTTTTGATTAAATATATTTATATTATTATCTTTACTTCTAGACTCTTAGACAGCTTAAAGTTTTTTTTTTTTTTTTTCACTAGTTTGTAGGATATTTTTCAAAATTATAAACATTTACGGGCCGCCCGTTTCATAATCAACACTAAATGTTGACATTGTAATGGAATGAAAGTTAGTGTAATTTTATTTGAAATATCCTTTGACAAGTCTAATGGTGATGGTTATTGTACTTCAACACAATATCAATGTATTACAATTTGAAATGTGATATCAAGTGAAAATGGGAAATATTTATAACCAAAAACTTTTTTATAATCGAACTTTAATTATCATGGAAATAATATGATATATATGTTGAACACTAAAAATCATTTTCATTTCCACCATTTAATACTGATTACTAAGCGGATCACGAGTTTATGAAAATGAATTAATTAGGTCGGATTATTAGTTCTTTTGAGTTATTAAATGAGAAAATAAAGATTAAGATGTGTTAGAATGGTGAGATCGGGTCGGGTCTTAAAATAATTTTAAAATAAATTTGTTAAAATAGATTAAAAAAGAATGTGGGAGCAAATTAAAAGGTGCACATCATCATCATCATACCCAATATATCCCGCACATAAAAAATTATGGCCAGGGTCTGGGGAGGAAAGGTCGACAGAAACTCATACCAATGTAGGAGAGAGCAGCCAAAGAGTCCCTCGACTCGAAAAAGAATAAGATAATAAGATTATGATTCTGCAACTGATGAGACTGAGTGCGGCTAAAGGGAACTTCACAAGTCTGCACCTTACCTCACACAAGCGTGATCCTTAAGCATAAGATAAATATAACTAGATAGCATATGGATATGATAGAATATAGTAAAAAACAATTTAAAAATCAGGAAAACAATAATAATAGTAGTAATAGCAACGAATAAAAAAAAACCTGAGAACAAGAACACCGACAAGTAAGCGAAGGGACAATAAGTAGTCTAAAACATGGATAAGACGCCTCCACCTACACCTATCCCTGGTCAGGTCCTCAAAGAGGTTTAATTCGTGCAAGTCCAACTTTTAGTTGCTCATCCCAAGTTATCTTGGGTCTTCCTCGATTCCTCTAACCCTCTGACTATGATGCTCTCCATCCTCTTATCCTCTACTATGATGCTCTCTTTCCTCCTCACAGGGACATCAAAAGTTTTTCTCTCCACATATCCAAACCATCTCAATCTATTTTTGCGCATTTTTACCGAAATAGGACAATCTCTAATTTGTCTCTAAAAGGTACACATACAAATTAAATACAATATAATGATAGAAGTACTAAATAGTTTATTCAAAACTCAATAGTAATTACGTTTGTTTTACTCCTATATAGGCCATAAAGCATGCATGCGCGATTAATATTTAATTGTAAATTAGGCACATATTTATAGGCGTAGGGATAAGACTAAAGAGATTAGTATGTGACGAGGGAAACAAGGAAGATAACTGTGTGAAGTTTAGACCGCATAACTACTCTATTAAGATTGGTTCAATACTATTTGGTGATGTCATTTTATCTAATCACTTAATTAAGACCAAAATTATGGGAGGGATACGCACATTTCCCAACTAATTAGAATTTCTTTGGTTTTATAAATATGAGTTAATTAATTATTTTCTTTGATTTTGGTAGTACTAGAATTTCATCAATGGTGGCCTAGCTAGTCAATTGCTTCCACATGCTAACTAGCTAGCCATCTTTAAATGATCAGAATAGAGAAAATGTACGAGGTAGGGATATATAGGCAACGGCAATAGATCTAAAGGGTTTAGACTCGACCCGACTTCAATTTAATTTAAAGGTCTTGTTACACCTATTTTTGAATTTTAAGGATTCGAGTCTAGCCTGGGTCTTTAATTTAAAAGTTGATTGTTAAATTGTGCTTTAAAAATTTAAAGCATTAATAAATACTTCATTTTATATGAAATTAAATGTTGGAAAATTAATAAATTTGATCTCACATTTAGAGTAAATATTAGAAAACCCTTATTTATTTTAATTTTAAAATAATTTCTTTGAATGGAGAAAAATTACATAATATTTTTTTCTTATTGTTTTTGGAAAAAGCAATATAATAGTCTAGACCCTATGGATTTGGGTTCACGTTGGAGTTCATTAAAAAAGAGGCCTGAAATAGGATTTTGTTTGATCCGACTCAAATCTAACCCATATCCATCCCTAGTGTGTGGAAATATCATGTGTAATGGTCCTATTAACTATTGAATTTCCTAATTCATGTAATTTAGATTTCAAATTACAAAAAATAAATAATGGCCCCCAATCAAGAAAACCTAATTCAATTCTAATGCAACGCATGGGCATGGAGTGTTGCTGCCCAGGGGTCAGCATATATAAGAGGTCTATTTTCAGTTTAATCAGTAAGTCTACATTAGGTATTTTTAAGAAGAAGACATGTTAGAGAAAGAAGGAAGAAGATGAATTTTTTAAAAAAATAATACTTCCTCCGTATTCAGTTATTTGCAACTTTTGCCAAAAATGGCGTATTTTATTATCTGCAACTTTTTTTTTTCTTTCCATTTATAGTAAATTTTTTATGCTGAATTTACCAACTTGCCTAGGAGTCCGTGTCGGACCCAAAAGTTGCACATAACTGAATACGGAGGAAGTATATTAAATTGATCTTCTATAAAGAAGACCCATATATATTATTTTATCTAGGGCCTACAAAATATCAAGAATGACACTGATGCAACATATTTCAATTTTCTTTTGTATTTTTAAAGTATATTATATAATCATATATCATGTCCTAAATAACATAATTTGGAAAATTGCGTAAAAATGACAATTGAAAAATCAAAATGAACAAAGTAAATTATTTTGTGGGAATAACGCTATAAAAATAAGAAACCACCAAACATATATTGTCTATTTTCCATTTTGCAATAACCGTAACTTGTAAATTATAAGAAAGATGATGACCAAAAAAAAACGTACTCAAACATATATAAATAAGTATATAGTTAACCTATCAAAATAATCACCCTAATAAATTCGAGTCAAATTATTTTCAATCAAATTTATTTGAAGTGAAGTTAGTTTCTAGTCGGTCATGTACGTTTCGATTAACTCCATGAATTAAGAATTTTTTTATTTTACTTAGGTTATCATTGAAAATATTCCAAAAAAATTATTTTCTAAGAAAATATTTTCATATAAAAAAAATCACTATAGTAATTTTAATAATACTAAACAAAGAATAGTTAATAATCTCTAAACTAATACGTACATCAAAAATTATCTATTAATTCAATGTATAAACCTTCCTAGAGGTGATCAAAACAAATCCGATGACCCGATAGACACATGACTTTATAACCGAACCCGATTTGACCCGACTTAAAAATGGATCTACAATTATGTAAAAACCAATGTGAACACAAAACCCAAATTTGAACCGACCCGAAACACCTGACCCGAAATCAACCCGATGACCCGAATTAATGAACACCTCTAAACCTTCCAAACTTTGATTTTCACATGCATATCATCACATGAAGAAAACCCTCAAATTGCGCATGGTGTTTTTGAAAATCCCGACTTGAGATTTGAATTTATTAGCAAATCACTTAACTTTAATTTGATAAACTTAGTAAATGCACATGTTTGGCTGACTTTTTTTGACTTTCAAACCATAAATTCTATAAACTTAGCTAATTTAAACTCTATATAGTTGCTTGTACATCTATACAATTCTTTAAACAAGAAAAAGTTGAAGTGATTAGCATTGAATTATGATCATTAAATAGCTGTTTAATTCCGAAATTAGAAAGTTTGGTAATGGGAAACAACAATTGCTTTTGTCGGAATCAATGTGCACAGTAATTAGTCTAGTGGGTTACTTTTAATTCATATGACCTAATTTTAATTAAGTATTTAATTTATTTAATTTCTTGCTTAGTACTGTAATAATTATTTTAAAAAGATTTAAAGCATATAATGGGAATCTTAGCACGTCATTCGCATCTTCTTCCACATATTCGTATACTGATTAACCATTAATTTATCATTAAACATAGTGCAATTAAGCTTCCAACTTGGAAAGGTATCTTTTATGAAAATGCAATTAGTATTTCCCCAAAAAACTCTCAACTTTTTTAATCTAATTTTTGTACTTTAATAAATATGTTCATCCTTATCCTCTAGCGAATAATTATTACTCCCTCGCTTTTGTTTGTTCTTTCCATTTTCCTCAAAACGATATTTTACAAAGTTCATCTCATTATTAGATGAATCGTCATTCAATTTTGAGACAATTTTATGAACAAAAATAACCTAATATTGCGTGATTTGCGTCTAATACATTTTACTAAAAGAACATCATATACTTCATCTCAAAAACATGACCATCATCATACAATTTAATAATTTTGCTGTAAAATGACTAATGACAATCTTATAGCTATTTGTCAAATGAATCAAAATAATAGATGTTTAAATTAATGGATGTTAAATTTTGATATGGATCCTTATTTTATATTACATCTAAAATTGGTTGTTTATTTTAAAAAACTATTACAAAATATCTTTTATTAACTCAATATTACATATGTAATAAATGTCAACACATAATTTTTGACTTGATAGATTAAAGAATTTTTTAAATCAAATAAATTTACTCATAATAATGCTATATCACTACTATAATGTTATTTTATTATACCTTTTAGCAAATAATATATAATTAATAGTATCTTTGTTTGAAAAAAAATTTTTCTAAATTATATAGGCTATATTTTCAAACTATATTTATTGTAGTAAATAAAAATTTAACATTGTCTTTTAAAATCTCTTTATCAGGTTAGTAATTTTTGAAAATAAATCAATAAAATCTTATAAAACACATGTTATCTATATATATATCTTTATAGTAATAATTACGTGCATTGCACAGATTTTATACTAGTATACTTATATTTTTCAACCTAAAAAAAATTAATGGTACTCTTCCCCTCATCATAACTATTTTCTCTTTTTACTAAACATTATACTCTTTTTTATGAATTAATGATTATTTATTTCAATTAATAAATAATATCTTTAAATATAATATTATCCTTCATTATTGTTGAGATTTAAATCAAAATTAAAAATTGCTATATTTTAGGACTTCGTTATTTTAGTAAATTATTAGTATTAGTGGGTTAATGAGTTATCTAACTTCCCATATTTGGCTCTAATTTATATAAGTTAATAACTTTGTTTTAGAAAATTTAGTTATTCGCATCTCTATTTAAATCTCTTTGTAGCTTTTTAACATAAGAAAAAATAATATAGTAATTTTACGTTTACAACTATTTTTTTGCAAATTAGTCGGGTTGGTCATTTTAAAAAATTTATTTTTTGGGTTTTTTCCGTTCATTGATAAAATTTGTTTTGAGTATAATGAAAAAGAGGAATTGTCGTAATTGAAGTAAAGTTGCAATCTTCACAAGTAAGAAAGTCGTGCTTAATGTAGTAACGATTTGCAAGTTAGATTTCAATATAAAGATGAATAATAGAGATAAGCTTTGATGATAATAAGTGATTCACAAGCTTTTACGGCCGTTTGCTAGGTGATAATAAATCATGTCAATGGGAATGAAAAACTAGTGTTATTTTGGTTAAAAAATCTTTTGGCTATCTTGATGGTCATGCTTGACAACCTTCAATTATCTCATTTTGTTCATAAAATTCATTCCAATGCATTACCAATGAGAGAGGTGGTATTAGGAGGTAATGAAAATTTGTGAATAAAAAAACTTTTTTGTGAGCAAAGTTTCATTACCAAGGGATTGACATAAAAGTTTTAATGAAATTTTACACTATAAATCATTTCCATTACCACCATTTAGTACTTGTAACCAAACGGGCCCTAAAACAAAAGTTCTCCATTGATCGTTAGTGATAATGTGCATCAGCGCCAAATTGAGATTGATGATGATAAGAAGTGCGTTGCGATATGAAGAAAAGTGTTTTACAAATAATAAAGATAGATGCTCCATGAAAATGATGAAGAAACTTTTGATATATAAGGGGGAGTGTTGAGATTTGGCACTAATTTTTATTACACTACACCAAACTTAGTTTTTTGCGACATTAGATTTAGTGGCATTAAAAAAATGCCACTATTCATATTTTTAGTGTAATAATCATTGCCTTTTATTTTAAGTTTCACCGTAAAGTGATTTAGCGACACTTAATTTAGTCTTTAGTGGCAAATGTAATTGTCACAATGTAACTATAGTCTATAGTAGGGGTGAACACGGTCCGGTTTGGTCTGGTCTGACACTAAAATCAGACCAAACTAGAAAATTCCGGTCTGAAAATTTTCCAGACCGGACCGGACCGTTTAAATCACCAGATCGGACCGGACTAAACCGTTTTACAACGGTCCGGTCTGGTCTGGTCTACGGTTTTTTATTTTAGAATTTTTACCCAAATTAATAGATGTATTTATGCAAATATTTCACACCTACAATTAATGAATATAATATTTTGTAATTAGTTGTAATATTAACATTATTCAAGTATATATTCCTATATAAAAATATCTACATCTTAAAATATGTAGGTAGCAACTTAATTTTTTAAATACAAAATTATGATTTTCGACCAAAGTACGGTTTGCGATCCGGTCTGGTCTGAAAAATAAAAAACCGAGACCAGACCGTAAACCGTAATTTAATTTGAAAAAAAACAGACCAGACCATTTAAAACGTAGACCAGACCAAATACTAAAATTCCGGTTTGGTCTGGTTTGGTTTACGGTTTAGACCAAACTTTGTTCAGCCCTAGTCTATAGTGGCATTTGTGAGAAATGTCACTAGATCCTATATCGCTAAAAGCTTTAGTGTAACTTTTTAACATGTTGCTAAAGACTCTAATAAATGTCACTAAATCCTCTATATACACTATAAGAAATTTTTAATAGCGACATTTAAATTAAATGTCGCTAATATGTGCCACTAAAAGCAAATTATGTTGTAGTGTTAGTAGTGGGTTAATGAGTTATTTACTTTCCCACATATGACACTAAGTGTCTTAATTTTAATAAATTTAGTTATTTGCATCTCTATTTAAATCCATTTGTAGCTTTTCATTAACATGAAACAGAACAATATAATTTTTTTGAGATAAAAAAAATTATATTGTTCTGTTTCATGTTAATGAAAAGCTACAAATGGATTTAAATAGAGATGCAAATAACTAAAGGATAATAGTTTTATGTTTAATGTGAAGAAATCAAGGAAAGTACTAATAAAGGATAATATTCTAGTTAAGTGGTAATTAATTTTAGGAAATTTTTATCCAGAATATTTTAAATGGCAAGAAAAAAATAATATGAGGATGTATTAGTCAACTTTTATATAATTGGCTTAACTTTTGCAATCTTCAATCACTACAATTTCTATTTACTTCTTCTAAATAAATCAAATAATTATGAATATATATCTTGATAAATAATACTTTTTTATACATCATGAATAAATTTTGGTTAATAATAATGGAAACAAATATTTCTTAATATATATTTGTTTTATAATTATGATTTATGGCCCAAAAATTGATAATTTAGACTTATGTAGAGCCTATAGACTCATTTTAGTACAACGAAACCGTTAATATAAAAGAATGTTCAAGTAAAAATACTTGAATTAAGACTTACTTACGATCTATTTAAGACCGAAGACACATCAAATTCGACAAATTTAGGTATGAGTCAATAAATTTTTAGACCCTAAGGTCCCGAGTTCAAGTATTGGTCCACAAAATATCAATGATCTAGGTTCAGGTCTTATTGACGCCCGTCTAAATCTAACCTATAACAGATCCGCTTAATGTAAGTATCATAATATTTTTTTTCCAATTTTCGAGACGGCATAAATAATGACTAACGTTTTGTTGGTAGTTGCATTATTTGAGTCAAAACATTCCAAAGTACAAGTAGTTTGCATATTGTCCTCGTCAATTTACCATTTATTGTAGTTGGAATAGCATGAAATAATGAAAGTGTGAAACATTTTTGCAGTTTGCACTATGGAGAAAGGCAATTTTGTCCACTTAAATAGACGGAAAGGAACGACTATTATAAATTTATAAGCCAATGAGAAATTATAGTACTTGAAAATTATACCCCACCATCTAATCTTTTAGAGTTCGCTCTAATCTTTTAGAGTTTGAATATTACATTATATAACTATGTAATACTCCCTCCTATTCATAGATAATGAGACATTTTCTATTTGGTTAATTCACTGAAAATGTCCCATTTTTTATTTTTGTCATTCTTTTTTACACTTTTACCCTTACTACAACAACATAACACCCCATAAATATCAATACCTTTTATGGAAAAAAAGATTTTTCTAATCACTTTTAAGTGGTCCCCACCCCTCCTTGGTTTTGGTGCAAAACCTACATGTCCCATTCTCTACGAATAGGAGGGAGTACGATAATATACAAGTGAAATAAAAACTTGAATTATTTAGATGAGGAGAATGAATAAGTATGTGAATGAGATCAAAAATTAAAATAAAACCATTAATTATCAAAAAAAATAAAAAAAAAGGAGAATATAAAATAAATCTAATTGAACTACATTGATTATAAAAGTAAGAATTAATAAAAATATTTATGAATATGTTCAAGTAAAAGTGATAAATATGATGATCGGCGAATAAAATAACATTAAATAGGTTCAAAACTCAAAACATTAGTGACTACTTCATACATATGGAAATTATTTTCATAATGAAATTAATAAAATGAAACTAAATGACTAAATTGTTTTGGTCTGATAATGATCTAATATAAACCTTTTGAATCTAATCTATTTGATTCCTTATACGTGTAACGCCTCATTATTTATTATGCCATAATATTCATATAGTTTAATTAAAAATATACTACATGCAAAATGATGGGCATACCTAGTAATATTCCTCTCCTTATGATCGCCTCAAAGAAGCGTTGGCCTAGAGCAATGGCCAGACCCAAAAAGAAACCCTTGCATCTACCCTTGTTAGTTATTACTAATCAACAACATAATTTTAAAATAAATAACAATATAAGTAACTAATTATTAATTAACAAAAAAATGCATTTAAAAAAATCATCATTAACTAAAAAAATTAATTATAACATTAAAAATCTACGTATAATCGCATATATTGTATGATTTTGCCCATTCTAGATTTCTTTAAATCAAAAGTACGATTGATGATTTTATTAGAAGTTACCGCAACGACGTGTGTTCGTGTGGTGAAAATCATTCTTTCTTATTTTTAAAATTCAATGAAGTATGAGTGTAAATTTAGTGATTTTAAGAGAAAGAATAAAAGTCTGAGGTTTTATAGAAAGGATATTGATATACAAGGATATTTCGTAATTTTAGAAAAAATTGTCAACAACAATAAATATCTCTCCATTTAAAATACTTACAATATTTGACTTGCCACGCAGTACGTCTAATGCACAATATAATATGTATAATAAAAAATACTCCCTCCTATTCAGCTCAAATGGGACATTTGCTTTTTGGGCACTGTTCATCTCTTACTCTTAATTTGCATTTTATTATTAATCTATAAGTTAAAACATAGTCAAGTGAGATCTTGTTTGATTCGTCTTAATGCAAGGATTATTTATATCAACTTTTCATAATTTTTTATTATACACAATTATAGATATTAACGATCGAATAAGTGCATTGGATAGAGTGCAAAAAGCAAATGGGACATTTAAGCTGAATAGGAGGGAGTAATAAATATTTGACATTATTGATCTATGTGTTGAGACAAAACAATAAATATCTCACTTGACTATGTTTTAAATTATAGATTAAAAACGATCCTGGGTCCCAGAAAAAATAGTCTCACTTTCTCTTTAGTCAATTATAGTGGGATGGAAAAGGTGTAAATTTAAACGTATGAAAAAAATGAAAATGGAGTAGTTTATGTCAGGTAACCTGAGTGGGTGTCGACCTCTGAGTGCTGAAAATGCTGCTGGTGTTTGGTACCACTGGCGGCATTACTCAGAAGATAAGTGCAGAGCTCAGGAGTCAGGAGGAGGTGGGCTCCAAAAAAGAAGGGCTGCTGAACTGCCATTGGTGGATAAAAGCTTAAGGTTCGACTCCCACGAAATAAATACTCTCTCTATCCCATAAAGTTTGAAGCAAGGAGAAAATTAGCGTCTTTTAAGAAAAATATAGACAATGGTAATAAATGAAGAGAGAGAATGATTTGTTTTGTTGAAATCAAAGAGATAATTAAAATGTATAGATGAGATTTAAAAGAAATGATGCACTATAGTCTAAAAATAAAAATAATACTACCTCCGTTCCAAAATACTTGCAACATTTACCATATTAGGAAGTTTCAAATTACTTGCACCATTACTATTTTTGGCTAAAATAATCTACTTATTTTATCCTCACTTTATTCCTACCCCACTATCACCATCAATCATACATTATCTAATTACTTATTTAATCTATTCATAAGTCACAACCACTATCTATTTATAATAAATTTTTATTTATTTTTATCATACATATCACCATTAATCATACATCATCACTACTTTAATCATACTGATTTGACTTGCCTAAATTCCTGCGCCCAAACCCAATGATGCAACTAAATTGGAACGGACGTAGTACAAATTAAGTAAGACATACCAAAATAGAAAGACAAAGGAGTAGTCTAAAATGGAACACGTAAGTTTAGGTTGCATTGGTGGTCCATTTCTTCTGCAACTTTCTACTCAAAGGGGTTTCGACGTGTGTAAAAATGCAATTAGTTTTATGTTCATACACATGTGACTTTGGTAAATGTCCGTCATCTTGACTCCATTTACAATTTTACTGACTTATAAAGCATGTTCTAATTCTATTACTCTTTTTACATCTATGCAATCATACATTTATACTTCGTTCTTTTCGTTGCAAACGAATATCTTTTCATCTACTTTTCATCTAGTCCAATGCATATGCCGTATTGCTTATATTTAAAATTATAATTAATTAAAAATTATAAATGTTTGATATCAAGAACGTATATGACGATAAGAAGAAAACAATATTTCATATGAATGTTTTTTTCTCGTTTAATAGCCTCAATATATAAAATACTATTCAATGATGAATAGTATAAAAAATGATCTTGGTGCGATTAGAAAAAGAGGAGGAAGAACTATATACTAAAGTAATACACCCTTCATTCTTTAATGAAGTTCTCACAATAAAGGTTTAGGAAAATTAAGAAAAAATAGATTTTTTTAGATAGTAAATGAAGTTCTCACTATAGAGGCCTAGTAAATGCACATTTTTGATACCATTAACAAACAATAAATGTTGTTGCTCAAGACACTCTTTTGTTGTTGCACAAATGTAATAGTTTTGAGCGATAAATAATTTACAACTTGTTGACCATACTCTAATACAACGATCCTTAGGCAACGACTTGATAATAAAATTTTTTCTATTGCACAATTGCTATGAAAAAATTTTTTTGAACAACAAATTCTTTTATTGCACAAAAGTTTTTTTTTTTTTTTTTTTTGTAGTGCTTATCATGCATGAAGTATTTCATTAGTAATTGAATTTTACGCCAATAGTTAGGCTAGGCTTGAAATAATTAACGCTAATTTTATTTGCTCCTTAAATTTGGGTGAAGCACTAATAAATCAACAAAGTACTCCTATCACCCAATAAATTAAGCTAGCCAAACACTTAAAATTGCTAGAATCTAGGCCACCTTATGCACTCGTTGTATTGCCAAGCATAGAAGCTAAGGACCTTATTTAATGTTAATGTTAAAGGGTGTTTGGTATGAACTTTTTAATATCAAGTAATGGATTCAATTATCATTACTTTACTTTTTTGTTTGGTATGATATTAGGTTAATTAAATTCTTTTCTTGAGAATAATGGATACCCTTATTTTGTTACTAGTTATTTATGTCAAGTAACAAATTCCTCTTTTATGATTAAGTAAATGCTTCCCTTACATTTTTATACCAAACAACGTACTTCCTCCGTTCCGAAATACTTGCTGCATTTTATTTTTGGGCACTATTCATCGTTTAAGCTTATTTTATACTCCCTCCGTTTCTTTATGTTCTTCCACCTTAGTATAACGGGCAGTTTTAGAAGCTCTTCCACTTGAGAATACTTTCTATCTTTGAAAAGTTTTCATCTCACTTTTACCCCTTAATACCCCACTTTCCTTACTTCACACTACTATTTACTCTCTCCGTCCCTTAAAGAAGTTCCCACTTTCCATTTTGGGATGTTCCAATTGTTGTTCCCATAAGAAATCTTTCCATTTATATCACAAATTTTGGACAAAAATAACCTCAACCATCCTAATTTTAATATTTTAATATTGATTATGGGCTCACATATCTTCCACTAACTTTTTTTTTACCTATATCGCTTATATTTTTTTTTAAATGATCCATATGCTTGGCTAACGTGGGTGTAAGATGCAAGTTTTTGGATTTTTGCAGGTCCTATCCTTGAAGACTCCTCTAGAGCCGAAGGACTCTTATGACCGCCCTCTCATTATGGGTATGAGACGCCGTCGACCTTCCTTCTCCGGACCCTGACCATAGAAGTATCTATGTGCGGGAACACTGGGCATGATGATGATGATATATGATGATATCTTCCACTAACTCCATTTTAACATTTTTATATTCCTTATGGTCCCCATATGTTTCCCACTAACTTAATAAAAACATTTTTTAATTAGTTGTGGTCCCCATATTTTTTTTCCACTAATTTTTTAAAATACTTTTTTAATATTTGTGGTGCCCACTTTTCCTCCATCAAAGTTATTATTCAATAAAACCAAGGTTGTCAGGATCGGGATTCTACGCAGGATCGAAATCATCACGTGGGATCAGATCGTTGGATCGGATCGTAGGATCGGTCGATTCTACAAATTAGCAGAATTAACCAGTTTTATCATGACCATGCTTATTGTTTGATGATTTTCAATATAAAAAGGCACTAAAAACACATCTTTCTTAATACTATGTGTAGATTATTACACATTTGACTAATATAAATCATCGATATTCATGAATTCATAATGTATATTACATAAGTCCCTACGAATTAATGTTCCCAACCTAAAAATATTATAATTTATAATGTATATTTCAAAAAATCATATAAATCATCAATATTCATGAATTCATCATCAATTCATAATCAGACTAATATAAATTATAATTATAATTAGACTAATATAATCAAACTAACATATTTCATCATCAGATGTTCGAACAACCATAGAATCCAACATTCAAAAATTCAAAGTATAGAAATCTGATTCAAAGCATTCTAAGCATTCAACAATTAAATTCGAACATGTTCGACATTTGAGCAATGAAATTCGAACAACAAGCATTCAACATTCAACAACATTCAACAACAAGTTCGGCATTTGAGCAATGAAATTCGAACAATCAGATTTCAGAATTCGAACCTCAGAAATTCGAACAACCAGATTTGAGCAGGCGAAGTCGATGGAGCAGATCTACAAATGGTCTGTGAGCAAGAGCAGTCAAGCAAGTCTGAAGATGAAGAAGAATAGAGGAGGTGCAGGTGCAGCCGCAGTGAAGAAGAGGAGTCCACCGATTGTTTTAGGGTTTTGTTTTGAGGGAGATGGGACAATGAAAGGGAGCCGTAAAATTTAGGGTTTGGTTTATATGAGCAGCAGGTCAGTCAATGAAATGTCGGGATCGGTGGGATCGTTCAATAGTCGCGATCCTACCCGATTCCAGCCGATCCCACCGATTCTACTGGCGATTCTACTTGATCCCGATCCTGCGTGCGATCCCACTCGTGGCCTTCGATTTGGGTCGTAGGATCGTACGATCCCACGATCCGGAGCGCGACTCTAACAACTATGAATAAAACAATATCTCCACTATATAAAAGATTTCACTTTTCTTAATTCCCGTGAACATTCTTTATGGGAACATCGATAGGGAACAATGGAGTAATTTTTTTCTCTCTCATACTTCCAATACAATCATTATTTCACACTACTATTTAATTATTTTTACTCTCATAATTCCAATACAATTATTATTTCCCACTACTATATAATTAAATTACCAAAGATTTCTTCTTTCTTAATATTTGTGAAAAACCCAAAGTTGAAGATCAAAAAGGAACGGACGGAGTATATTACGGCTAATATGTAAGTAATAATATAGTCAAGTGAGATCTTGTTTGAATCGTCTAATCGTGTACTTTCATAATATAAACTTTTTATAATTTTTAAATGTGTATAATTGGACATATAAATGAGCAAAATAGTACATTAAATTGCGTAAAAAAGTTGAATGTAACAATTATTATGAAATGGAGGAAGTATAATTACAATTTACAACCGATATGGAGGTAACGCTTTGCTAATATAATTAATATCCATGCTTATATCAGGAATATCTCAATTCTCTTCAATAGAATAAGACAAATAAAATTGAAATATTCTCAAATAAGCTTAATAATATTTTATAATATTAATCATCAATGACCACCCAGTAAACTACCAAGTGAATAAAAGATTATTAAGCTTATTAGAGAATATTTCAATTTTATTTGTCTTTAATATTATTTAAGGTGGATAGTTTATTCGGTTGATAAACAAAGTTTTTCCTTTTAAACATGCTAAGGGCATGCTTTTTCATGTGAGCGCTTAATATTTTTTCTACTTTATTTTTTTAAAGATCATCTTCTGCTAATTACTACATGTGTCCCTTATATTAAACATTATTTTTTATTTAGGCTGTCTCTTTTATTTTACGTAATTTTTATTTTCGAAAATGGACTCACTACTTATCTCATACATACATTTTGACTTGATTTTAATGTACCCTCACAAATCAATATATTTCTTCATTTATACGAATTATCCATATTTTCTTGAAAAAGCATCACTTTCTGTTTGATGCGAAATTAAAAGGACATAAGAATAGTTAAGAGCGTAGGTAAAATTTAGAAATGAAGTTCGCAAATGTTTTTCATAAAAATACCGAAATGCCTCACTTTCAACCAACGTTGTTATACTCGGGATTCTATTAAGATTATTGAGGGGGTACGAATGAAATCGGTAGAATCAGATCGTAGAATTGAGTGATCCAACAAATATGTATTAGAATGCTAGTTTATTATTAGGCATAAATTTTTTTGGACGGATTTTTATTATTAAACATAATAGTATAATGTTAGTATATTATTATCTCAAAAAAAATTGTTAGTATATTATTAGTTATATTAGTGTAATTTTAGTCTAAAAAGCATATTATTAATACATTATTATTCAAATATAAGTGTAATTTTGGTATATTATTAATTAATTGTATTAGTTTTGTATTAGTAAAATATTAATTATTAGTGTATATTACTATTAAATAGTCATATTTGTAAAATATTAGTTGTATTCGTATATTATTTGTAGTATTAACTTTATATTCATCAAAAGCGCTTGTGGTTCAATGGATAGAGCTTATACATGTGGAGCAGAAGGTTTGGGGTTCGACCCCTAGTTGACGCAGATATTAATTGGGGGGTTTATTGACTGCGTACATCTCTCTTTATTACCTCTTTAAGAGAATGGGAATGATTTGTTCTTATCTTTCAGAAAAAATAGAACCCTCACCCGAACCTTGCACGGGATACTGAAAGTATCCTTTTATTTAACATTGTATTCGTATTATTAGTATTAGTGTATTGTAGTCTTATTAGTGTTATATATTTGTATATTATTACTCGCATGAGTGTATTATTAACAATGGCAGAGCTAGGACTCAAAATCAGTGAGAGAAGTACAACTGATAAATATTAATTTATTAAAAAAAACATTAAATACAAAAATAATAATGTTTTTAATTAATTCCCAAAAAAATTATTTTATATTATATTTCGACGAGTTTTCATATCTTGAAACCAACGAATAATAAGATTATTGAGAACATTACAAAATACCTCATTTTCAATAAAAGTTACCAAGCAAACATTCATCCATTAATCTCTCATTTAATTTCACAATTTCGTCTTCACGATATTCATTGCTAAATAAGCTCTCTCAATTGTAGTTGTTGCCACGAGTAGTACCAAAGCTAGCTTCAAAAGCTAATAAACTAGAGGATACACTTCATTTTTTATGTCTTCAGTAACATTTGCGAAAGATTACCTAATCCTTTTAAATTACCAAAACGATTATCATCTTGCACATCCATGGTTGTTAAAATCGCGATTCTAATCTACAATTCTACGATTTTACGATCCAAAAACAAGCGAGCGATTTGAATCGCAGTTAGAATCTTAAAGTTGTAGAATCTTACGATTCTAGTTGGAATAAAATTTTTAGAGGTAGTTCCAAAAAAAAAAATTTAGAGGTAATATCATAACACGATTCTACGATTTAACGATCCAATTCTGCTAATATAGTATGAAATATTTTTAATTTTTCTTATGTGTCATATTTTACTAATCTCTTTCACATATACACATAAATTTCAAATTTTCCATCATGAAAACTTTATAAAAACAAATTTCTTAATCAATAAGTAGATTTAAACTAATTATTGAAAGTTTTCGTTATATTATTAAAAATAAAGTCAAAGAAACTTTAATTCATAAATTCAAATACTTTTGAATTGGATAATAATGATAAGAAACTAGATATTTTATTTTTTTTTTAAGTTTATTTGTAGAATCATACGATTCTACGATTCGATTCTACCTCTCCAAACGATTCTAAGTAGAATCACGATTTTAACAACTTTGCGCACATCTGAAATGTAAATCTTAAGTTGGTGTTCAAAATCTACAATAATGATATTTGAAAAATAATGCAAATAAAACTTACCCAACATTACTTGCCTATCATGACCAAAAGTATGAAATGAATCAATTATAGGGCTAAAACAAGCTATGGGACGAAGCAATTCAAAATAACGAATATATCTATAACAATCAAGAACAATTCAACATGATAGTGGTGCAACATTAAAATGTGAGGTGTCTTGCGCCTTGATTTCCCATCAACGAAAAACTTATCTTGCATATTAGGATCAAATATTTCATGTCGTTCACAAAAGTCCTTGACATCCTTCAAAAGGGACTCCCGCCCTTCATCTCTCATCTTTTGCAATTCTTCTTTGCAAATTTGAACTTTAACAACATTCTCAATATCTTGATCCTTCCTTTTCAATGCTTTCAACAAGACATTTGTCATGCTCTGAATAGTTACTATTTGAAGAAGAAAATAAAATCAAAAGTTTGCAAAGTTCTTGACAAAAATAATGCTTCTCCTTTTTGTTTTCTTTCTCTACCATCTTGTGCAAGAAAATCAAGCACGTCAATGACAACATCAAACATAATCATGAAATTAACAAGAGAATGATAATGAGATTCCCTCTTGTGTCACTAGCCCTCAAAAGCGTACTTTCTTGGTTTAAGCCCTGACCACTGTTCATCACACCCATTTTCAGACCTTCTAGAACTTTTTCAGCTTGTTTTTCTTTCAACATATCTTGACTCTTGCTAGATTATCCAATAACATTAACGAGCATAGCCATCTAATTGAAGAAACAAGCAATTTCAAGGTGATTTTTGCAACGTCAACAAGGGTAAGTTGAAGTTGATGAGCAAAACAATGAACATAATAGGCTGAACTATTTTCTCTCATAATCAAGGTTTTAAGACCACTAAACTCACCTTGCATATAGCTTGTTCTATCATATCCTTGACCTCTAATATTTGAGATACTCGACCCCGTGTTCAAAAAGAACAAGATCAATACCCTCTTTAGTGTGGAAGAACAAGTATCTTTCACATAAGTAATGCCAAGAAATCGTTCTTTAATCATCCCTTCTTTATCAACAGAACGTAAAGGAATTGCCATTTGTTCTTTTTTAGATATATCACGAGACTCGTCAACTAAAATACCGAAAACATCATTATTAAGTTTTTTAATGATAGCTTTTTTCGTTTCCTTTGCTGCAACATTGACAAGATCCTTTTGAACCTTAGGAATTCAATTTGTTGATTTCTAGGAGCATTACTGAAGATAACTTTTAGTATATCTTCATTGTGATCGGCCAAAAATTGTAAAAGTTCACAAACATTTCCTCTATTTTTAGACCCCTGACTTTCATCATGACCACGAAATGATAATCCCACTAGTGGAAAAAACCTCATTTGCTGCGCATCAAATGCTGCGGTTTTCGAAATACGCAGCAAATAACAAAAAATAAATTAGTTGAAGATTATTTGCTGCGGTTCATGATTAAACCGCAGCAAATGACCTAAATAAAATTGGAAGATTAATATCTGTTGCGGTTTTGAAAGTGGGCCGCAGCAAATAAGTTAAAGCAAATTGGACGATTAATATCTGCTGCGGTTTTGAAAGTGGGCCGCAGCAAATAAGTTATTAGCCCAATATAATAGCCCATATAAGCAAATTAAAAGACCTAAAACATAAACCCTAATTGATCAAAACCGGCGGCTCTCTCTCTTCCTCTTCATTCTTTCTTCTTCATTTCCCATATCTCCCTAAGTCTTCTACCTTCTTTCTTCTTCATTTCCCATATCTCCCTAAAAAATATCTCCCTAAGTCTTCTACCTTAGGTTCGAAGGAGCAGTTTCCCTATTTCCATCTCAAAAACGCAAGTCTTCTTCAATGGCGTTTCTCTAATCATCAATGGGTTCGAAGGAGCAGTTTCTCTAATCATCAATGGCGTTTCTAATCATCAATGGCGTTTTTTTTGTAAGTTTTTTTCTGGGTTATTTTGTTAAGTGCAAATCTCTAATCATCAATGGCGCTTCTAATCATCAATGGCGTTTTTTTGTAAGTTTTTTTCTGGGTTATTTTGTTAAGTGCAGATCTCTAATCATCAACGGCGTTTCTAATCATCATCATCATACACCAGATCTTCATCATCATCATCACCCGATCTGTGACTTTTTATTCGTTTTTTTGTAAGTTGTAAATATTTAGAAGAAATTTCGTAAGTTGTAAGTTGTAAATTTCGTTAATCTTTGTAAATTTTTGTATATTGTAAATTTTAGATTTCGTGTATTGTAAATTTTTGTAAATTTCGTTAATAAATTATTTGATTTTCGTAAACTAGATCTTTATTTCTGGGTATATTGTTGTTTGATTTTTGTTCTTAGTAAAAAACGAAAATAAAAAAAAATAAAATAATTCTTTCTGGGTATATTGTTGTTGTTAGTAAAGATGAAGACAAACACTAGTGGAATAATGCTAATATTTGCTGCGGTTTTTAGGGAGAACCGCAGCAAATAATGCTGCCTCATTTACTCCCTAAAATTGGTATTTGCTGCGATTTTAAGGGAGGACCGCAGCAAATAATGATATTTTTTGCTGCGTTTTTAAACCGCAACTTTTGTTTAATGCTATCACCTGCTCCTATAAATGTTTGGGTCCTAAACCGCAGCCTATAGTGGCTTAAAAACCGCAACAAATGATGTTTTTTCCACTAGTGTCCCTGATGTAGAAGATATCTAATACAATCATGTGATGCAGATAAACATATCTTATAATTACCATCGAACTCTTTAGATTGAACTGCTAAAGCTGTTACAATAGATTGATTGGGTTTCATCAAAAGTTCACTTGCACTCACACATGAATTATGTACACTGCCAAATATCGCCAACATGAGTTTGAAGTCGATATTTTTTTATCCCATTCGTTAAAACCCTTAGTAACAAATGCTTCACCACCACCTTGTCCCGTGTCCACATGAGTGGGCTGCGGTAAGATTATGTGACGAATTGCCACTAGAGTTGTTCAAAAGTGACCCGACCCGAAAACCCGAATTGAAATGAAAAGTAAACCGACCTGAAAATATGTTCCTTTTTTAGGTTTATCGAACTGACATTACCCGACTCGAAGTTATATCTGAACCAGTTGACAACCGAAAATGGAAAAACTGAACCCGAGATGTAACCGATTTTTGTGATCGACACATAAACGTTAATCGAGATTACCTGAACCTAATAATGCCCAACCCGAGTCATATCTGACCCGAATCATGCTTGCAACCGAACTTGATCCGACTAAAACCAACTTAACCCGAACAAAGTTTAGATCGAACTGCTGAAAACCTGAACCAATTTTTAACATAGAAGTATTATCGACTCATATTCAATCATCTTATTAGTTATTCTAATAAAGTGATAAATATTTTAATAAAATAAATTTTATAAATACATGGAATGTTTATCTAACTACTTTCGATCGAATTAGATGAAAATTTATAGAATTTTATAATTTTAATTTTCGGTCTAACAAGTAAAAGTAACAATGTATAATGATCACTAATTGATTTGCATGTTAACTATTTTGCTTTAAGTAAAGGGAACCTTATCATCAATTAAAAATGACTAACAACTTAATTTGATACTGACTCGACCAATGGTAATTTCGTAATTCGTAGTCGAAATCTACTTGAATTATATCTGAATCCGATCTGTACCCGGTAAAACCAAACCAATTATTAATGGATGACAACCTGAGACCGATTGAAATTCGACAGGAACTTCAACTGACACCAAACTGATGCTAACACGATAGTTTGAATAACCGATCTTCAACCAAACCGTGACTAACCGACCTGAACTGAGTGTGACCCGCCATAACATGCATCTGAAATATAATCGAACTGTAATACAACCGAACCGAATGACACCCGTCCTAAATCGACAAGATCACCCGAATAAACACCTCTAATTGTCACCAACCAATATGTACAACTATTTCTTACGGTTGATAACAATAATATTCTCTTACTTTTCTTCTTCCATATTCCTGTTTTCTTAATTTGACTTTTATTTCGTATATATAAATATTTACTCCAAATACAAGTATAGATAAGTACAAGTATGGATAAGTTGCACATTAGTACTAATTATTCATGAATTCCCATTTTACCCTAGGTCCACCCTTTATAAATGAAGTCTTCCCTTTCATATCCTTTATCCACACATGCACCATCTCACTTCTAATCAACCCACCCTTCACTCCAAGCCTGAAAAACATAAATTAAAAAAGAAGAAATATACTAACTTAGCTTTTACGAGCTAAACAAACTAAGTTAAGACAGCGACAAAACTCAATTACTACACAAAAATCTAAAACCATGCAAGGAGAAGATGATTCAATAGGCTTAATTCCTCATTTTTACTCCGAGTTATACACCCACATGGCTCCTCAACAAGGTAAATGTTACACTTGACATATATAAAATGAACTGTCTATTCAATTAAAAGTTTAAGCAGATTGTTACGTTAATATTTCTAATTCGCCCCCTCCCCTGAGAGTCACTTGGGCTAGAGAGTGTAGTTTTAAGCAGATTGTTATGTTAAGAAATTCAGATTGAAATTTGAACCCGTGACCTTTTCACGCTGGTTTTTTTACCAGGTCAACGAATCAAGTCAACAAAATCTTGATAGAATGATAATTAACGTATTTGATTAAACTTGTAGGAGATGAGCCGAAACGACGTAGGAGAAGAAAGAATAAGAAAGAAGAAAGTAATTCGGCAGCAAAGAAGAGGAAGCTAAGTGAAGAGCAAGTGAATATGTTAGAAATGAACTTCGGTTGTGAACACAAACTCGAGTCGGAACGCAAGGATCGCCTTGCCTCGGAACTAGGTTTAGATCCGAGGCAAGTCGCGGTCTGGTTCCAAAACCGAAGGGCGCGATGGAAGAATAAAAAATTAGAGCAAGAGTATTCTAAATTGAGGGACGAACATGAGAACCTTGTGGTGGAAAAGTGTCGTCTGGAAACTGAGGTACAATTATTAATTTACTATATATATTTCGCTCAACAAAATGCAACAATTAGCATATTTCGACATTAATTAGAGTTTGTTTGAAATAAATTGTAAATTTAATATTTATCTGACCTTGTGATTAGTATTGATCTTAACTTAATTGTAAAATAAATTTTTGTCAAGGAAGCAACTCAACCAAATGTTTAAGCTGAAACACAAGATATGTTATATACTTTAACACGCCCCTTCATACGAGAGCCCACGAGAGCCCTTTGGGCTAAAAGTGTGGATGCAACACATACTCTCCTTATACTTGGTGCTAAATATTCCACTTTAAATGAGTGGTGGCTGAGATTCGAACACATAACCTCTTGTCATACTGGCTTTTGATACCATGTCAAGGAACAAACTCAACCAAATGCTTAAGCTGATGGTTGAAGCCCAAGATATGTTATATACTCTAACAATTTTAATGAAGTAAAAATTAATATAGGCACAAAATTAGATTATAAAATCGACTTAAAATATTTAACCTAAATTAGACCTACTAATCTTGAATAAACAATTAAACATGGCCTCTATTACTCCTTATTAGGACTTTTTGGTTTTCGGTATTGGTCAGTTTCAGTGTAGTTTTTTTTGGTATCTTTCGAATCTAGGATAGTCTACTCCTATGTTATATGCGTGGCCTGTTATAGTTTAGGACTTTGTTCCTATGGCGTTTTCCCCTACTGGCGTTTTTTATGCCAACAATCTAAATCTCTTCTATATCATTGTTGTTTTTCTTCCTTGATCCATACAACCTGAATTTCTCAAATATAAAAGTTTAGTTTTTGAATTTTTAAAACTATCTTAAAAGAAAATTAATTAACGCTTATTAATAGAGCTAAATTAATAACGGTATTATTAGAAAAGCTCTATCCTAGGATATCCCAACTTGTTATGCAATAAGAATGTGCACATGTACTTTAATTCAACTATTTCTTAATCACTTTCAATTACTTAATAAAAATATACATATAAAATTTGACAGGAAAAAAGCAAAAAAATTTCAAAATTCTAAGTAAGTTTAAAATCAAAAATATTTTTTCTAAGAAACATATTCTTAACTATTTCTTTGTTTTATAGGAAAATATTTGCAAAAATAATGGGATGAAATGAAAAAGGTGATAATATGAATAAATAAAGTAGCTAGTATAAAGCCATTGCTACCAAAATGCAGAACAAGTTGAAAAGACATAGAATGTACAATGGAGAATAGAAAAAATGGGGTATCTAGGTACAACTTTGTAATATACTAGTAATTTTTAAGGTAGTCATTGGACCATTCCCCATATGCCTGCTTTTTGTTATACCCTACATGTGACATCCTCCAAGTGTAACCCCTAGGAACCATCCATTTAAAAATTTATATAATTGGGAAAACATCTTAACAAATGTTAAATGAATAGTAATGTTGTTGTTACTCCCAATTTGTTTTTTTTAATTTGTTTATTATTTTTATAATCGTTCTATTTGCGATGGTCTCACTTTCTTTCTGATGATCATCGACAGTTATTTTTCTCTAAATCTTAACTACTTATTTTTATTATTTACTTATATTTTGTTTTACTAATAAGACGGAGAGGAGAATTATTTATTAATTAACAAAAAGACATACTTGAACAATTTCAACTTAAGAAATGATTCAAAATAGTGTGTTTAGCTTTTTTCAAGAATGTTGTTGGGAAGATTAAGTTGTAGGGGTATTCTTTGATTCCTTATACATGACACATCTATTGATCATGATTTCGAATCTTTTGATTATGTAAATTGTAATCAAATAATATCATATAGTACAGTTGGTTTATAACCATGTGTATTAGATACTTCAAATCTGGACTAATAAATAATAAACATTTTATTAAAGTAGGCTGAACTGATCGTGAATGCCAGCAATTATCGGAAAAAACACATCTATTGGGAAGATTAAGTTGTAGGGTATTCTTTGATTCCTTATACATGACACATCTATTGATCATGATTTCGAATCTTTTGATTATGTAAATTGTAATCAAATAATATCATATAGTACAGTTGGTTTATAACCATGTGTATTAGATACTTCAAATCTGGACTAATAAATAATAAACATTTTATTAAAGTAGGCTGAACTGATCGTGAATGCCAGCAATTATCGGAAAAAACACGAGGTGCACACACTTCACAAGCCTAGGAGATATTTAATTCTAATTTTTAATTTTTAATTTTTAATATTTAATTTTTTTGTACTAATTAACCTGTTAAAATTGGTCACCATTTGGTCAATAATTTCTTGGATCAGTGACCCTAAAATTGAAACTATTCATGCTTAATCAAAAGTTAGGATTATTGTAAGAATTTCAATAAAAGGTTTGATTATTCAAGGTAATTTTTCCTTTAAATTCTATGGGTCTAAGCAACCCCAATAAAAAGGAGAACAACTAGCCCACATATAAACTCAAAGAAGGTTTACTACTAAAGCCTATGTGTCTAATAACGGACATTTTAACTTTATATTAAAATATTCAAAACTGAAGATCAAAGCAACCCAGTACGTAGCTTGTTTTCTAGTTTTTAAATTTATTTTCACAATAATATTAATACTTCATTGGAAAAATTGATATTAATAATCTAACTTTTTGTTCATCTGCTGTAAAGAATTCAACGTTTGTCCTTAGTTCACTGTGAATAATCCAACCTTTATTTTAGTTTGCTAGCAACATACCCTATTATTACTCATTATTAGTAATAAGGCATGTTGAGGCAAATTTATCACAAAAGTTGAATTATTAAAAACAATCAAAAGTTGGGATTATTCATAGCGAATAAGTGAATGAAAGGTTGGATTATTAATATCAATTTTCCGTACTTCATAATAACATTAATTTAGTATTTATGTATAGGTATTAAGTCTAAAAGATAAACTGAATGATGCAAAGAAGGAAATTGAGAAACTAGTAAATGAAAGATCATCAGCATCAGTAATATCATCATCAAGCAACAGTCCAATTTCTTCACTAACAATGGAACATCAAATTGTTGCTCAACAACAATTTGGTCTTGGAATGGGAGGATGTTGCTTTGATACTATGTTCTACGCCCTTCCTGATACTACCGTTGATTGGGTTGTCGATCTTTATATGTGAATCAATTAATTTAGTTTATTAATAACCTTAATTAGCTTGTAGGTAATTAATTAGTTATTTAATTAGAGAAGTTAATGTGTATATATTAGTCAATCTCATCTATAATTTGTAAATTTTATTAATTAAGATTACTAGTTTATGTTAATATGTCTCATTGTAGGATGTAATGTTACATTATGTAATGGAAGCTAAGTATTACTTAAAAATTTAAGGTTTTGTCTTAATTTTTGTCGAGTATTTTTCTATGAGCTGTTTATGCTGAATAAGTTAATATATATGATGATAATTATTTTTCTTATCAATTATATTTTATTGATAATAATTTTTTATCTAAAGCATTGTCCCCAATGCTTAACTACGTAGCAAGGGAACAAAAAAAAATCAAAAACAAAATCACACAGATAGGGGAAGTCTAAAGTAAAAAAAAAAAATAAAAAAAAAATAAAATGTTACTAAAAGCACGGGTTGCCACCCGCAAGCGCTATATTTAATGTCTATAGCTCGACTGTTGTGCTCAAGATTGGACGACAAAGCTCTTAGCATCTTATCAAACTCCTCTGAAAAATTTAAACCAACACAATAGAGGTAGTTCGAAAGAAAAACAACTACAAAATTAAAGGTGAGAGCCCTTTTCAACTTGTCAAACAGTCTAGCGGCACATTTAGGAAAAACATGCACATTAACACAATTTAGCACATATGGATCATGGTCAAAGAGACTATAACAGGAGAGTTTGTCAATAACATAATTATCAGGAATAAAATCAGAATCAACAAACTCTATAGTACTCTTATGAATTAAATGTGGAGATGAAACTATAAGGGACTTTTCTTCCTCAGCCAAAAACAGTTCGAGACATGAAGAAGTCTCGAGATGAAGAAACTCAGTATCAAAAGAGTTAACCACTTCTAATGTTTCTTCATCATAGACTCCGTTACCCTCTAACATTTTCTCAAGTGCATCTAGTTCACTTTCCCAAATAGACTTGGAATGACATTCCTCATTAACGAGGTTGGGATGATCAATGGTGGACTTATGCTCAATGGGTGGTGAATGAATGAGGGGAGATGGGGGGACGCAATCATAAGAAGTAATATCATAAGACTCAATAGCATCAAAAGCTAAAGACCTTACTTCCTCATCATCAATAAATGAGCTATCACAAAATATATCAATAGGCAAGTAAGAGTTATTAAAGTTATCAGCCTGTTCCATTGGAAAGTGTAACTCACCCACATTACCCTTTGAAGAAAGGACATCATCAAGCTCAATTGCTGCACCACTGGTTTTCTCATTGTCCATTACCATTTTATCGAGAATTACTTGATTACGAGCAAGACTAGCTGATCGCTCAGCCAATTGTTCGTTCCATATTGTTATTTCCTCGATCATTGTTGATAATTGTCTAGAAAGAGACTCCTGATGTTGTTCATCCTGCAAACACTGAGCAGACATATTGCAAAAAAAATCCCAACGATAACCATCATCCATGTCAAGTATTTGACCATCACCAATATGGTTGGCTAGACTCCAAGACTCGGGGTTCAACCCCTCTAATATCACATGGCCTAAATCCTCATAGTAAAAAGTGTAGCCACAAGAAGCCAAGTATTCCACATAATCTTGAAATCTAAAGAAATATGTGTGGAATTGCTCACCTTCATGTTTTGGAAAAGAAAATATAGCCATGGATAAAGATGCAGAACATAAAAAAAATCACAAGAAAACAATATATGCAATAGAAATTAACAAATTAATTATCGGTCGCTTCCCCGGCAACGGCGCCAAAAACTTGATGTGCAAATTTTATTTTAACCGCAAGCGCACGGTGTACGTGTAGTCGCGGGTCGAACACAAGGAAGCTAGGACAAGAAACTTGGTAATTTCGATTGATTATATTGCTTAGGGAGAAAAATGATTGATTGTTTGTAAGTTAACAACTAAGAATGCAATAATTAAAATGCATATAAGCTATATGATGATGAAATCTAGGGTGTCGGGCATCCCCTAAAGTCTTGCATGATCCAATTCTCATTAGTGTCTATGAAGTGTAGGATTAATTGTGTGATTAAACTTGATCTTGTTAATCTCAAACTCTCGCTCTGTTGATTAACTATTAGATTTAGACCCTATTAATTCAATTCTCACGCGTTAACTTTATTAAACGAATTAATAAGAATTTAACTAAAGTTTACCCTAAAGCAAAGGCGATCCCAATCTCACACGCTAGTTCTATTGAATGGTTCGACAAAGCATATTTAATTTAGGGTTAATTAGCACAATTTAATCACTTTAATCCATAGTTTCATAGACACATCCAAGAATCAATTCATACTTAACTAATAGGTTCAAACCCTAACCCTAGAAAATGGATCTACTCACTAATCATGGTGAATGCAATTAAAATAAACCCTAAGATAATATTAGACATGACTAACAATAAATTAAATGACAAAGTAAGAAAAACAATGATTAAAAACCAAATGAAACCACAAATAATTCAAATAACAACAATGAAGAACAAACTACTTTTAAGCAATAACAATTTCTAAGGAAACAATTAAAGTTTGACAAAGAAAGATTAAACTAATACAAAATTGATAAAGAAAGATTAAACTACTAATAAGAAAGACAAGAAATTAAAAGCTTACAAGAAATAAAAATGGTCTCTAATGGAGAAAGATTAAGGAGGAAAGAGGAAGAAGAAGAGGGTTTCAATCTCCCTCCCTCTCAAGGAGGCTTAGGAGGCTTCCTAATGTGTTTCTAATTACCTACTAATAAACCCTAAGTTAATTGAAAATAATATAAAAGAAAATAAATCATAATTAAGGTACCTAAAACAGAATGCACGGAAAAAAAACAGAAGAAAAAGCCGACTTGGCGGCCACTTCTAGGCCCCGGTAGCCGAGTCGGCGATTTGGGCTGACAGCTTCAGCAAACTTCAAACGTTCGCCATTTTTTGCTCGGTTGTCGGAATCGGACGTATAATATACCGTTGGAAAGCTTTTGAAGTCTACTTTCTAATGCCGCAAACCTTGCATCAATGCGATGTTTCTATCAAAAGTTATGTCCAAAAGAGTAGACATGTATCAAGTTTCACCTCAAAACTTTTGCATTATCAACACGTTTCTACTCTTTTGCTCTTTTACTCTTCATGGCTTGACAAAATTGATAGCTTGATACGTTCCTTGAGCGATGTATACATGATTATCACCAAAAACCCACAAAAATGACTCAAAAGCGCATAATTCACCCAACTTCCTATAATTTGACCATGAGATATCAAAGTAGAGTAAAACCGAACGAAAGTACCCCCGAATCGCCTTCAAAGCACCGCAAACGAGCATAAAAATATAACCGATTAGTGCAAATAATTGCACTTATCAAACCACTCCATGTTTAACCTTTGCTAGTCCTCGAGCAAATCAAGGTTGAAAAGAACAAAAGCAAGGTTAAAATGCGGTCTCCAAATTCAAGCACAAATGAGATAGGATGTTTCAATGAAATTTCTCTCTTTTTCTCTCATTTTGCCTAGGAACTCATTTTGGGTTTTCGTCCTAGCCACTCTTTCATTTTTCCAAATCTCACATTGCTTACCCACTCATGCCGCTCTTTAGCCTAGGTCGCCCTTTCGGGTTTTCAACCTAGCGGGCTTATCTCTTTTGAAACATGTTTCCCTTTTTCTAATGAATAGCATGTACAAACTTAGCAAAACAAAAGCAATGATACAATATAAACACGAAGCTAAGATTGTACACAAATGAAGTACAAAGAGAAAATGAGTAGCAATAGGGTCTTCAGTAACCCAGGATAAAGCAAATCAAAGCATAGAATAGAGTGCATAGCTAACTAGAATACTCCAATGATGAACTGGGATAACACCATCAGTTGCACCATTACCTCTTAAGACATGAACACCGGCTCTCCTTATGGCTCCCCAAAAGAAAGAGGCTTCCTATCTTAGTCTCCTTATCTCTCAAAAAAAAAATGATCTCACTTATGCCCATATAAATCCCAAACCCCTTTGTCGACCTCATACCCAACCCAAAACAAACATCCACACAACATCAACACAACCACAACAAAATGAAACCAAACAAAGACACCCAAACTCCAAACAGTATGGCTCAAATAATGGAGCTCTTGGATCTCGCAATCCAAGAACTAATTTGGACAAAAGAGGATGGGGGCTTATGTAAGCTAAAAATTTGTAGCTCAAATAACATGCAGTGGTTAGTATAAGATGATATGCGAGAATCTAAGTGAGGATGACTAGGTGGGTTAAGGTGGGACAATTTAGTGGAGCTAGAAATAGATAGAAGATAAAGATAGGAAAAGAAGTATACCTGCAAACGCCATGGCAAAGGATGTAGATAGATGTCGATTGAAGCACACTCACTCTCCTTTTGCCTAGTCCTCCTTCACAGGTTATGGCTAGCACTCTCATTATTTTTTTTTTCTTTTTTTTTTCTTTTTTTTTTCACCCTTTTTTTCTCAATTTTTTTTTTCGTTTTTTCAATTTTTTTTGTTTTTTTTTTTTGAACAGAAAATAAAAGACAAAGTAAAAACTAATCTAAGAAAACAAAAAGAAAAACTACAGCTAACAGATGTAGACAGGGGCGGAGCAAAGTTTACGGGGGCCCTGTTTACTTCTACAACTGTTCGAATAAATGAGGCCCTTTAAAACAAGTTCGAAAGAAATAATATCACTTCAATTTCGAAATTAGTTAAATATACAATGTGGTGTGAAAAATTAACATTTTAATAAAAATATTTTAATATTAACAACATATTTAGAAACTACTGGAAAAATAAATAAGCATAACAATTATATTAAATTTTGCCACGAAAAAAAAAAGAAAAAAAGCTTTTAGAATAAACTAATCAACCATATTTATAATTATAACAGATTGAATCAAATTTTGCAAAGAAATGAAGATTCCAATCAATGGAAGGTTACTGCCTTACAGGAAAAAGGAACTAAATTTATATAAGCATTACAATATTAATTCTAATCAAATGATTATTAATCTAAAGCCATTTAACTTAATTTAAACACCAAGAACAAAATAAATTAAAAACAAAATGGGGATACATATACATACATACGTTGAATATTTATTTAAAATTAGTAATTTGTAATAGAAATGAATTAGCTCTAAATACCTGAATGTTCAGGTACTCGATCTTAGATAGCGATTGAGTTAACAAAACTTCTTGTATTTCCTTTTTCTTATTATTCTGATGAGCAAAAAATAGTGTTTATAAGTTTTGTTTCACTAATTCTTTTTTAAGGAAATTTAAGAGCCACTAGTGGAAGATACCATTGTATGAGTTGTTGGAAAGAAGATGAATAGATCAACGATGAATTTGGTTTAATTGAGACAGGAACATTGATGGTTTCCAGATAATTCACATAGTAAATTGGTGGGTATTGGAGATTGTGAAAAAAATAAATAAAGTGTGAGTCCCACAACTCCACAATGACCTTCCGTCTCTCTTGGTTTTATTTTATGTTCTCGCGATTAGTGTGTTTCGAACACAGGTCGTGGACACTTTATCCCAAAATGTTTACCAGCTGCGCTAAGTGGTATTACTGATACGATAAGCAACATTTAATATACAAGCATTCCGAATTTGGGGCCCTGTTCCGTTGAACGTCCTGAACCTGCCGAGAACCGCCCCTGGATGTAGACTCCACTCCATGTTTATCTAAAGCATTGTCCCCAATGCTTAACTACGTAGCAAGGGAACAAAAAAAAATCAAAAACAAAATCACACAGATAGGGGAAGTCTAAAGTAAAAAAAAAAAAATAAAAAAAAAATAAAATGTTACTAAAAGCACGGGTTGCCACCCGCAAGCGCTATATTTAATGTCTATAGCTCGACTGTTGTGCTCAAGATTGGACATCGACAAAGCTCTTAGCATCTTATCAAACTCCTCTGAAAAATTTAAACCAACACAATAGAGGTAGTTCGAAAGAAAAACAACTACAAAATTAAAGGTGAGAGCCCTTTTCAACTTGTCAAACAGTCTAGCGGCACATTTAGGAAAAACATGCACATTAACACAATTTAGCACATATGGATCATGGTCAAAGAGACTATAACAGGAGAGTTTGTCAATAACATAATTATCAGGAATAAAATCAGAATCAACAAACTCTATAGTACTCTTATGAATTAAATGTGGAGATGAAACTATAAGGGACTTTTCTTCCTCAGCCAAAAACAGTTCGAGACATGAAGAAGTCTCGAGATGAAGAAACTCAGTATCAAAAGAGTTAACCACTTCTAATGTTTCTTCATCATAGACTCCGTTACCCTCTAACATTTTCTCAAGTGCATCTAGTTCACTTTCCCAAATAGACTTGGAATGACATTCCTCATTAACGAGGTTGGGATGATCAATGGTGGACTTATGCTCAATGGGTGGTGAATGAATGAGGGGAGATGGGGGGACGCAATCATAAGAAGTAATATCATAAGACTCAATAGCATCAAAAGCTAAAGACCTTACTTCCTCATCATCAATAAATGAGCTATCACAAAATATATCAATAGGCAAGTAAGAGTTATTAAAGTTATCAGCCTGTTCCATTGGAAAGTGTAACTCACCCACATTACCCTTTGAAGAAAGGACATCATCAAGCTCAATTGCTGCACCACTGGTTTTCTCATTGTCCATTACCATTTTATCGAGAATTACTTGACTACGAGCAAGACTAGCTGATCGCTCAGCCAATTGTTCGTTCCATATTGTTATTTCCTCGATCATTGTTGATAATTGTCTAGAAAGAGACTCCTGATGTTGTTCATCCTGCAAACACTGAGCAGACATATTGCAAAAAAAATCCCAACGATAACCATCATCCATGTCAAGTATTTGACCATCACCAATATGGTTGGCTAGACTCCAAGACTCGGGGTTCAACCCCTCTAATATCACATGGCCTAAATCCTCATAGTAAAAAGTGTAGCCACAAGAAGCCAAGTATTCCACATAATCTTGAAATCTAAAGAAATATGTGTGGAATTGCTCACCTTCATGTTGTGGAAAAGAAAATATAGCCATGGATAAAGATGCAGAACATAAAAAAAATCACAAGAAAACAATATATGCAATAGAAATTAACAAATTAATTATCGGTCGCTTCCCCGGCAACGGCGCCAAAAACTTGATGTGCAAATTTTATTTTAACCGCAAGCGCACGGTGTACGTGTAGTCGCGGGTCGAACACAAGGAAGCTAGGACAAGAAACTTGGTAATTTCGATTGATTATATTGCTTAGGGAGAAAAATGATTGATTGTTTGTAAGTTAACAACTAAGAATGCAATAATTAAAATGCATATAAGCTATATGATGATGAAATCTAGGGTGTCGGGCATCCCCTAAAGTCTTGCATGATCCAATTCTCATTAGTGTCTATGAAGTGTAGGATTAATTGTGTGATTAAACTTGATCTTGTTAATCTCAAACTCTCGCTCTGTTGATTAACTATTAGATTTAGACCCTATTAATTCAATTCTCACGCGTTAACTTTATTAAACGAATTAATAAGAATTTAACTAAAGTTTACCCTAAAGCAAAGGCGATCCCAATCTCACACGCTAGTTCTATTGAATGGTTCGACAAAGCATATTTAATTTAGGGTTAATTAGCACAATTTAATCACTTTAATCCATAGTTTCATAGACACATCCAAGAATCAATTCATACTTAACTAATAGGTTCAAACCCTAACCCTAGAAAATGGATCTACTCACTAATCATGGTGAATGCAATTAAAATAAACCCTAAGATAATATTAGACATGACTAACAATAAATTAAATGACAAAGTAAGAAAAACAATGATTAAAAACCAAATGAAACCACAAATAATTCAAATAACAACAATGAAGAACAAACTACTTTTAAGCAATAACAATTTCTAAGGAAACAATTAAAGTTTGACAAAGAAAGATTAAACTAATACAAAATTGATAAAGAAAGATTAAACTACTAATAAGAAAGACAAGAAATTAAAAGCTTACAAGAAATAAAAATGGTCTCTAATGGAGAAAGATTAAGGAGGAAAGAGGAAGAAGAAGAGGGTTTCAATCTCCCTCCCTCTCAAGGAGGCTTAGGAGGCTTCCTAATGTGTTTCTAATTACCTACTAATAAACCCTAAGTTAATTGAAAATAATATAAAAGAAAATAAATCATAATTAAGGTACCTAAAACAGAATGCACGGAAAAAAAAACAGAAGAAAAAGCCGACTTGGCGGCCACTTCTAGGCCCCGGTAGCCGAGTCGGCGATTTGGGCTGACAGCTTCAGCAAACTTCAAACGTTCGCCATTTTTTGCTCGGTTGTCGGAATCGGACGTATAATATACCGTTGGAAAGCTTTTGAAGTCTACTTTCCAATGCCGCAAACCTTGCATCAATGCGATGTTTCTATCAAAAGTTATGTCCAAAAGAGTAGACATGTATCAAGTTTCACCTCAAAACTTTTGCATTATCAACACGTTTCTACTCTTTTGCTCTTTTACTCTTCATGGCTTGACAAAATTGATAGCTTGATACGTTCCTTGAGCGATGTATACATGATTATCACCAAAAACCCACAAAAATGACTCAAAAGCGCATAATTCACCCAACTTCCTATAATTTGACCATGAGATATCAAAGTAGAGTAAAACCGAACGAAAGTACCCCGAATCGCCTTCAAAGCACCGCAAAGGAGCATAAAAATATAACCGATTAGTGCAAATAATTGCACTTATCAACCCTTGATCTTTGTGAAGTAGTCCTCAATGCTCATATTTTTGGTTTAGAAGGTTTTACAAAGTGCTTCTTGTATTGTAAAAAATTGAGCACTTGATGATTGATCAAACCTTTGTTCGAGTTCTTCCCATACTTCTTTAGCCGTGTTCAACCATAAAATAGTCTTGGAAATTTTTTCATCAACTGCATTCAATACTCAATAGCCATTCAATGATAACATCGTTCACCTTATCCCATGCCTTTGCAAGTTATTGGTTGTGATTGACTCTCTTGATAGTGTCATTAATAAATCCTTATTTGTTCTTCGATAATGCAATCGTGACAGCTCTCTTCCACCCTTTATAACCTATTCTAGAGAACACATTTGGCACTATCTTGTGACCCGTATTAGTTGGGTGAAGATAGTACGGACTAGATGGGTTCATAGTAAGGTCTGTACATTCTATATTCTGCTGCTTTTCGGTTATGTTTACCATTTTTATGGTCAAAATTGTGCAAGAAAAGACAGAGGAGGGTTTAAGAATGGCAACTATGCACTGTTGTTTTCTGATCTTGAAAGGAAGCGTGTGTATCAAGGCAGAACTTGCCCTGGTACCATGTTAGAAAATCAGATTAAACTATGATGTAAAGAAATGTTGTGTTATTGTTATTAAAATATGATATTACATGGTGGGTATGGACCCTTTATATACTACTCTATTACAACAAAGATAGAGACTGTTACAATATCTCACAAGTTAGTTATAACTAACTACTACATCTAACTAATTTTATGAATAGCAAGATTAAATCTAAACCCTAGATGAAACTAATCTTAGCCTTAGATAAGAGAATGCACGGATCAAGACCAAAAAGACACGGATCAAAGGCTGTTGATGCACACTGTTGTCCTTCTTAGTTGTAGTGTTGTATGTTAGTAATAAACATATGTTTGTGCTTCAACCTTAGCTTGAATCTTCTGCAGTAGTAAACCAAAGTAGCTCCATGTAGGTCCTTATGCACAATAGAATGTAGAAATCTTAACACGTGTGTGAACCGTCACAATACATATCCGATCTGAAATATAACCAAACTAACACCCATCTGAAATCGACTCGAATAAACACCTCTAACTATGTTATACGTGAGAATTGGATTCAATTACTCTTAACTACTGATTTTATTTTTTTGAATTTTTATTAGCATAATATAAGGCTCTGTTTCAATTACTCATTCAAAGTGCACAATAATTCATTAATAAAAATGTTATATGAATCTACAATAGTAACAGTTGACCAAATGTATTACATTTTTAATCAAACAAAAAAGTCACGATCATTATAAAGGAGGCTTAACACTAAAGTGTTTTCTCTATCACATCATTGTTTCATACAGTCTCCTTCAAGGGGGTCTTTAGATCTAGTGTGGCATTGAAAATAAGATAAGTTGATACAAATGCTTGTATTAGCAGAACTAAAATACGTGATGACTTCATATACCTTTTTATCATGGAATTGATATCAAGAGTTCAAATTCTCACCACGAGAGACATCAAATAAATGGATAATAGAGACAATAAATGTTATTTATAACTAAAATGAGTTCTTTTCTTATTGTTTTTAAATATTTTATAGTGTTAAATTAAAGACTAACTAATAATTCTAATCTCAATATATCAATCAAGATAACTCTATATGATAATTATTTTGAGAATGTAATTTTATTATCTTGTAACTATTTATAGGTATTATTAGATGTAATCTTTATTTTGAACATTTATATTATTCTAAGTAATATTTTAGATATATCTTTTCTAGTAAAGAAACAATGTAATATTATGATTAATATTAACAATCATTTTAAACAGTTCTCTAAACTCTCATAAATTCTCTACATGGCATCAAGAGCTTTGATTTTTTTCATTCTTCTCATACCAACTTAACCATTTTTTCCCAAACACACAAAAATAAAGTTCAAACCCTTATCTCACCCATCGATGGCGGTAGTGATAATCTCACTTCCAAACCAACCATCAATATTTTTTTGGCTTCCACTTAACCAAGACTAAAACCGAATTTTATTTCATAAAACTCATATTTATCTCTCTTTGTCATTGGTTCAAACTCTTTTATACTCAAACCCTCAACTTTTGAGCTAAACGGGTGTAAAGAAATGAAGAAATTCTAGTGATTTTAATACGTCACTCCAATGACAATCTTTCTTCAAAACCACACGAAATCAACACATAACACATTCCTCATTGTGAAACTTACTTTTTTTTTTATATCACCATCATCAAACCTTCCAAATCCGAGTGCTCTCCCACCAACAACTTCCATAAAGCATGTCATGACAAACTCTCTTCTCTAAGTATGTTCGTGCTTATTATCGCTTATTCTTCAAGATTGTACTTTTCACGTTCATCTTGAGGCCACATTAGGTCACCTGGGGTCATATGCCCTTAGGCGTTTTTTTTTTAAAAAAAATATTTAACGTAGACTTTTCTATTGGTAAGAGTAAAAGCGTATAATTAATGCTGAAGTCTTTTTTTTTGAGATATAATGCTGAAGTCTTTTGATGATAAATACTCCCTCATTTTAGTAATTTTGTCTTATTTATTTATTTTATCATATTTTTTTGATTAGGTTAGCTAATTTAATTTGTTCAATTTCTTTTCGTAGTATGTCGTATTTAAAATTTTAGCAAATAAGAGTAAAATAGTTGTTGATTTTGCAAATGAAACTCTGCTAAAATCTTGTCCACTAGTTGGTGCCCCCTAGGACTCCGAACCCTAGATTCGCCAGTGTCTTGAAGGAAATAATAGAGAATATAATTGCATATCATTTAAATCTCAACATATCAATCAAGATAACTCTATTGATATGATAATTATCTTGAGAATATAATTATTTTATCTTGTAACTATTTATATATAATATTCCATATTTTTAACATTTATATTATGTAATATTTTAGATATTTTTATCTAGTATAAATAGAATGTAATATTATGATTAGTATTAGACAAGTCAATCAACAAATATCTGTACGTGACGGCTTCCATTATAACTTAGACTTTCACACATTTTGAAATGTACTAACTTTTATTCTTTTCTTTCATTTTTTTAAAGTATTTGACGAGAAAATGCTGCAATACTAGTTCTTCAGTTTGAATACATAAATCCTTCTAATTTCTTAATAGTTGGATTATAAACTACAATTTCATCATCATACCCAGTATATGACGCTCATAGAAACTATGCTCATGGTCTGGGAAAGGAAGAACGACGGCAACTCATACCCATAAAAGAGATTGCGACCAAAGACTAGTCTCTCAGCTCGAAAAAGACTTTCCAAGAGAGCGAAACCTGCAACTTACAATTTGATGTTATTATTTTAAAACCAAACCCTTTGTAGTTAACGAAAGGTCATTCTTTTACCATATGGCATATGCTCCTCAAGAAGCTAAGCTTCGCCAAGGTACATTAGGCCTGGTCTTTTGGCCTAATTATGCTATCTCTTTGTACTAGCAATCCGCTTCAAATATACCCTAGTCTTTTGGCATAATAATAATAGTTTTGTATAGAAAATCTAATATTGATAAAGTCTCCTAAATATATCATTATCAATATTAAAACTTTCTCAAAAGAGATATTAAATTCTAATTTAATATTTTTCATTCAATATTGTACTTACTTACATGTCTTTTGCGCAAAAAAATGGCCATTTCACAAGAAACATTGTCCTTGTCTAGTTTTTCAACTCTTTTTAATAATTTTAAACAATTTGTTAATTAACGTGATTAACCTTTATAATTATTAAATTTGGTTTTTTTTCAGTTTTATGACTAGTTAACATATGGTAATGTTTTTTGTGACAATGAATAGACAACACATAAGCTTTGAATTGGCATGGGTAACTTATCCCACATTTATTTTTATTTTTTTTGTAAAATGTCAATGATTGATGAAGCTCTATAAAAATAGTTATGTTCAGGATTAAGCATATTATTATTCGTTTTTAGATTGAGTTTTCGAGTTGATTTGTTTTCGTTATCCCCCTCTTCCACCCAAAAAAAAAAAAGAAAAAAAAAAGAAAAAAAGAAAAAAAATTATAATGGGTTTCCTAGCTTTGTTCATGGTGGCTCTAATGCCAGTGTTGAAGACATTGCTATTGACAGCAGTTGGTCTAGTACTTGCCCTAGATCGTATTAATCTATTGGGTCCAACAGCCAGGCACAACTTGAATAATGTAAGTCCATAATTTTTGTTTGAATTTATGTATAGTGACCAATCTTAATTTTGTGTTCAAATTAAAATTTGAAAAAAATATTGAGATTATATTTACGGCCCGTTTGGTAGGTGGTAACAAACGGTATAGTAATGAGAATGAAAAAACAAGTGTAATTTTGGATGAAAATTCCTTAGTCACCTTGATGCATGACTATGCTTGTCCAACTTCAATCATCTCATTTTCTTTATAAAATTCATTCCAATGCAATTCCGTTAGAAGAGATGATATTAGGTGGTAATGGAAATTTGTAAGCAAAAAAACTTTTTTGTCATCAAATTAAAGTTTTATTACCCTGGAACTTTTGATCATGAAAATTTTACACTATAAATCATTTCCATTATCGTCATTTAGTATCACTAACTAAACGGGCCGTTAAGGTGATACTCACTACAATTCTGAGTAGATGTCGAAATTTGCATATATATTAAGGCAATGAGGCATCACAATAAAAAATAAAAAACGTTATGTCTAAATTTACACATTAGCTTGGAATGGACCACTATAAAAAAGATTTCACAAGTACAAATTAAGAAGGGATCATCACAAAAGTGTCAACATGTACAAATTAAGTAGAAACCACACCAAACACGTGTCTACATGTGTCAAAAATAATTACATTAAATAGAAATAAGACAATTGATTTGAACCGACCTCAAAAGCAAAAAGCAAATGAGATGTTTGCTCTTAATTGGAAATGGTATTTAGCAAGTATACTTTTATAATTTGTGAAGACTAGGGTTTTGGTTGGACATGGGGAAGTGGGGTGGGGGATCATTGAGTTCATGAGATATTGTCTTGTATCACCCACCAATTACATCGACAATTTAATTTAGGAGATGACAAAATGATTAAGTGTGTATAGAGACATCCTCCTCTATTTTCATCATCACCTAAAATTTTCAAATCTATTATCTATCAATTGTTTACGGAAATTATAAACCCTATATACTTACATATGCGTGTATGGACACATCCTAAAATCATATTCATACTCAGAATTTTTTTATTCGCAATCACGTTGGTTCTATATTATATATACCAGCCAACTTTAAAAGAAGAATCAAAATAAAATCACATATGTTTGTAGTTTTGGTATATTATATATACCAAAACTTTAAATTTAGATTGCAATTACTATTGTTGATGATTGATAAACTTTGGCATGAAAAATGAATGTATTCTTAATTGTTTGCGTTGCATATATTAGAAAATTTTTATTATAAAAACTAAAGAACCTTCTTCTTAAAAAAAGAAATATTGAAGGGTTGGGAATTGAAGGGTCAAAACTCAAAACAAAGTGGTTGCCTTATTGTCTTAAGACTTAGCCCATGGAAAAGCACACACAATAAGCAATTAAAAATAAAAGGCAAACTTTTATTTTGAAGAACAATTGGGATCATCAAAGTATTTAATTTTAATACTAGCTTAATTTTATCTATAATCGTATAAATCAACAATTATGCACATTTTACGTTACATGTTGGTAGCTCCTAGCAACGCTTGAATCTAGGTTTTAGAGGTTCGAGATTAGTTTTCTTTGCCTCGAGTCCAAAAGATAGATTTTCACGTTTTTTTTAATAATACCTGATTCATTAATAAAGAGTCATATGACATCTACATCAGAGATAAAAATTAGCAAGTACATAGCAATTAAAACCAAATATAATTCAAAAATAACAAAACTACGATCGTTGTGTATGAGATCTGACAATTCTGAATATCCTCTTCCACATCGATGTTTGATACAGCCTTCTACGAGGGGGTCTTTCAATCTGTTGTAGTCTTGAGATAGAATTGAATTTGATGTAGTTGATGAAACTTGCAATTTTAGTGCCTGCTGCATCATCGTATTAATCTCTACTAATAAATCAACTAATGACCAAAATTCATAACTCCAAACTCTCACAAGGAGAGACTTTAAAACCCAATATATGGGTAGAATCAACCCAATGAATGGGTAGAGATAGATTCTCACGTTTAATTGCATGTTATACGATTTTAATAAAATGTTTGATTTCTATTTAATTATAGAAAAGAGTAAAGGCTTAGATATTTTCAGGTCAGCTCAAATTCGGGCCTAGTGTCCATATTGGTTTTTACATAAATTTAAACTCATGTTAAAATCAGGTCAAAATCGAGTTCGGTTACAATATCAAGTAAATATCGGGTTGTCAGTTATATTTTGTACACCTCAAGACACGAATTTGCACCTTATTGATAAAAATGCTATTGTTTTGACAACAGTTGGTATTTTACATATTCAGTCCATGTCTAATGGGCGCCTACCTAGCCAAGACGGTTACATTTGATGTTATGGTTAACATGTAAGTCACCTAATTAACTATACATTACCATATATGAACAATTTTGATTTTATTCATACATTATAATGTAAGCTATTAGAATTATTAACTAAATTATTTGTATTTGTGCATGAAATTGTAGGTGGTTTATGCCGGTAAACATTTTAATCACATTTATAATTGGATCAATACTTGGATGGATACTAGTCAAGATCACCAAGGCACCCCATAATTTGCAAGGACTTGTCATAGGATGTTGTGCTGCAGGTATACTTATATTATGCACCAGTTGATAAACACTAGAAAAAAAAATAAAAATGATTTAAATGCATTTAGGTTGCGTTTGGAAACATCCATTTCATTTCGAATTGTAGATTTTAATTATGGATTCATTAATTAAGAATTTGAGAATAATAAGGTTTGAGAAATCATTCTCAAATTCTCATTTTAACTACTTTTATAATCATAGTGGATTTTGACTCAAATCCAAATTTGAAAATTTTTGATTTGCCAAATAATAAATTTAACATCTTGTAAAACAATTGAACAGGAAATTTGGGGAATTTACTTTTAATAGTAATTCCAGCAATATGCAATGAACCAAAGAACCCCTTTGGTGAATACTCAATTTGCATGGCAGATGGGGCAGCTTATGTTTCTGTTTCCATGGCGGTAATATTTTAATTTCTTTCGTCTACTAACTTCATGATTAATGTTCTTAAATTCACAAGATCAGAAGGCAATTAGGATATTAATATATAAGTTGGATTTGTCTGCTTGTAGTCTGGTTAATTTTGCCTCTGTGTATTTGTATGTTTTGTTTTTTCTACCTTCTGTTTTCTGTTCTAGACTTTTCATTTGCATGAATCTCATGTGTTAGATGATACTCGAGTTGAGGGAAGTTTTCAATCGCAACCCCCTCGTCATGAGGGTATTGGTTTGCGACTTTTTTTCCCATATATCCTTTCCAAACCTTGTGTTAGAAGAAACTCATTGGAATGATGATAATAATGATAACTCACTCCCCTATATGCATGTATGTGAATCAACCTGGCAAGAATTTTCTTGTATTATAATCAATATTAAAATTGATTTTTATCGAATGATCATAGTTATGACCTAGACAAATCCAGGCCTATATTTTCGGCCATGTACACATAGACTTGCTATTTATTGAGTTTGATGAAATTATTAAACAATTTGCAGGTAGGAGCCGTGTATATTTGGTCTTATGTTTATGTTATAATGAAAGTATCAGCTGAGAAAACCAACCGTGGTGAGAGAACAGACAGCCATCACTCTGTTGTGATAATAAGGTCTTGTGATGCAGCTTCCGAAAACACTGAACCTCTACTACTATCCAAGGTACCATTACACATCAATTTATGTACTATTTTATGTCACACTCTTTCATATGAGAGTCTGTTGGTGTTGAAAAAACAACTCGCATGTGTTTCATATCAACATATAAGCTTGTTGTGTACAAACCTAACCGTTGGTCTAGAAAATAAAATTGTTGGGTGTTATAACCGTTACAGGTTGGGGACACTGTATCTAAATTAGAAAAGATCAAAAACAATACATTTGGTATTGTCCGAAGAATGAGAAGTATCAATTTACAAATGTTATTCGCACCAACTACAATTGGCTCTGTAACTTTCTAAACTCTTATAATATTTTTTTTGTAAATTTTCGATATAAGTTACAATCATTTTTGTTTATTTACCCAACAATAAATTGTGTATATTAGGCCATAGGATTTTGTATTGGAGTAGTCCCTCTACTAAAAATGTTGCTAGTTGGTACAGAAGCTCCTCTTCGTATAATATACAGTGCTTCTGAAATACTAGGGTATGTATTCTTGTACCCCTATCAACTCATAGTTCAATATATATATATATATAGAGGATTTAGTGACATTTATTATATCTTTTATCAGCATAAGAAATGTCATTATAGACTATAGCAACAATTTCAAATGCCACTAAAGACCAAATAAAGTGTCACTAAATCATTTTATAGTGTAGCTTAAAATAAAAACAAATAATTATTACATTAGAAATATGAATCAGTGACATTATTTTAATGATACTAAATCTAATATCGTAAAAAGTTAAATTTGTTATAGTGAGTAACAGAGTATAGTGCCTAATTTTCTAAATTCCGGTTTTATATGATGTGTAGAGGAGCAACAGTACCCTGTGTAACACTCATCGTTGGAGCTAATCTTCTAAGAGGTAATTATTTATTACAAATTGATGTATGAGACGGTTTCACCGAGAAATAGGCTTTATATACATGGCTTAAATAGCTCATCTCACACATATTAATAGAAATATATAGGCTCCTTATGTGAAGTCGTATCATTGAGAGATGAATCTCACATTACAAGAGTATATAGCTCATTATAATTACTTTTTGTGTTGGCGTATTGAGTTTCATATCGTACTCATTTGGCCAATTATATTTGCCTCACTTCTTTGCGTCTTTCACGCATTTGTTTTATTTTTTCATCTCATTTATACATTTATCTCAGAATGGATGTAAACTACCACTGTATCCATTTTTTTTAATTTCTCCTCAAAATAGAAGGAGTACAGAGGTGTTCAAATCAAATATGACGAACCAATATTTCCCCTTACCGATCTCAATTTAAAATGACTTAAAAATAAATTTGCAATTATGTAAATTAATATGGACTGAAAAACCACTTTTGAATCGAGCTGAAGTCAACTCGACGACCCCAATTACACACCCAGTAGATTAGTGTATTTTCATAATATATATACATTTATAAATTCAGTTTTATTTCCAGGTTAGATTGTCATTAATAAAATTTTGTGCACCAATATTTTAGGTTTAAGAAGATCAGGAATAAGTGCATTATTAGTAATAGGGATTATGGTGGTGCGTTACATAGCATTGCCTCTACTTGGAATCGTAATTGTAAGAGCTGCTAACCGCTATGGTCTGGTTGGATCCAACCCATTGTATCAGTTTGTGCTCATGCTTCAGTTTGCTCTCCCACCAGCTATGTCTATTGGTAAGATTTTCATCAACGGTTCGCTTGTGGCTCGTTTGATTGTTGATATTAACGCTAAATTAACGTAGAAAGATACTAAAAATATAATGTAATTTAGAATAAAAATTACTCATTAAATATTGAATTGTTTACATATGTGAACTTGTAAGCAATCTTAGCAATTAAGGTTCATTAGCAATCTCTTCTTAATGTGAAAAATAAGATTGTGACATACTCCCTCTAACTCTCTTTTAGTGTCCATTTTCTCTGGGCATGGATTTTAAGAGTGTGGTGATTGAGGTATTTTATAATAATTGGGGGTAAGTAATATAAGTGGAGGTATTATGGTCTTTACTTGTATAAACATAGGGTATTTACGCAGTGTCGTTCCTAATAATGTTCTGGCCCTAGACAGAATATAGATTGATGGCCCTTATATAGTTAAAGTTTTAGTTCGTTTTTAATGTAGTTTGATGATCATGCGCTTAATTAAGAAACTCAATATTGTAAATTCGATCCACGTTAGAAGCTATTTATGCAAATACAATTTTTAATTATAAGGATTAACTCAATTTGGGCCCCTTTATGAGCTGGGCTCTAGACGATTACACCTCAAAACTACCCTCAGGAACGGCCCTGTATTTATGTAAAAAATCTATGTCAAAAAAGGAAAATGGACATTTATAGTGAGTTAAAGGGAGTATAATTTATAAACCTTTAATCGTACTTAGATTGGAGTTATTTTGAATTAGATCGAGTTATTTCATATCGTTGTTGTTGTTGTTCCCGCTTCGATTAAATAAAGGTGTATTAGAAAATCTAATAGTGGTAAACTTACAGGTACAATAGCCCAACTGTTCGAAGCAGGGGAGGGTGAATGTTCAGTGGTTATGCTATGGACATATGCTGTGTCCGCCCTAGCCCTAACTCTTTGGTCCACATTCTTTATGTGGCTCGTACTATAATTTAAAGGTTCTTAATATTGATCTTTATATGTTTGTATTGGTATAAAATCATATTTCCTCCATTCCACAGTATTTGCTATTGAGTGTGACATGTTGTGAGGGAAAATGTCACTATCAGTAACAAGTATTATGAAATGGAGGAAGTAATATATGTCACCACATTGGGATGTCTCGACAATTTTTGAGGAAATTATAATTAATGATGATATTATGGACCTATTGATATATGTAATGATGGGTATAAAAAGTATTCATTTTTGCCTTCAAGAAATGTGGTACCTATAGTTATATATGAACTTCTAAGTTCTTACCATGGTGTAAAATTTCAAGTGTTGGAAGCAAAAATAGTTGTGGTAACTCTGCCGTCTTAGTAGAGGATGATTATGTTTGACTTTAGTCTTTTATTGTCTTATAATGATGTAAATTTAGACTTTTTATTCACTCTGTGTTTGTTTCTCCTACTATCCTGTGTTCTAGGGGTGTTCATTAGCGGGTACCCGGTATCCAGGGGTGTTCATTAGCGGGTACCCAGTTAGTCGGATACCTTTTTGATCGGCCCGTGTCCCGGCCTATTTGATGCGAGTACCTGATTATCAGGCACCCGAATAAGACGGGTTGGGACACTGGGTACCCGTTTTTCATTTTTTTGATTATTTGGGTAGATTTAAAAATAGTTATTATAAAAAAAAATTGGGCAGAATTCCAACTATATGCACTGTACTAAACGTCTTCAACACAACAATTACAAAAAATTCTCAATTATAATTCAACACAACAACTACAAAAAAAACTCTTTATTTGCTCATTGTTCTATCGGAATATCAGTCATCTTATCAATGATAATGGTTGGTTGCTCTAAAACCAAATCTTCCATGCCTATAAAATATAAAAAACCAAGTCTTCATCAAAGCGAGAAATAATTCATCAACATAAAAAGAATTCATCAACAAAAATTATAAACTAAATAATGAAAAAAATTAACACTACAAAAAAATTGCAAAGTTGCGACTAAAATTACCGACTACCCGTTTTTAGTTGGAATATACTGACTATTTTACCGATTACTAGCGTGTGGTCGGAAGTTCCGACTAAATTCCTACTGAATCGTTATGGTAGCAAAATTCCGACGGAATTGCGACCAAAATGTTAGTCGCAAAGTCTCCGACTAACGTTGTTGTCGGTAGTTAGTCGCAAATATTCTAAAAAAAATAAAAAAAAAACCGCAAAAACCAGTGATAAAACTCATTGTGTGCCGACTGGATTCCGACCAGATCTTGGTCGTTGATTAGTCGGAGACTTCATGATTTTGTCTATAAAAACCCACCCTCAACGTCACTCTTCTCACATTTCCTACACCTCTCTCTACTCTTAACTTTCTCTCCAAAACTTGTATTTGTTTCTCACTTTGTCCCTCTCCTCTTCCATCTCCCACTTGAGTTTTGATCGAGTGGGAGATGTAGGTGGAGAGGGACAAGTTGAAAAACATAAATTTAACAGTTCCATTTATTGTAAAAAGTGGTCTAAAGGTCTTTGGCATGTTTCTCACTTGCCCCGTTCTTCCTCACACTCACACTCGAGTTTCTTCACTCAAGTGTGAGTGTGGGAAGAACGAGATAAATTGCGAAACATAAATTTAACGGTTCAATCGTAATAAAAAAATGGGAAAATTTGATATTAAACGTACGAACTTTGTCTCATTTGCTTATAAACATTCGAACTTTTATTTATTTATGAAAGGTTTCAGCTTTGAGGGTCACCTGTCGAGAAAGATATCAAAATTTGATATCAAAATTCAAAGGTAACATGTTATCTTTATCTTTGTTAGTTTCACGCGAATGTTTCTCACTTGCCCCGTTGATGACCCCCAAATTTCATGGCTATTAAAAATAAAACGAAATTTTTAATGTTTTTAAGCTAATGAGACTCGTACTTGGTTAATTTCACTCGAATGTTTCTCACTTGCCCCAAATTTGTTTTTTACTTTGTCCTGCTCTTCCTCCAACTCATACTTGATTAATTTCAATCGAGTACGACTTAGGGTGGGATGAATTGAAAAACATATTTAATGGTTCTATTTATTTTTAAAAAAAAATTTAATGAGCTTTTTTTTTGTGCCACTTTGTTGTAATAATTATGAGTACTTAACCGAAATACTTGTTTTTCTTAATTATTGTCTTGTATATTTACTACTTCATAAAATTGTGTTAGAAACGATTAAAATATGTTCCTCAAATTTGATGAAATTCAGCATCATATTATTTTACTTATATTTGTTACTGAAAAAGAATACTTTTCGATTTGCAGGGCGTTGGTTTTCCGCGATAGATAGTGGTAATTACGGCCTATTGCATTTTCTAAGGCTGTAAATTGCACTATTGCGGAGCCAACGCCATGCAATAAAAAATTTATTCTTAGTAGACTCATAAAAAGTAAAATTTACGATTTTGAATTTTATCAGGTTTGAGAAACATATAATTAACATTTTCAATTTTTTATGGTACATACGAGGAAATATTTAAGGAAAAACACTATTTCAACTTAGTACTTATGATTGTAACCCCAAAATGACCGGAAAAAAGCTCATTAAAAATTTTTTTAAATGAATTCCCGACTGGATTGTTACTAACAATGCGGTCGTAATTTAGTCGGTATTTTAAATTTCAAAAAGTGGTCAAAATGTCCTGACAGGCATTTATTCCCTATGTATCCGTGTAGTTACCGACTAATCTTCGACGGGTGTGACAGCCGCAGGTTGGTCGGTAAATTCAAAATTTCAAATCCAACAACTGGGCACAAATTTTTATGACCAACTGTTTAGCAGTCGTAGGTTGGTCGGAAGTTAGTCAGAAGTTTTACAGATTTTCCTATAAATACCCCCCCTCAACGTAAATTCTTATTACATTTTACATCCCTACTTTCTTTCTACTATCTTTCTACTTTCTCTCTATTTTATTCTATCCAAATAATTTAGGTATCATATTAGCTATGTTTTGGTTACTTTAAACAAGTACTCCCTCCGTTCCCTATTGATGTTCCCATAGGAAATGTTCACGGGAATTAAAAAAAGTGGAATCTTTTAGATAGTGGAGATATTATTTTATTGAATAATAAATTTGATGGAGGGAAAGTATGGGGACCACAAATATTAAAAAAGTATTTTAAAAAGTTAGTGGAAAAAAATATGGGGACCACAACTAATTAAATAATGTTATTATGAATTAGTGGGAAATATGTGGGGACCATAAGGAATATAAAAATGTTAAAATGGAGTTAGTCGAAGATATGTGGGCAATCAATATTAAAATATTAAAATTAGGATAGTTGAGGTTATTTTTATCCAAAATTTGTGATATAAATGAAAAGATTCCTTATACGAACAACAATTGGAACACTCCAAAATGGAAAGTAGGAACTTTTTTAAGGAACGGAGGGGGTATCTCTTTGCCATGTTTCTCACTTTGTCTCTTTCTTCCTCACATTGGTATTTGAGTTTCTTCAATAAAGTACGAATGTGAGAAGAGTGGGACAAGGTGAGCAACATAGATTTAACGGTTCCATTTTTTGTAAAAAAATTTATAATGAGCTTTTTTTGGTACCATTTGTAGTAATAATTATGTGTACTTAACCGAAATAGTTGTTTTTCTTACTTTTTCTCTTGTATGCTTATTATAAAAATGTGTTAAAAACGATTAAAATATCTTCCTCAAATTTGATGAAATTGAACATCGAATTAATTTACTTATGTTTACTACTGAAAAAGAGTAATTAAGAAATACAATGCTCAATTTCATCAGATTTGAGAAATATATATTAAACGTTTTCAAATTTTGTATAGTACATTCGAGGGAATAATTAAGAAAAATCACTATTTCAACTTAGTACTTATAATTTTTACCCAAAATGGTCCGAAAAAAGCTCATTAAATTATTTTTTTATATATTTACCGACTAACTTGTGACTGTCATGTGGGCCGCTAAGTAGTCGGTAAAAAGTACGTCAAATCAGTCAAAAGTAGTCTGACAGTAATAACTGAGGTAGACAACTTTTTATATACCGACCACTTGCCGACTATAATATAGGTCGTAGGTTGGTCGGTATTTTGAAATTTTGAATTTTGGCCGGTTATTTTTTTAATTGTTTTTGTTGAAATAATTTTGACCGGTTATTAAATAGGCACAATTTCTTATAAACGTGGTATTTGTTGTTTTGCAGAGCAATGGACTTATGAGCTGAAAGAAGTTGGATGTAACAACGAAGTTCTAAAGGAGTTTATAATATTAGATATTTAGAAGGGGTCGAAGAATTTATACAATTTGCAAGGGAAAAATCCAAATGAAGTTAGATGTCCGTGTAAAAATTGCGGTAATCGTAGATTATGGGCTCTAGATCTCGTAAGAGATCATCTGTTAAAGAAGGGTTTGTTGAAAACTACTACGATTAGTACCTGCATAAATGTTCTGATGGTGTACCAATTTGTAGTGAGTGGGCTCCGGTTGAGCCACAGCAGAACACGGTTCAAAATCCGTATGCATAAATGGTGTACGATGCAGCAGCGAGTACTTTTCCGGATAAACATCATCATTTTCTACCGCACCGTGATGATGTCGTCGCAAATGTACCATACTCGCCCGTACATATTGATGAAGATCCGAACCCCCAATCAAGACAATTCTTTGAAATGTTAAGAGCCGCCAACTTACCTCTTTACCCTGGTTGTGAAACACATACTCAGATGTCGGTCATAGGAAGGATGTCTAGCCTGAAGACAGACTTACGTATTCCAGAGAGAGTTTATCATGAAGTATGTCAATTCATTATTGAATTGTTGCCTAAAGATAATCGGATGACAAAAAGTTTTTACGATACGAAGAAATAAATTTCCGCTCTTGGATTACCTGTAGAGAAGATTGATTGTTGTGTCAATGGGTGTATGATTTATTGGGGCCCCACAGCGAGTATGACACAATGTGATGAGTGTGGGGTTTCAAGATAAAGCAGTTCCACTACTTTCCCATCGGTCCTAGGCTACAACAGTGGTATGCTTCTGCGACTACTGCCAGCCACATGAGGTGGCATGCGGAGCACCATTCAGAAGATGGAGAGATGTGTCACCCCTCGGACAGTGAGGCCTGGTTAACTTTCAACGCGACGCATTCGGGTTTTGCACGGGTGATATTCGGGATGAAGAGTCATGATTGTCAAGTGTTCATGCAACGACTGATTCCAACAGCATTTCGGGAGTTGCTGCCAGCGAAAGTATGGAAAGCTCTTACTGAAATTAGTTTGTTCTTTAGAAGTCTTACTTCTCCGACGATTTCTGCTGCAGATATGTGGAGGTTGGACGAGGAAATTGCAGTGGTGCTCTGTAAGTTAGAGACTATATTTCCTCCAACATTCTTCGATGTCATGGAACATCTGCCTGTTCAGCTAGCTTACGAGGCAAGGATTGCTGGTCCGGTACAATATAGGTGGATGTATCCCTTTGAGAGGTAATTAATAATTACACGTCTAAAATATAAGTATTATTTCATTTTCTGGTTACTTTTCACATGTCTTAATAATTACTCCTTGGTTTAAATTACAGGTATCTTCGACATTTAAAGCTTAATGTCAAAATCAAAGTACATGTTGAGGCCTCGATTTGTAACGCATATCTTACAAAAGAAGCATCATACTTTGTCTCGCATTACTTTGGGCCAGATGTTCGATGCAGAGTTAGAGATCTTCCTAGAAACAATGACAAATGCTTTAATAACGTGAGATCGGGAGTTTTGTCCATATTTACACACCCAATCAAATTTCATGGTCGGGGTAAGGGTTTTATGATGGATGAAGCAGATCTCAACATTATGTTCTGCGAAATTGTCCGGAGGTGAATCAATTTTATGAACAATTCGTACAATTAATCACAAAGTACGAACCCGATCTAAACGCAGAGCAAGTTGACCATGTGGTCCAAGACCAATTTGCCCGCTGGTTTAAACAGATTGTAAGTACACGTTTACCATCATAATTTGTTGAGTAAATAGTATTACGTATTTACATTGAATTATTGATTTTATATGCAGTCCAGGGACGGGTTTCTTGACGGTGTGGATAATGCCGATATTCTAAAGGACCTCGCCGAGGGACCTTTGCAGAAGGCACGTCGCTATGAGGTTTGTTACGTTAATGGTTATAGATTTCGCACTATCTCCCATTCCGCAAAAAAGAAATCTTCTGAGAACAGCGGGGTGTGCGTGAAATCTGATGATAACAGTCCGGATGAAACCGACTTTTATGGTAAGTTAGAGGATATTATTGACCTCGAGTATCGAGCACTTCCAATAAAAAGGGTCACTTTGTTCAAATGTCAATAGTTTGATCAGACTACCACCGGATACTGCCATGGTACGAGAATCCATCCGTGTTACAAGCTGGTTGACGTTCATATTGGTCGATCCTATAGAAATTACGATCCTTTTGTGCTAGCTAGTCAAGCTTCCCAAGTTTATTATTTACCTTATCCCAGTTTAAGGCAAAACATAAAAGATTGGCGAGCTGTTTGCAAAGTCAGATCAAAGCAATTCGAGGAGACCGCTTTCCAACTGGAAGAGAAATCAGCGGATTTTGTGGCGAATGAAGATGTTTTTGACACACAAGTCGAACCTTTGTGTGATCCCGCTGGAGAACTTTTAACTTAGACGAAACGGTTCATGATGACGAGGAAAATGAAGACACCGACAAAGGTCTTGTATTATCTGACGACGATGATGTCGATGAGAATTATGTAACCCAATAATAAGGTTTTAATAATTATATATTTATTTATTATTAATTTTACATTGGGTCGTAAGTTTTGTATATTTTAATCTCGAATTTACAATTTTATTAATTATAAAATAATAAGTATAATATAATAATAGAAATAATAATAATAATAATAATAATAATAATAATAATAATAATAATAATAATAATAATAATAATAATAATAATAAAAATAATAATAATAATAATAATAATAAGACTAGATTTGTGTGTTGGTTGGTAGCCCGGCAGAGTCTCAAGACTAAGGATAAACTGTTCAATTTAGGGGTGGTGGTGGATGACTTATGTCCTTTATGTGGTCGGGAGACAGAGACTGTGCATCATTTATTCTTTAATTGACCATTTAGCCTTCTTTGTGCCCAAGCTATCACGTCATGGATTGGTGTCCCCTTAAAACCCCTTAAGCATATGGATTTTCGGAAGCGCCATTTATCCAAAGCCTCGCAGCACATTTGCATTGCTGTTTATGCTTGCACAATTTATCATATTTGGCGAAGCCGTAATGATGCGGTATGGAATGCGTTTGTTCGAGCCCCTGGATCCGTTGTTTCTAGGATCAAACATGATATTATGCAACGGTGCAACGCTTTACATATCTCGAGTTCAGCTAGGTTTACACCTGATTGATGAGCTTATATGCATTTGATGGTTAGTTGTCTTGGTTATTTGCTTTATCATTGTGCTTCCTTAGCTATGGTGATGTTGTCTTTGGCCTCCATAGGAGTGTTGAGCTGTTGTTTGTGTTGGCTGTTCTGGTTTAGATTTGATATTGTGTGGATGAACCCGTCGTTTTTGTGCTCTACTTTGGCTCAGCTGGGTTGGTGTTCTGCTGGTTTTTTGTTGCTAGATTGATTAGCTGCAGGTTGTTGTTTGTTTGTGCTGTTGCTCATGGTTGCTGCACTGCTGGTTGTGTGCATATTTGCTGTTTCTACTGGTTTTTTTATGATGGGGTGTGCTCAGTTATGAGCTGGATGCTGTGTATGAGGTTCAGCAGAATGATATGGTGCACTGTCTTTGTTGCTGTGTCATGGCTGCTGCTTTGTTGGCCTTTGTTGCTCATGGTGTTTTGTGGTCCTGTTGCTACTGTTTTGGTGCGCGTACCAATGGAGGTTTCAGCTGCTGTGTTGATATTGGTGGTCCTTTTGCTACTGTATTGGTGCGCCTACCAATGGAGATTTCAGCTGCTGCTTTTTGTTTTGTAGGCTGCTGTCTGAGTCTTGCAATTTTGTCAATTTTGTTATTTTTTTTGGGCTGCTGTCTATAGGTGTATTTATTAGAGGAAGCAGTAGTTGCTGATTTTTTCTTTTGATAGTCTTATTACTTGTATAGCTGTGGCTGACCTTTGTGGTGTTGGCTTGTTTCGGCCTCGGTTTTGCCCGTATGCACATGATGAGTGGGCTGGGGCAACCCTTCCTAGATTGTGGGCCTTGGTTCCACGCTGATGCAGCTAGGATTTTTCCGAGTGTCCGTTGATTGATGTATTTGGGCTTTTTTCTAGTGAATGAAAATGTTTTATTTGCCAAAAAAAAAATAAAAAAATAATATTAATAATAATAATAATAATAATAATAATACATATCAGAAAACAAATAAAAAAAGGGTGCGATTTTTTTTTTTTGTTTTAATTTCCGACTACCCACCGACTATATATTAGTCGCAAGTTAGTCGATATTTTGAAATACATAGCTTCTCAGAGAAGCTTCTCTATTTGTCAGAAGCATTGGGAAGGTAAAACAACTTTTCAGTATACCGAACCTCCGATTAGTTACCAGTCGCAGATTAGTCGGTATACTGAAAAGTTTTTTCACTTTCCAACATCTTTTGAAAAGTTACTGCTGCCATTTAATGAAGTAGGTAAAAATCGCACTAACTAGATACCGACTAGCTATTAGTCGCAAAGTAGTTGGTGATTTGGAAAGTTTTTTCACTTTCCAACGTCTTCTGAAAAGTTACTGCTGGCATTCAATGAAGTAAGTCAAATAGTAAAAAAAATCCCTCCGACTACCCACCGACTAACTAGCGACATCATATTTTCACCAAATGGCTTTTCAGAACTTGCTACTGATAGTGACACGCTATTCCCCACAAAATATGTCACTATTAATTGCAAGTATTTGAGAACAGAGGTAATATATTTATTGAAAGTACACACCAATAAGCAAAGAAGATCAAACACAAACGTTGTTGAGACATGATAATGGTGAGCAGCAAGGAAAAAAGGTAGGATCACACTGATGTCCTGTGTGTTCTTCGCATTCTTCATCCTTACATTTATAAGTATTGAATGCTACTTGACGGCATGTAAGTCCACTACCATCACAACAGTCATCTGGAACATTAGGGTTGCAAAAAGCATCATAATTCCCGCAAGGATCATTAACACATTGAAATACATTTGGAAGGATTTGTACACATTTATATCCTGAACAACAATCTTCTGTTGGATGTCCCACAATGCATGTCTGTGGTGGTACTTTGCATGCTTCCACCTTATTAAATGTTGTACTCATCCATTGGAGCATCACCACTTTAAATAAGTAACAATTCCAAATCAAAATAAATTTTTGTATCACAAATTCTTTCTTGTGAGAGACCATCCTTTATTGGGTTGGCCCATAAAAAAAATATAAAGTAAGAGTAGAAAGTAAATTTTGATGGGCTGGGCCTAAGAGATATATGTCCCTCAGAGAGACGGACTCTCAGAAGACTTGTATTTATTAATTAGCAAAGTTGATCTACACATACATGTTATGTCATATACTATATGAAAGCATAATTTGTTTACTCTTTTTATTGTTTTACTCTCAATTATAAACTTAAACATTTTAGTTTTAATTACGTTGGTTTCCTAATCTCGCCTAAGTCACGATTCTTAGCGTCAAGTATGAGATGGGACGCTTGTCCGCATTCACACTTTCAACTTAAGGACTCTCGCTCATGCCATAATCTTAAATTTTGTTCCTTTTAACATAATCATATATTGATTAGCAAAGAATGATCAGTATACCTATATATAGTAATAGAATTATAAAAAATGATAAGAGAAATAAAATACCTGACAGAACAATGAGAAAGCTAGTTTGCATGCTCATTTTCCCCATTGATTTCTTGTATTATTGTTTTCTTTGTTTGGAAGGATTTGGATGAATCTCAAGTTCTTTCTATGTTTCTATATACATGTTACCTTATCACCTTTAAATATTGTTTTTTAAAATTAACTGTTTTTTTTATATATAGTTTATATGATGTTATAGTTGATTTAATCAACTCATACGTACATATATATATCGACATTATGTGTTTAACATTCTTTCTTATTAACTACTCTATTATTTATTACTATATTATTATTTTTATTAATATCATTATTATTATTGTTGTTTATTATAATATTATTATTATTATTATTATTATTATTATTATTATTATTATTATTATTATTATTATTATTATTATTATTATTATTGAGATGAACATGTTTCCGTAATAATACGTACGATTTAAATAAACAGACTCAAAATAAACAATTTGAATTATCTTTCAAAGTGTTAGTATGAATTACTCTTAATTATTAATTTTCAGTTAAATATCTCAAACTATCTATTTTTGCTCTTGTTCCCCTTAATCCTTATTATATGATGTAAATTTAAGGTCAAACTTGCGATGAATGACAGAATGAGGAAATAATTCAAGATCAAGCTGAATGGTCTACTTATGGCGAAAAGTCAAGCTCACTGTCAAATTAGGCTGTACTTATTGTGAATGCCAGTAATTATCGGGGAAAACACGAGGTGCACACACTTCACAAGCCAAGGAGACATATGTCATCCCAAAACCATATGGCTATGGGAAGAAGGTCTTCAATAGCTTATAAAGTGTGCACACCATTTCCAATTTGTCGATGTGGGACAACTCATCCCAACACCCCCCCTCACATGCGAACCCCCATCAAGTTCGCATGTGGGAGTAATCAATTAGGGTAGGAACGCCATTCTTTTCGAACCTACCATTTTTAAATTTTTGATCGAACCATCGGCTCTGATACCATGTTAGGCCGTGACAATTTGTCATATAATATCACCGTGGCCCACTCGTGGGGTCACGGGAAACCCATGGGCTCGGGCCCACAAACCCACAGGTCAAGAGCGTTGACTTGCACATATACTCGATGAGGTTTATTGTTTCCCAAAACCATATGGCAATGGGAAGATTAGTTCACCCACTATATATGCAAGTCAACAACCCACTATTTTATCGATGTGGGATCTTGTCTCACATGTGAAGTATTTTCAACACTCCCCCTCACATGTGAGCCACATCATACCAGGAACCACCTTCGGCTCTTAATACCATATTAGGCCGGACTTATTGTGAATGTCAGCAATTATCAGGGAAAACACGAGGTGCACACACTTCACAAACCAAGAAGACATATGTCATCCCAAAACCATATGGCTATGGGAAGAAGGTCTTCAATAGCTTATAAAGTGTGCACACCATTTCCAATTTGTCGATGTGGGACAACTCATCCCAACACTCACTTTAAAGCTCTGTGTGATAAATTTGAGCTTGCATTGAACACAAGATCCACGGAAAAGGAGAGTTGACTGAAAAAATCCGTTGAGGTTTCATCTTAAAACCAATTGGTATTACGAGAAATATGCAATCGATCAAGTACATATGTTAGCCAAAACATACAGCATGTCAAATTGTTTTCTTAAAATGAATTACTTTTATTTTTACGAAATATTATATATACTATATATGAAGTTGATCCAATCAGCTCATTAGCTAGTAACATATATCGACATTATGTGCTTAAAGGCTTTCTTTATCATTATTATTATTATTATTATTAAATAAAAACCCGAACTCATTGTTATTTTAATTTTTTTATATAGATTCACCTTCTTGAAAGACCTAACAAAGAAAACTCACCTTCAAGTCATAAATTTTAATAAAATAATAAATTTGATTTGAACCTCTTTATTTTAGAAATCGTAACTGTTTATTATTTTAATATAAATATGTTAATGTTTAAAATTGTATATGAAAGAACTTTATTAAAACTAATTCAAATAATTTAATATATCAGTAAAAAATCTCCAAAAGTTATTTAAAAAATGAAATAATTACGTCATTAAAAAATCTCGAGTTGTTACAATATTACATTTTGCAATGTCAACATGACATTGACCTTTGCCTTTCACGGTAGGTATTGAGGTTCGCCTCCATGTGTTGAGGTTTGACGGTGTTGGTCGTCCCTTCTTAGCTTGTCTTAGGTCGAGGTGGTGTTTGTGTTTCACTCCTCCCTATTTGTAATGGTGGCTCAAGGCTTCACGTTTTTAATAGAGATGGCTATTTTATGGTAAAGCGTCGCCAGGCGTTGAGGGTATCGAGATTGGTGTGGTTGTAGATTTAATTTATGTTTTTCGAAAATTTGAAATAAATAAGATTATTTATCAAAAAAAAGGATAATATAAGATTAAAAACAAACTTATTCCAGAAATAAGCGTCTGTGGCTGTTCAAGTAAAATCGCTTCTATTAACAGCGATTTCTGGCCCGAATGGGCTTTATGAAAATCGCTCTTAGGTCTAGCGATTTATATGTGGCCTGATGTGTCCATATGTGAATCAAGTAAATCGCTGGTCTGTGCAGCGATTTTGATTCACTGACCCAATTTCTTCTCATTGACCCAATTTCTTCTCATTGACCCAATTTCCCCAATTCTACTAAGCTATACTCTAGTCTCTTAGTCCGCCTTTTCTTCTCTACTTTACTTGTTTAAATAAACCCCTCCATTTATCTCTCTTAATTAGCTTACCCACTTTTATAAACTCCATCTTTGTAATTTGTTGTTGTTGATCCATTATGGCAAGCATTGAGTGTTTTGATCAAGAAAGCAGTTGTTCATCCTCCATAACCATGCCCGATTCAAGCCATAGTTGGATGAGCTTAAATCTTAACTTAAGCCTAAGTAATCTAAGCATTAGTAGAAGAAGCAGTTTCTCAAGCTCCATTTCAGTTTCTTCTCCTTCTACAAAACCCCATAAAGCCCAACAAGTAGCTTGGGAAGCCATTAAAGGGCTTAGAAGACAAGTAGTTGGTGGTCGGGTCGGACTCGAACACTTTCGGATCCTTAAACGGGTGGGTGGTGGTGATTTAGGGAATGTTTATTTATGTCAGATAAGAAACCCAGCAGTGGGGGCTCCTCCATGTTATTATGCCATGACAGTGGTTGATAGAGAAGCATTAGCAATAAGGAGGAAATTAATGAGAGCAGAGATTGAAAAAGAGATACTAGCTTAGTATTAGGGATGCTTGATCATCCATTTTCTATAGCTTAGTAGAATTGGGGAAATTGGATCAATGAGAAGGAAATTGGGTCAGTGAATCAAAATCGCTGCACAGACCAGCGATTTACGTGATTGAATTACATTGTCCAGAAATCGCTGTCAACAGAAGCGATTTTACTTAAACAACCACAAACACTTATTTTTAGAATAAGTTTGTTTTCGATCTTATATTATACTCCCTCCTATTCAATTACATTGTCCACTTTCCTTATTTGGTAAAGTCTCTTTACTTGTCCACTTTCTATTTTTGGCAAAACTTTTTACCTAAATACCCCCAACTATCCCAACTTATATTATTTAATAATACCCCACCTACCACCTTTTCAATTATTATATTCATTTAAAATACCCCACTACCACATTTTCAATTATTATAATCACTTAAAATACCCCACTACCACCTTTTCAATTATTATAATCACTTAAAATACCCCACTACAATTTTTTCTTAAAATCCGATCCAAACCCAAAGTGGACAATTTAATTAAATAGGAGGGAGTACTTTTTTTTGATAAATAATCTTATTTATTTCAAATTTTCATGTTTTTCCCTAGTGGTGTTGGCCCTTTAAGTCATTATTAGTGTTGGGCCTAGTAGAATAGGTGTTTTGCTAGGCCGTTTTTGGTGTGCCAACTAAATTAGGTGTTTTGGTGGGCCAGCCTTTGACTTTTTAGATCTTTGTGTTTTGTTGGGCCTGAACCTTTGGTGTGGTCTGTGTGTATTTGTGGCTTAATCCACTTTACTTGGGTTTATCAATGATTTTTTTCCAGACCCTGTCTATAGTTCTCTATGGACGGGAAAACTGGGTAGGATGATGATGATGATGATCAATGACTTTTTTCCTTTCGGGTTTTTTATGACATCAATTTCTTTTAAAGTCCATTTAATTTTCTTTAAATGAAATTCACTAGTTTTCAAAAAAATTGAAGAATAAAATATAATTTAGATTAATTGTTCTTAAGATAAAAGAGATAGGAAGAAAAGATAAATATTTTTTATAGGAAAGAAGAATCCTAATTATTTAGAAGTTTGACCAAGATAAATTTAGAGATAATTTATGGGGTTGGATTTAGGCTTAATAGAAAAAGAAAATTCGGATTTTTAATAATTTGCAAAAAGAAAAGAAAGAATATTGAGCTCTAAATGTTAGAAAATCAAATATTTAGCTCTTAGATTTTCCAAAACTAAATCAGTGATTGTTAGAGAAAATTAAAGAGAGGGTGAACTTAGAAAAAGATGGCTTTTGAGTTTAATGCCACAATATCAGAAATCAAACTCAAGTTCTAAGACAAATTTTATCATGATTTGAACCATAGACATTGACAAATGAATTTTTCATTTTAGTTAATTTTGGGCTTGCAGCATGATCAACATGATCAAACATCTAAAAAAGATATTTATAATATACTCCCTCCTATTCAAATTAATTGTCCACTTTCCTTATTTGGTAAAGTCTCTTAACTTGTCTACTTTTTATTTTTGGCAAAACTTTTTACCTAAATACCCCCAACTACCCCAACTTATATTATTAAATAATACTCCCTCCGTTTCTTCTTAATTGTCCACTTTGCCTTTGGAACGGATTTTAAGAGTGGTGTGGTAGTGGAGTATTTTTATTGATTATAATATTGAAAAGGTGGTAGTGGGGTATTTTAAGTGAATATAATAATTGAAAAGGTGGTAGTGGGGTATTTTTAGTGATTATTATAATTGAAAAGGTGGTAGGTGGGGTATTATTAAATAATATAAGTTGGGGTAGTTGGGGTATTTAGGTAAAAAGTTTTGCCAAAAATAGAAAGTGGACAAGTAAAGAGACTTTACCAAATAAGGAAAGTGGACAATTAAAAAGAAACGGAGGGAGTACCCCACATACCACCTTTTCAATTATTATATCACTTAAAATATTTCACTACCACCTTTTCAATTATTATAATCACTTAAAATACCCCACTACCACCTTTTCAATTATTATAATCACTTAAAATACCTCACTACCATTTTTTTCTTAAAATCCGGTCCAAACCCATAGTGGACAATTAATTTGAATAGGAGGGAGTATTGTTTTCAGAAAGCTAAAAAGTTAGTAACAACCAAAAAAACTACATCAATAACTTTACAATGGCATTTGGATTGTTAGTCATTTTCTCTCTAATAAATATAAATTAAAAACAATGATTATACCAAATACATTCATTTACAATTGACTTATAGAACCGACCACAGAAAAACAAAAAAAGTAAATACTACCAGGGTAAACTAACAAAATGAACATGCTAACTAAGCACCACAAGATAAAAAAAAATAAAAAAAATAAAATAATACTCCCTCCGTTCTTTTTTGTTTTTCCCATTTACTTTTTACACAGTTTTCAAAGCAACTTCCGAGCCTAAATATCTCTAAATACGCATTATAAAAAATTTTAAAAAATATATGATAAAAATGTACACACTAAGACGAATCTAATGAGATCTCATATGGATATATTTTATCATCTATAAATGTCTTAAAAATCTTAATCAAATTTCTCTCTTCAAAAATGGAATATTTTTTAAACAGGAAGAACAAAAAAGAACGGAGAGAGTAAACCACAAGTTTCAACAATACCAATATTCCCTTGAAATTTGGGTTGCTTTTAGTGTAGGGTGGACACTTCCATGGCTAGACCATAGAGGCCACAATTAGTGTTGATACCTCTAAACCCCTAGCTAGACATAAGTTAATCCTAGACCAATATGGTTGGCAATTGGTAGTTTGGTACATGCCAAATGCTAAGTTTAAGAAAGAAACCCCAGTTCACGTACATACTAAGGGTAGGTTAGTAGGTACCAATTAGTTGACTATAGATGGTGCTTTAATCGACACTTATCTATTTTTTTTTTTTTTATCATTTGTCCCATTTATTTATCAAAAGGTTTGGCGTTATTAAATATTCTTTTCTTCAATACTTTTAAGTTTTAATTTACTTCCTCCGAAGCAATTTAGTTGTTCCATTTGGATTTTTACACTATTCATCAATCCCGTTTAATTTGTATTTTATTTTTGATCTATAAGTTTAAACATAATCATATGAGATCTATTTTGATTCATCTCAATGCAAGGATTATTCTTATTAAATTTTCATAATTTTTATTTAATCATAATTAGAGATATTAAGAGTCAAAATGTTACCTCAACAAGTGTGCCCAAGCAAATGGGACAACTAAGTTGGTTCGGAGGGAGTATCATTCTTAACGTTTTATAGATAAAATATAGTCAAGGAAATCTTGTTTGATTAGTCTCATTGCAAAGATTATTAATATTAAATTTTTATAATTTTTTATCATGCATAATTAGATATTTAAAGGACTGAATTAATGTATTGGACTGCATGAAAAATCAAATGTTGCACATAAATCGAAATGGAGGAAGCATGTAAACGACTAATATATTAATTTCGTTTTAGTTTTATTATTCATATTATTTTTGAGGCAGATCGTTCATAATTAAGTAATAACTACTCTAAAGGTTGTCCCGTTTGATTTAGTAATAATTAATGTTAATAGAATAATAATCCCTCCTATTCATAAAGAATGAGATATTGGTTTTTTCATACTATCCAATGCACTTATTCAATGTTTAATATCTCTAATTATATATAACGAAACATCATAAAAAGTGAATATTAATAATCTTTTCATTGAAACGAATCAAACAAGATTCCACTTTACTATGTTCTAATCTATAGATTAAGAATAAAATACAAATTAAGAGTAATGAGTGAATAGTGTTTAAATTATGTCTATAATTTAAGTGAGATCTATAGATTAAAACATAGTAAAGTGAGATTTATAGATTAGAACATAATACAAATTGAATAATAAATTTGATGCAAAAAAGTAGGGACCATAAATATTAAAAAAATATTAAAAGAAAGTTTGTTTAAAAATTATAGGGACCACAACTAATAAAAAAATATTTTTTTTATAATTAGTTAGAAACATGTGGGGACTATATGCAATTTTAAAATATTAAAATGAAGTTAGTGGAAGATAAGCATGGTCAATAAGCATTATTAAAATATTGAAATAAGGATGGATAAGATTATTTTGTCCAAAATTTGTAATACAAACTGAAAGATTGCTTCTGAGAACAACAAATAAAACATCCTAAAATGAAGAGTATTAATTTCTTTAAGGGATGAAGGGAGTATATATATAATTATTAATACGCTTATTTTTTAAGGAGAATATCCTAGTAAATAACAGTTATTTGTGAGGTTAATAAATTCACTCTTATGTGGTAGTATGTGCATGCATGGTAGTATGTGATAGGGTAAGAATTTTATTATTTTAATTTAACTTTTTTAATTTTATTTATTTTAATATTATTTTTTTGTCTTTTTATAGTGATTTACAAATCTTTGTTGTTGATTAGAAATTTTTGCTTTTTAATCGTAAGCTTACCACGCTACTAATTAATTATTGCTTTCATAATCAAATAGAAGTCCCATCCTTAATTCTATTATAACCTACTGTCAATCTATCTCACATTCTCCCAAAAGACAAGCAAATAAAAATAGGAGTATTTAGAAATGTCTTTTAGAAGTATGGACATTAATATTATCATTTTACCATAACATGGAGGCAACATGCTTCAATAATGAAGATATTCAATTGTAAATTGTTTGTTGGTTATATAGTTTGATTGCAATTTTACATACTCCATCCCTCCCACCCTTATAATTTTCAGCATTTTTTATTTTCGTTCGTTCCACTTAAATTGCAGAATTTCTATTTTTGGACTATGATCCACCACTTTCTTTTAATCTCATGCATATATTTTAACTCTCTTTTAATTTCATCCATACAATTCATTATCTCCCTTCATTTATTACCACTTTCTTAAGTCTCACTCAGTTTTTCTATGATACTAATTCATCCGGACGGAGGGAGTAACCTTCAAACAATTAAAGATAAATAATAATAATAATAATTATAATAATAATAATGATAATGAAACGCTATTTTTAAAAAAAATGATATTCTAAATGCAATAGCAAATAAACCAAAAAGGAGATACAATGGGGTTGCTCAAAAGAAACACGAAGACCACTCGCTCGAACAAGCCAAGGTAGTAAGTTTTTAGAAGCCCTTGCTCGAACGAGCAAGGATGTACTATTTTGAGTAAGCACTACAAAAAAAGTTGCAGCTACCCACGCTTAAAAATACAGTTAGGCACGCTTATATGTGAGGCTGATAGATTTAGCCACGCTTAAAAAAGCGAGGTCTCTGCTTGTGTGGGTAAATTTTAGGCACGCTTAATAAGCGTGGCTAAAATAGCTCTTTGTCACGCTTATAAGAGTGGCTGGTAGTATCTGTAGCCACGCTTATAGGTGTTGAACACTATCCTCACTTAATAAGCGAGGCTAAATGAATTCATAGTCAATTGTTTAGCTCTTGTTTTTACACACAAAATAAGTGTGGCTAATGAGTATAACTAACATTTTAATTAATTTTTATTATTATTATTATTATTATTATTATTATTATTATTATTATTATTATTATTATTATTATTATTATTTATTTTTTTATTTTATTTTTTTTTTGGCAAATAAAAAACTTTTTCATTCACCAGAAAAAAGTCAAATACATCAAAACAAAGGACACTCGGAAAATCCTAATACGTTAGTGTGAAACCGAAACCCACCTTCTAGGAAGGATTGTCCAGGCCCACTCTTCATGTTCATACGGGCAAAAACCGAAGCCGAAAACCAAGCCGACAAAATATTGTCAGCTAACAAACTATACAGAGCAACTAATAGATACATCAAAAATTGGCCTTAGCAACAAATAGAAATTTTGTGCAGCCAGCAGCAATGGATGTGCCTAGCACTAAAAAGCATCAGAAGACCAACAACATCATTTCAATGCATTAGATTAATGGAACAGCAGCTCCACTCAAGATCACAGTAATAAGCAGGCAGCAGCATCAAATAACTCAGTAGCAAGCACGTATGAGCCATCAAAACAGAACAGCAACCAAGCACGGGAGAACTACAAATTGGCAGCAGCCGACAACAGCAGACCAAAAGCAGTATAGACCAGCAACCATTCCATGAAGCAATGCCAGCAGGAGGTGCCCAACAATTCCATGAAGCATGCTTATATTAGTAGACCAGCAACGCCCCAGCCAGCATAGCATATTCAGCAACATAGCATCATCTCCAGGCCTAGCAGATTGTATATAGGCAGACAGCAGCTTAAAAGAACCAGGAACAACATCTGCATTAGTAGCACATAAGGCAGCAACTACCAAGTCCATAGGAGCAGCATATGAACAAATTCAAGTTGCAACCAAATAGCATTCAAGTTGCTTATATTATTATTATTATTATTTTTATTATTATTATTATTATTATTATTATTATTATTATTATTATTATTATTATTATTATTATTAATATTATTATTATTATTATTATTTGGCAAATAAAAACTTTTTCAATTACCAGAAAAATCCAAAATTACATCAAGGCATGGAAACTCGACTATCTTTATTTGCATCAGTGTGGAAACGAAGCCTACCTTCTATGAAGGGTTTCCTCGTCCCACTCTTCATGTGCATACGAAGACAGCGAGGCCTAAAATAGCCGACAAAACATAGTCAGCGAAATCCACAGTAATACAAACACTTATACAAACACCTACTGCATCGAAGGAGTAAAGAGTACAATATTAATTAAACCAAAAGCAGCAGCATCAAAACCAATTGCAGCATCTAGTAGGACCAATTTGAGCAGCCCCACTCATCAAATCAGCAGCTGGTCACCACCTTTGTATAGCAATACACTCTGGATCATACCTATACCAATTCAGCCAATTTAGCACACCAACGACATCCGTAGCACATTCAGCAGCAGCCCTACGAGGCTGGACAGATTCCTCACAATATAATGCAACACAACAGCATAATACAAAATCAGTTGGGCAGATATCTGAACAGGCATATGTCTCATCGAGAGCACCACCAAACCATACATGCAATATCACACAGCAGCTGCAGAGGACAGTGCGGACAACAGCACAACAGCTCCAAAATTACTTGCAATAATTTAGTCTATAACAAAGCCAACAGCTCAGCAGCATCATCGATTAATAGCACAGCAGAGCAGAATAAAAGCAGATTAGAATACCTTCTAGTAGAATTGAGCAAATTGAGCAAATTGAGCAAATTGCAAGGTTAATTCAGCTCACTCTGAACATTTTACTTGGACACTTAATAAGACTTCAAGTACCCGAGTTGAATACTCAAATCTATACTAATAATCACATTGATGCTTCACTTTGACCAACAATCATGAAAATTTTCCATTGAATGTTGGGCTCATATTCATATTTCACAATAGTTACAGATCATATCAGAAAAAGCATTCTAAATTATTCAACCTCAGACGCATTAAATTATCGATGTTGTGATATAACATTGTTGTGACGACAGTAAGAGTGTATTAAAAACATCTTGCTAGTTGATAAAAGATGCTATTGAGGTGGGGGGATGTATCATAAAATATATTTGTCCTCTTAATTTACTCCTAACCTGTAGTTGAATCATTACACAATTACGGCAGCCTGAAGGTGGATCTCTCACTCATAGCATTCAAAGGAAGAACTCAAAAAGTTTCAAGATAGTTTTAAAGTTATTCTGTCAACAACAATCATATCTATATGGACTTCTTCATTCAAATAAAGAAACTTAGACACTTAAAAATTCTAAATATAATAAGCAATAATGTTTATTAGTCAAGACTCAAGATTTATTTTCTAGAACATTTTACAAGCACATTGATACAGTTTTTATTAAATGGTGTGGGTTACCGGCAAGCGACGCAACTTGGGAGGCCTTTCAGACTATTTGTACACAATTTCCCTCTGATGTACACTCAAAACCTGAAGTCTGCATCAACAGAAGCGTTACAAGATTGTACAATTCTGATGATAATTTTGCTGTGAAAATGGGAAGGAAGCAGATGCAGGCTGAAAATTGAGTGTGCTTATTGTGTTTAGAAATTTCATAAGTTCAGTTCAAAAATTTAGCGTTACCCGCCTATAATATTTTATTTTAATTTTGTTAGTCACGCTTATTTAGTGTGCCTGAATTGATTACACATTTTATTTAATTGATATTTAGCCACCCTTATTTTGTGTAGCTGAATTGATTATATTTTATATTTAATTGACTCTTAATCACCCTTATAAGTGTGGCTGAATTGATTACATATATTACATTATTTAATGGACCTTTTAGCCTCACTTATAAGTGAGGCTATTATTCTCACGCTTAATAAGCGTGTCTAATTACAAAAAGTGTGCCTAATTGCAAAATATCTTGTCACACTTAAATAAGTATGGCTAAATAAGTGTAGCTATATGCCATATTTTTTGTAGTGAAGATTTATCAGAATCTCAAGACAGCTGCATGCACGCGTAGTTGCTCAAACAAACACTAAGACCACATGCTAGTTGTACGTGTATGCTTTGAAGTCTTCAACAAATGAACTATGCTTACAATGGAAATTGAATCAGTTCATGAAGAAAGATGATACAACCATGTAAGATCACATTAGGACATTCAATCAATTGTTGCGTCAATTGTAAGCTTGTGATAGAGACCAAAATTATTGACTCTAGCTACTCATTTTTTTTAGTGTTGTGTGTTGTTCACAAGTTTTAACATTTGTAATGGAAACCTTTAACTTTACCAAACAAAGCAATAAGAAGGTAAAAGGTGGGAAGCCTCAAAAAGTTTTTGTTGTGACACATGAGAGGATCAAAACAAGTCTCGGTGATGTTGGTATGTTCTTAGGTTTGAGAGCAGTCTTATATTACTAGGCACTATATCAAAGGGTTTTTCTTTCCAAGGTAGCAGTGGTTTTTAAAGGTCATTAAAGGAGCATGATCCTCATGAAGAGGACTACAAGCTAGCATCTGTATAGGCTACAGTTGGTGAAGATAAGCAAGGTCACAATGAAGATAAGGATGAGTGTGACTCACCAAGGAAGGTAACATTTTTTGAAGAGGGTGGTTGGCCTTAAGGGTGAATCGTTGATACAAGCTAAGTCTCAAATCACCTACTCGTAACGATGGCTAGCTTTATTACCTAGTGTTTCTGCGTAGAAATCGGGTCAATCTCCCTGACCGGAAGGTAGAGTCTTCAAGAATTTTGAAGGGGCCTGAATACTTGATCGCAGGCAGAATACCTGCAAAACGAACAGAGTTAGCTTGTCCGGGGGCGTTTCCCGGAAAGCCTCTCCGACGCTCAAGTCAGTGGTCGGTAAGTGAAACGAGTAATGAATACTAGAGAGATGAAGAGTAATTTAGGGAGAGAAAAAGCGTCCCATGAATGATCATAAATGCGGGTATTTATAGAGCGATAAATGACCTGGTTGGTTGTCCCAGGGGTATTTTAGTAATTTCATCCGTAGGTGGGCTGAGTCAAGACGTTGACTGAGTTGATTGGGCCCTTGACTTAGCCCATAAATTTGGGGCTAGTTGACCCAATAACATTAGCCCCACGCACAAAAGGGCGTCTTAGCACGAGCGTTGGCGGGCTTTGTGCGGAAGAAACCGAAGATCGAAAAAATGAAGCCTTTTGGATGACTTAATTGTGCAATTGAGTGGCAGCCTTGAATTAGAGTCCGAGTACCAGTTAGGGGTCGAACACGTGATTGGATGAATAGGGACATCCCCGACCTTTGAGGTGTCCGATTACAATATTGGCCGATTACTCTCTGACTTGGCCAATTTGCGATTTCAAATATTCATACGTGATCATAGTCTTGAATATGAATATAACACTTGACATATTAAATGTATTTAGTCCGGTAGCGAAGTCGAAGAGAAACTTGATATAAGCCCCAAACTACGTAGCCGAAAGAATCCTGAATGTGGAATTGGTATTATTCGACCATTTACAAATTAAGCCGAATAACATCTATAAATAAGCCCCAAGGAAAATAGCCGAATAGCTTCTAAAAGTGGTAAATAAAATAAGGACGCGGCTCAGTGTTACCGGCTTGCTTCATTACCAACATTAATTATTCCCGGTATATGCTACCAAAGTATTCTTTCCTTCACCTTTTTGTTAATACTTCATGATTATTTCCAACAATGCCCAATATAATGCATTTTCCTCCTCATTAACTAATATTAATGACCTCTCCATTAACAAATACCTGCCTTGAAAAGGATTGAGTCAGGGGTAATATTAAGCTGCCATATTACTTGGAGAGCAGATAAATAGTGCCTATATATGGAGCTTCGAAAACCGCCAATTTTCATTTAATTAATCAAAAAAAAAATGAAGGCCAATATTTGATGACGTTTGAGATAATATATCATGAGGGAGCCGAATTACTCGTTTCAAAAATTCAGACTCGGCACATTTGAACATGGTGACAGTGCCGACGCCTCGATGATGAAGGAGCTGAATTACTTTCTCTTGAAAAATTCGGACTCGGCACATTTGAAACATGGTGACAGTGCCGACACCTCGGTGATGAAGGGGCCGAATAATTTGCAATTACTTCAGAAATGATGAAAATGTCAAATTACGACGGTGGTAAAGGAGCCGAATAACAAGCTCGGACTCGAGAGCTAGCACAAAAAAGGCGATGATGAAGACGAATCTGTAGTGATGATGGATATCGGGTTCGGACTCTCTTGGCCGGGGAAGTCTTTATAATGCTCCTGCCTTAGCTTCAAAATCTGCTTTCACTTGATCAAGAAGGGCCGAATAATGACGTTTGATATGATGATAATATTTCATGAGGGGGCCGAATACAATTTTGACCGAATATAAGCGGTGTCCCAATATAAATGTAAGAGTGGCCGAATACCAAGACAATTTTATTCTCCCATCATTATTGTTCACCGCTCACAGTCATCAAAAACTATTTTACTACTTTTTATTAATAAGCATTTTACTACTCCTATATTAGTGCTGTATGATCACTTTCCCACCATGCCCAATATAATGGACTTTTCTTCTTTATTATCATGCATATATATAAGTATTAGATGAATTTATTGGCATGGAATTTCAATAAGATGAACAAGTACCTGCCTTCAAAAGGACGCATGAAAGCAGTGATAGTTAACTTGATATTTCTTGGGCAACATGTAAATAACATATATCTAACTTCAAAATCGGCAATTATCTTTCATTTGATCAAGAAAAATGGAGGCCGAATAATTATTGATAACGTCCGTTCACGAGCAGCCCGTATTTCACAAATTGGAGGTAGTCGGTAATCACTTGAAAAAGCTCGGACTCGGCACACTTTGACGATGATGAAACACGCAGGGGATAAATTAAGGAGCCGAATTACTTAAATCACTTCAAAGATGACAATGATGCCGAATCACGTTGATGATAAAACAGCCGAATAACTTCGTAGAACTTGGACTCGGGAGCACATAAGTGTTGATGATGATGATCGAAGACAAATAATGTAGTGGCGGTGGTTATCGAACTCGGACTCTCTTGGGGAAGTCTTCCCGTAAAGGTCCGACTTAAATTACACATAATAAAGTGACATGCGCACTAGCCGATCATATAAATGGAATGGCCGAATCCTCTTATGTGGAAGCTTGTACTAGAGAATGGAAGAGAATAATAATCATCATGATGCTCTTGTAAACTCAGACTCTACATAAGGACCTTCATAGATGACTTCTCCCACTTAGAGCCCGACGACCCTTGAAACATGATGAAGGGTATTACATTCATAAATGGGCCGAATACTTCCAAACACTTCAGCTTTAGAGATGAAGCATATGCCGAACCACGTCGGCGATAAAAGAGTCGAATAACTAACTCGGACTAGCTAGGCGTTGGGTGGCAATGACTTGAGATTACGAAGATGCCGAATCACGTCGGCAATATAGAGCCGAATAACTAAAACATGATGATGAAGCCGAATATCAATGGATATGGCCGAATATATATGGCCGAATAAATCCTTATTCATGGGAATTAGTATTACTGGACCAAATGACATGAAATTACATATTTTTGGCATTATGGAAAGAGGCCGAATACTACATGATGATTAGATAGTGGTGGTGATGAAGTTGAGTACTCTTAAGGATGAAGGATGAATTATGATTGAAACTAGTTGATAAAAGTTGGAGTTACTCGGACTCCATTGGTAAGTCATCAATATTCAATGCCAGACAAATCATCTTTCAAGTCAGAGTCATGTTGAAATTTGGTGAATTCGGACTCGGACATATGATTTTAATACCTTAAGACCCTCCTTCAATATAGCATGACAGTGAAGAGTTGATATTATTATTATTGATTTCGGAGCCGATAACGGACGATCACGATGAAGGTGTGTAATCAATACCAATTAGCTTACGTTTGCATACTTCCCTTTTGTAGTTTGATATACTATTTATCATGAAGTAAATAATATAAATGCCCAACTATGACCTTTCTTGTTAGGATAGCTTAACCAGTAATGAGCCAAATTACCTTTAATCTTGTAATAAATACGCCAAATATGCATTATTGACAGAATATAATGGTTATACCTGATAGCCGAATCCCATGGGCATATAAAAATGTCGAATAATGCTTTACTCGGTCAAATATATGAATTTTGCCAAATGATTATCAACATTGATAATTCTTCCCCCTCTCGTAGTAGGACAACCCATTAGCCCCAGATGTTGATGAGCATTTTGTAAAGTCGATTATAAATATCAGAAAGCTTTCAAGGAGCTGAATCTCTCTAATGCCCAATGGAGCTGAATAATAAGTACCTTAAGGAGCCAACAATCCGATATACATGATCTCCTTGGAAAATAAGTCCGAATAAGCTGAATAGTAAGGAAATTTATACGAATCAAATAACATTTGATTCTCGAGAACGTCCATTCCCAGATCAGTTTGACTTATGTGATCTATGTGTGCTGATGAGCCACAAGTTGTGTAACAAAATTTTTTTGAAAAAGTTGAATGTCTTTTGGATCTCTCCGGCAAATCCACTCCCAAGAGTCCGACTTATAAGATTTCTGTAGCATCGAATTTCATTTAGACCCGGTTAGGGTCATGCTCGGACCCCTTATGGAGTCCATCCAGGGAAGGGGTCGAATAAGAGGAGGAGACTTAGACCAGTTAGCTAAGTTTGTAACAATTCGGACCCCTTATGGAGTCCATCCAGGGAAGGGGTCGAGTAAGAGGAGGACACTTAGACCAGTTAGCTAAGTGTGTAACAATTCGGACCCCTTATGGAGTCCATCCAGGGAAGGGGTCGAGTAAGAGGAGGACACTTAGACCAGTTAGCTAAGTGTGTAACAATTCGGACCCCTAATGGAGTCCATCCAGGGAAGGGGTCGAGTAAGAGGACACTTAGACCAGTTAGCTAAGTGTGTAACAATTCGGACCCCTTATGGAGTCCATCCAAGGAAGGGGTCGAATACTTGTCACATGGCCGAGTACATGACTGATCGAATAGGGGAGCCACCCTCTTCCTTGAGGTGTCCGGCTCCTTCTTTTATACTCAATACTTAGGCAAAGTTAGCTAAGCATGAGAATGTATTCGGACCCCTAAGGAGTCCATCCCAGGAAGGGGCCGAATACTGCACATGGCCGAGTACTTGACTGGCCGAATATAGGGGAGCCACCCTTGAGGTGTCCGGCTCCTTCTTTTATACTCAATACTTAGGCAAAGTTAGCTAAGCATGAGAATGTATTCGGACCCCTAAGGAGTCCATCCCAGGAAGGGGCCGAATACTGCACATGGCCGGGTACTTGACTGGCCGAATATAGGGGAGCCACCCTCTTCTAGAGGTGTCCGGCTCCTTTCTTAATCTTCATACTTAGTCAAGTTAGCTAAGCATGGAAAGAATGTATTCGGACCCTTAAGGAGTCCATCCTGGCAGGGCCGAATACTGATCTGGCCGAGTATAGGACTGGCCGAATAGGGGGAGCCAACCTCTCCCAGAGGTGTCCGGCTCCTTCTTGTATTTCATACTTAGGCAAATTTAGCTAAGTGTAGGAGAAAATGTATTCGGACCCCTAAGGAGTCCATCCCAGGAAGGGCCGAATACTTGCCACATGGCCGAGTACATGACTGGCCGGATAGGGGGAGCCAACCTCTCCCAGAGGTGTCCGGCTCCTTCTTGTATTTCATACTTAGGCAAAGTTAGCTAAGTGTAGGAGAAAATGTATTCGGACCCCTAAGGAGTCCATCCCAGGAAGGGCCGAATACTTGCCACATGGCCGAGTACATGACTGGCCGGATAGGGGGAGACAACCTCTCCCAGAGGTGTCCGGCTCTTTCTTGTATTTCATACTTAGGCAAAGTTAGCTAAGTGTAGGAGAAAATGTATTCGGACCCCTAAGGAGTCCATCCCAGGAAGGGCCGAATACTTGCCACATGGCCGAGTACATGACTGGCCGGATAGGGGGAGCCAACCTCTCCTAGAGGTGTCCGGCTCCTTCTTGTATTTCATACTTAGGCAAAGTTAGCTAAGTGTAGGAGAAAATGTATTCGGACCCCTAAGGAGTCCATCCCAGGAAGGGTCGAATACTTGCCACATGGCCGAGTACATGACTGGCCGGATAGGGGGAGCCAACCTCTCCTAGAGGTGTCCGGCTCCTTCTTGTATTTCATACTTAGGCAAAGTTAGCTAAGTGTAGGAGAAAATGTATTCGGACCCCTAAGGAGTCCATCCCAGGAAGGGCCGAATACTTGCCACATCGCCGAGTATATGACTGGCCGAATAGGGGAGCCACGTTCTTTCTTGAGGTGTTCGGCTCCTTCCGCGTAAGCCAGGTGCCGAATAAATTGAGCCAACCTCCTCTTGAGGTGTCCAGCTCCTGAGTGAGGGGCTAATAAGCCCCAAGGACACTTGTGTTGGTGAGCCCCAAGTTTGAAACATAGTTCGTACCCCAATGGAGTCCATCCAGGGAAGGGGTCGAACAGATCATATACCTGCCGAGTTAGGTGGGTGCTGAATATGTTGAGCCAACCTCCCCCTGAGGTGTCCGGCTCCTGAAAGAGGGGCCATTAAACCCAAGGACACTTGGGCTAATGAGCCCTAAATCTCGCAGACTTGTCTTTTTTCTTTTTTGAATCTAAGGGCGGGCAGATGTCTGATGCCCAAATGAATCGTTAGACAATGTCCATGGCATCTGAACATGTGATGATATCATGTTCTAGTAACTTCCACTTCAGCTTGAATGCTCTCACACCATTGATAATGGCAGGGACCGCGGTTGCATTAGTGGCCCCGAGAATAGATAAAACTTCATGAAATCTTTGAATATAAGAGGTGACAGACTCCCCCTCCTTCTGTATTACAGACGTCAAGTGTAGATTGAATTTGTTCTGCCTTTTGGAAGCGACAAAGTGATCAAGGAATAAAGTTTTAAGAGCGGCGAAACTATCTACACTCCCAGGTGGTAGGGACATGTAACAGTTTAGTGCCAGCCCTGATAAGGTAGTAGGGGAAAAACTCGCATCACATTGCCTCACAAGTAGTACTTACTTCCATATGGGCACGGTAAGATGCAATGTGTTCGGCTGGGTCATCAGATCCGTCGAACAACTTAACAGCGGGTACCTTCACTTTGTTCCGATTAGGAACGGATAGTATCCTGGCAGAGAGAGGTGTTTTGAAGATGGCAAGGGGCTGAGTGAAGGTCATCTCTCCTCCCGTGATCATATTTTCCATACTCTTCTTCGTAAAGCGGGCTGTGATAAGATTCATCTATTGGCCCCTTACCCACTCTTCGGGAATTAAGGTAAGTTTTTGCATCTTGTTCTTGCTTTCTTTTGTTGATAATTTCTCGGGCATCAAATCTCGAACTTCCAAATTGCCTAGGTATCCGGTTAGGATCCTGGCGTGTCTTCTCCTACCGAACTTGACCTCTCGAAATCCGGCTAGGATAGAAGGCCGAGTTCAGCACTTGTCGACTTCCCAAAACCTGAGGGTTAACTTGTTCATGAACATATTCTCGTTGTGGGGACAACTCCTGACTTTCAGCGATATCCCCTGCCCAAAAGTTAGGGGCCTCCCTCTGAAGTGTTGGGATTTGTTCCGTCTGACGACGAGTAGAATAGTGGATGCTTTGTTGTTGAGGCTGAAGGATAGGTGGCAGAGTCTTGACTGCCTGCTGAATTGACTCTTGAAAACGGGTAATGATTGTCGCGGCAAAGGCATCCAAGTCTTGCCTAATGATGAAGTCAGGCGGCTGAACATTAGCATTCGGATCCTGATCGTAGACAGAATTGGCATAATGGTGTTCGGACTAGTGTTAGCTCTTGTGTTTCTTAGAATTCATGGCTTTTGATTGTGGAAGTGAATGTAAGGGGATGTGTTTATCTCTCTCTATCCCTACAGACGGCGCCAAATGTTTCTGCGTAGAAATCGGGTCAATCTCCCTGACCGGAAGGTAGAGTCTTCAAGAATTTTGAAGGGGCCTGAATACTTGATCGCAGGCAGAATACCTGCAAAACGAACAGAGTTAGCTTGTCCGGGGGCGTTTCCCGGAAAGCCTCTCCGACGCTCAAGTCAGTGGTCGGTAAGTGAAACGAGTAATGAATACTAGAGAGATGAAGAGTAATTTAGGGAGAGAAAAAGCGTCCCATGAATGATCATAAATGCGGGTATTTATAGAGCGATAAATGACCTGGTTGGTTGTCCCAGGGGTATTTTAGTAATTTCATCCGTAGGTGGGCTGAGTCAAGACGTTGACTGAGTTGATTGGGCCCTTGACTTAGCCCATAAATTTGGGGCTAGTTGACCCAATAACACCTAGTATGCCAAATTAACCCACTCAAAATACCCACAAGAAGGAAGTAAGGGGAATTCAAGGAAGGATGTGCGGCTTGAAGATAAAGCTGTAAAAGAACCCAAATGGGGGTGCATGGGAGTGTATAGTGGTTGCGCTTGTTTCAAGTAAGGTTGGTTAAAACTTCAGAATAACTTTAGGCACGAGTGATTTACATTTTGGTCTTAAGTAGATTATTTTTTGTTTCTTTTCAATTGTATATATAGATAGCTTACCAAAGTTTGAACAAGATTTGTTGTGTAATTGTACAATAAGTTGTGGAGTTGTTAAACTTCTAGAGAATAACTTGTCATGTACTATTAAGAGACACCAATTATTAAGTTTTGCGAGTTTTAGAGAATGAGCTACTTTTGTTACTGACTTTTTATTATATTGTTGAATCTAATAAGAAATACAATAAATTTTAAAGAGCTACTTTTTCTTGTTTGTGTGCTATGTATGTATCTCTTGATATAGAACTTCTTTTCTTCTTTTAATTAAGTGTCTAATATTCTGTAGCAAGACCGAAAATCTCGATACGTTATTAACATTAATGAAAATATTTCAAAATAATGCAGAAATCTGAAAATGTCAATTTGCTAAAACCCCTTAAAATCAAAAAAAAAATATTTATTACAAATGATAAATATTATATAAAAGTAGGAAAATAAAAAATACGTATCGTTTATTCCAAAAGTACGCAATAATTAAAATTAAATATGTCAAAATCATCAAAACATGAAGTATATATATAAAAAATTTGCAGTTGACTCCTCAATAGCATAAATAAATTGTAGTTGCAGCCTGGATCGAAACCTACAACTAAATCCTACAACATGCTGTCATCCATAATACGAATGACAGTCGATTGAATCGATCAGCGCTTAACGCCGACCATAACTACCTATCCAGCTCAGAAAACGGAAATAATACACTACTATAGAGTATACAAGTTGCTTGTATACAAGTTACGAGTATTGACGACTCAAAATCATTAATGACTTAATTGACACCTCTATATACTTTTACTATATTCTTTTACTGTTTCATACTTTTAAGTCATTAAGATACCACTCTCAAACATGGTAAAAGTACGTTACTGCCACTAATACAATTTGGTAATCTTAATACATAAGCAAATTCAGTTGGTTAATACTCATAACCATACCATGCCTCATAGCATCAACAGTAATCAAGTTTATCACCGATCAACAAGCACAACAATATGCATATGATATATGTAGGGGGTCTAGCGAGATTAGGCCGAAGCCCTACATCTAATTGTGGTGGAAGTCGTCACCCCTCCAATACAATTATGCTCGAGCTTCTACAGGATAGGTAGCTAACCCCTATCTTACATCGCATTTTACGTGCTGGCTAACACGGGCGCCAGAATTTTACATGTCGGTCCATGGTTCGACATTATTTTATTGTCAGGGTCATGCAATCAATACATAGATCATTTCACACAAGCACATCACATTTTAATTACTACAAGTTGACTCATCATGTGCAAAGCGATTTAGTGTAAACCTCAAAAATAAAGAACAAGCCACCTCTCTCTAAACTCTCTCTAAAAAACCCCCTCTTGCTGGGCGACTCGATCTGCCCCGCCATGGCAGGCAGGAGGCGGGGCCGACCAACGAGAAAGATGGAGTCAACGGTGTGCTAGGGATCCTCCGTCACCACTGCGGTGTTTTGGTACCAAAACAACGCTGTTTTGATGGGATCCAGTTTAAAAGTCGACATCGGCTCTAAACAATCGATGTGCGATAAACCCTTATTTTCTTCTAATTCAAGCCTTAGTCTATCAGTTGGTGTTTAGTTTGCTTGAGATTAAACAATTTCTGAGATGTTGAATTCTTCAATTCCTATATTGGGATGTCGAACGGTTTGTTGAGGTAACCCTAATTGAAATAGGGGATGAAGGTTAGAAGCTGTACTTCACGCTACTGCTTAGGATTCATGAAACCACTACTTTGGAGTAATGCCCAGGTTGGTTTGTCTCTAATTTGATTTAGTTTTCGAAATTTCTGCCCTAATTTTGAGATTTCGAAAAGGCTCTTGTTTACCCCAAATTGAGTTAGGGGAAATAGTTATGTTCTTTAAGAATCTTTCCGGGTCTGTGATTGATTTCATAGCCTAAAATTGACACCTGTATTCGTGGTCGAATTCAAGGGTTCTTAGTTCAAGGGTCATGAACTGTATTCTACAGTTAAGTCTTTGAGGAAACTTTTGCTTGTTACTCCTTCAATTTGAACTGCACACTGCAATTTAGTATTTGAGGATATCAATTTGGTTTGATATTCCTTTTTTTGAGCGAGGTGAATCGAATCCATTTCATTCACTTCTAGAAGCATTTTCAGGAAGCTATTTCAGGATGTTTGAATACTGAAATGTGATACTGAAATGTATTTGTTACCGATGTTTGGTCTGGTATGGTTGTTGGCTGTCTGGATGGAAATCACATTATAGCTTAAATTGTCAAATGACTTAGAATGAATATTTTGAAGATTGCTTTTTGGTTGATGATAATTGCTGATGTGTTTACCTAATGAGTGGATGCTCTGGCCCAATTCAAAGCTCTGTTTGCTGCTGTTTGGGACAAATTTAGATAGCATCTCTATGAAGTAAGGTGTTACTATTTTTGGGCTGTGAGCACTCTGGATTTGTTGCTGGTAATGTGAGAAGCTGGTTCAATCCAATGCTGCTGGCCACAAATGGGGTCCTTATTGGTCTAGCCCTTTGGACCTGTTACTGTTCCTGCAAATGTTGTGGCAGTTCAACCAATGCTGATGTACTGGTTTTGGTTTTGCTGGCTCAAAGCTTAGTCATCAATGGAAGCCTGCTGCTTTATAAAGTTATACTGATGAACATAGTTGTTTTTGTAATTATGATTGTAATGAGAATCACATGTAAATATTTATGTGAAACAATGTTTTGGATAGTCTAGGAGATGCTCTCTCTTTTTGGAGGCGTCGATTCAGACATCGCGAATGATAAGGGGCCTGTCCCTTGGAGCTTCGTCTGTTTCGACCTCTCAGTCTTTTGACCCGTTGTAAGCTTCGGCTATTTTTCTGGTATTTTATAATACTTACTTTGCCAACAAAAAAATGGCAATATAAGAATCAAACCATTCACAAACTTAGCTCTGTCAAGAGGACATGCCCTACTTGACAGGACAACAAAAAGAACAAAATTGGGCTATCAATATTGTTTATATTATTACATAGACGAATATTTACAATTTTCAAATACAAGTAAGTTGTATAACTAATCGATTGTTAACTAAATTAGACTTTTGAATATTCAACCATATTTCGAAATTAATTTTTTTTAAACGTTGAAAACTAAGCTTGATTAAAGCAAGAAAGCAAAATGAGATCAAATATTTAAATAACACAATTTTTTAAAAAGCAAAAAAATAAAAGAATTTGAAAATGGTACAGCTGGTATCCGAATTCATAGGATCGATGCCGGATCATGATTTTCACTATTTGAAAAATCGAATATCTGAATTATTATATCCGGTTCGAACCGATATTCGGTTCTGAAAACCCCTAACTCTTAAGTAGGACCGGAATTAATTAAACTGCTAATAACTATTCACACAAAAAACTTGCATAGTAAAGGTGTTCATGGGCTGTTTGACCGGGTAGCAGACTAGACTTGCTTATAAAAATTTGCCCGTGGACTCGTTTTTCATATGTCTGACGTCATTGCAGACCTTATTTTTTTTTCAGCTATACGCCTTCTTTCTTGACGGGCATGACACGCAGATAAATAGACACGACCGATTCAAAAAATTTAAATACAATTTTATAAATAATACAAAACATTATTCAAAATACTTCAATTACAAAAATATTCTCAAAGGATGAGGCTCTAGAGGTCGCATGATAAATACATAAGCCATTTAATTTAAATCTCTAAATGTTCACATCTTTGGACTCAAAGTAAATATACTATATGGGCACTAGGAGTATTGTAACTTCTTATATTTTTAAAATAAAAAATATAAAAAAATATATACAAAATATGTTAGCAGAGGAGTTTGCTGGTATTATTTTTGTGCTGCTACCCGCTCATTTAACTTAGCAGGAGGGTATTACCCCTACACAATATTAATTTTTTTTTCAAACTTATTGTCCAAGGTTGCCCATTTTTTTAGGCGGATGAGTCAAGTCTGGCGGGTAGCGCACCCATAAACAGCTTTTGTTGGTAGATTGTCGGCGCTCCACTTAATATTATTTCATTCTGTTCCTTTATCCAATTATCCTCATTATTATTGACACGAAAATTAAAATATGAGTATAGTGGGTTAAAATAATAGAGTGATTTCAAAATGAGAGAAAATATAATACTTCCTCTGTTTTAAAATACTCGCTACATTTCTATTATTGACACTATTCTTCATTCAAGCTTATTTTATATATTGCGGCTAATGTGTAAGAAAAAATATAGTCAAGTGAGATCTTGTTTGAATTGTCTAATCACATATTTTCATAATATTAATTTTTTAAAATTTATAGACGTGTATAATTCAATATATAAGTTATTAAAATAATGCATTGAATTGCGTAAAAAGTCAAATGTTGCAAGTGTAGTGGAAACCGAGAAAGTAATGTGATAGAATAACTTCCAACAATATAAATTGAATAAAATAATTAAAATTGAAAAATTGTACAAATTGAGTAACAAGTACTTTTGTAAGAGACTGTCTCTTAAAAAGACGAGCTCAAAGCAAGAAGTCAACATTCTTATTTTCTCTTTAATTTATATTGAACGGGCTCTTTGATCCATATATTCTAATGCGAGTCTGCGACTCTCAAAAAGACCGTCTCTCACAACAATTTGTGATTACGTAATACGGAGGTGATAAGTACTTGATCTTGATGTTAGTATTGGAATTGGAAAGCAATGGTGGACAATGGTTGGGCGTTGTCATCACGTGAAGGATGCATGTGCGAAAGTTTCAGTCCTACAACTGCAACAAGATCCCTATACCCACCAACCAACTGTTTATCCAACTTCTATTGAGATGCCACGCAATATATCTCCATCGCACATAATAGATGTTGTACCAATTGTAGTACAAAGCCAAATTATACCTATTACCTAGCACTAGACATTTTTTTATTTTATTGTGTAGACTGTTTTTCCTAGAGGCGTATAACAAATGGCTAATATACTCTCTCCGTTCTAGTAAACTTACTATATTTGATTTTTTATGCAATTCAATTTAATATTTTAATCATTTATACATTGAATTTTACACGTCTAAAAATTATAAAAATTATACCCGTCCATCTACTTTTACTTGTGAATACCCTTCACAGGTCTGGCCTAATACCAGGAGCACCATGAGCACTTGCTCAAGACCCCAATTTTGAAGGGCCCATAATCTGTAAAATTATTTTTGTTAACAGTGAAATAGAGTTGTTGTGGTACTTGCCGCATATTTTGGGTAATTATTGCTTTGACTGCTCCTTTATTTCTATCCTATTTCCCATAATAATCTATTCTAATTCTCACATTAATATTCAAGCCCAAGTACTATTAAGTTTTTGTACATTAATTACATTAATGTTTACTTTATTCTCTGTAACAAGAAGGTGAATAATCTCATTCATCTTCAATCGACTTTTATGTTTATCTCTTCCTTATAATTATAGTATTTGCATTGTATACAAAACTTCATCTTTTCCTCTTAGCACTTGGCGTAATAATATTGAATATTTTTTTCATTCAAAAATCAGAATATATATACATTGGAAGATGGTTGATTTGCCTTGGAATATGATTTTTATTGCTTTAATTTCTATTTTTAATTGAAAGTTTATTATTTTGGATGGTGAATCAATTTATGACAAAAAACGCAGATTTAAAGTAATTTATTACAAAAAACGAAGAAAAGGGAAGAACTTGAGGGGAGAACATAACAGAACAACCATAAAAAAAGAACAGAACAGCCATAAAACGAAGAACACTCAATCACCCAATGAAGAACATCAAACAAAAAACGAAGAACATCAAACAAAAAAAGAACAGAATAGCCATAAAACGCAGATCTAAGAAAACGAAGATTAGAAGTAATTTATTACAAAAAAGACTAATATTACAATGAAATTTCTGAAAAATTTCTGAAAAAAAAAAGAAGATCTAAACTTTACAATGAAATTCATGACTATATATAGATCTAAACCTTGACTTTAATAACTTGGATCTAAACCTTGGCTTGAAAAATTTGGACTTCAAGAAGAGGGAAGAACTTGAGGGAAGAACTTCAAGAACTTAAGAGACTATCTGTTGAAGGAGGCGTGAAGCAGTTTTTTTTTTAATAGTTGTATGTCGAAGTACGTAATAGCTTGAATCGAAGTTTCTGAGAAAATGAATGGAAAGATGAAGGTTTCCGATTTAATAGCTTGAATCGAACATTGAGGGATAAGGGAGATAAGGGAGCTGATAAGGAACATTGAGGGATAAGGAACATTGAGGGAGATAATGGAAGATGAAGGTTTCTGATGAGAAAACGGCACCTCAAGCTTGAGGGGTGGGAGCTGATAAGGGTTAGGGTTTCTGATTTAATTAAGGGTTTCTGAGAAAACGGCGCCTCATATATTGCTTATTTAATGAATTAGGGTTTTTCATTTAGTAGACTACAAGAGGCGCCCTTTGGGCTGGGATTCATTACACTTATTTGCTGCGGACCAAAAGAGAAACTGCAGCCCATTACTTTATTACACTTATTGGCTGCAGACATATAAACAAACCGCAGCCTATTCCTTTTTTTTAAAAAAAATTTTATACATTGGTTGCGTATACACTAAAACAGCAGCCAATTAGCAGCAGCCAATAGCTTTTTTTCCACTAGTGTTTCTTGATTTCTTCAATGTTTTTTGTGGGGCAACCGCTAACGAACAACCTTCTCGCCACATGCGCATGTGGATATTAAATCTCTCATTGACTTCAAAGATTGATGGCAACTTTTAGGAATTAAGGTTTTTTTTATAGCAAACAATAGCAAAAAAAACCCTCAAAATCCAAAGAAAAATCATAGGGAAAAAAACCAGAACGTAAGTCTCAAAACATCACAGCCCATCAAACATGCATACTCAACAATACTAGAAACAACTCATACAAAAATGAAATCATCATTCACAAGTCAGGGAGATTATGAATATACACATACGAGAGAAGGGACCATGAACATCATCAAAATTAGGCTTCAAATCATCATCATCAAGTGACTCCTCATCTGAAGAGGGAAAGAGATTCTCAATAAGGAGATCTTGTAGATCTATTTGCAAATCAAATAAAACATTAATTTCTTCATCTTTAGTATCACATTCTCTTCCTCAATTAGGATCCGTCTCCACAAAAATGGTAGGAGAAGGAGGGACGTATTGGTAGTAGTCAAACCAAGGGCTAGGAGTTTCAACTAAAACGTTCTCCTCAGATGAATCGCCCCATGAAAGACAAGATTTTGGAGATCCCATTACTTAAAAACGCAGATATGTAAGGGTTAGGGTTTTTAGTTCGTAGAGAGAGAGATAGAGAAAGAGAGAGAGAGAGAGAGAGAGAGAGAGAGAGAGAGAGAGAGAATTAAGATGAACAATGAATATGGAAGAAGATGAAGTCCAGAGTTGAAGATGAACAAGGAGGAAGAAGATTGAAGAAGGTTCAAGAACAGGGTTCGATTTTTTAGAGTTAGGTTTCAAGATGGGAATGGGTGGGTTTTTATGGGAAATTGGAGGGAAAGGTTCAGGAGTGGGATAGATTAAGGGTTTATAGGTTTAAGTAGGGGTATATAGGTAATTTATCATAGGGAGAGAATGTGATTTAAGAAATTAATTTTTTGCCAAAAATAGAAAGTGTACAATTAGCGTGAACTGACCAAATAAGAAAAGTGGACAATAAGAAAGAAACAGAGGGAGTATCATAGAAGAGCACAAATAGAAGTCTTTTTTAAAAGACCCCAAAATAATGAATATTATTGATACTGTTATTAAGGAAGACATTGATAATTAATAATAATGATACTAGTAGTGATAATAACTAAAAACCAAAACACGAAAAAGGACCATATTTGACTTTTTGCTCAGGACCTTCAAATTGTTTGAGACGGCCCCGACCCTTTAAAATTGATTCTTTTGGAGTAAAAAAAAGGTAAGGGCATTATTAAACTTCGCCATCCTTTTCATTTTATCGCCACCCTTTATATATTGAAAATTCAAAATTGCCCCTAATTACTTTTCAAACCTTCAATCTCTAACATTTCTGTAAAAACTTTCTTCAAACACTCATTGAATTAAAACAAACTAAAACTAAAAATTGAATTACAATGGCCAACGAAAATGAACATCAATATGATTGCGGAATCAATATGATACTGTTAAAATTTGAGACATATTTACTCTAATGGCTATAACTTTAAATACAAAAATCATATAATGGTAATATTTGCGGCATTATAACCTAGACTTCAAGATCTTTCCAATGATATATTATATGCCCAATTCCGATAACCGAGCGAGAAATGACGATCGTTTGAAGTTTATTTATGCTGAGATTTGATACATGTTCATTCTTTTGGTCATAACTTTTTATAGAAAAATCTTATTAGTGCAAGGTTTGCGGTATTGGAAGCTAGACTTCAAGAGCTTTTCAACAACATAATATATTCCCAATTCTGACAATCGAGCGAGAAATGACGACCGTTTAATGTTTGCAATAATTTCAAACATTAGTCGCGCGCGACCATGCCATGGTTGAATCCCACAAAATGTGCGATCAGACCATGGTTGAATTGCACAAAATGTGCGATCGGACCATGGTTGAATTGCACAAAATGTGCGATCGGACCATGGTTGAATCATTTTTACCTTTGATCAATTATTTTTACCTTTGACTTAAATTTTGAAAAAAACCCATCTAACTCTAGTTAATAAATTACCCAACCCATCTAAATATTGAATGATCTCGTGGTAATTTGTAACTAATTAATAACTTTGTACGATGAGGTGTGGATGATAATTATCGCCCTTTTTATTAAATAGTGATAGTGAGATTAGATTATTGTTGCGATATTTTATTTGCAAGTCAATTTGGAGTAATGAAAAATTTTGGGTTGTTCACTTCACTTGCCGAATTTTTTATAAATTTACTTTAACACGTTAGTGCTACCCATGATTTTGAGTTTTGGATTCGCCATTGAATATAAGGAGCAAAGTTAACAAAAAATGCTTTAAACTCGTTATGTTTAAAAAATATAGTTTTATATTTATGTAATTAGAGTATTTTGAGACTTTTTATGTATTTGGAGTATTCTGGACAATGTATTGTATTGTAATTGTAATTAAAACTCAAGTTTATAATTTGTATTATATTTTTTATTTTTATATAAAAATACCTGCCTACTTGCGAGTCCTGCCAACTTTAAAAAATTGGCAGGTAACGACAAAAAAATATACCCACAAATGCGATCGGACTAATGAATATTTGAACCCTCGAGTAGACTTTTTAGGTACTATATGATTCGCTACCCGCACTAGCCCGTCCATCTACTTCTACTTGTGAATACCCTTCAAAATTGATTCTTTTGGAGTAAAAAAAAAGGTAGGAGGACATTTCAATAAACACAAATTCTTACTATAGACCGTCTATAACATAGACAGGTAAATATGGGCTAACCTATTTTGTAAAATAAGTAACTGATTAGTCATCAATCTTATTTTTTAATTTAAAATCATTAGGCTGAGTTGTTGGTAGAACCGTCTTTGCCATAAACGGTAATAAATGCAAAACAAGACAATGTCAAAAAAACCACTATAATCACCCCTTGTAATAAACTCCACTAAATTCCATGTTTGTCTGGCATGGTGTTCACAGCACAACACAAACACCCCATCCTCACCCATCACCAAACAACAAAAACAAACTCTCTGCAAATTTCTGCACAAATTTCACAACCAAACCATTGAAGAACAAATCCCATTAAAAGAAAGCAATGCAAATGTGAATATGATCACCCCATTTCAGAGCAGACTCTTGTGAGTCGTGTCATGACAAATAGTAAGTTATTATTCTCAAATCAAAATCTCACTAACTTTTTTTTACTTCCCTTAAAACAATGCCCTTCTCAAATTTCCACTCACAAACTTCTATGGCTGCCATTTTCACTTTTCTCTTTTTTTTTTTCAGTTTTCTAGAAAAAATAATTTTTAAAACTTTTTAGTACTGCTATAACCAATTTTTTAAGGCATATATACAGTTAATTAATTTTTAATTACACTTTACTTTTACTAATCCGAATGTTTTTTGACTAAAATTTTTTATGGTAAAAATGAAAAACAGTAGACATAAATGGTGTAATTCGTGGATTTTTGTATTTGATTTTTGATTATGTGAAGATTTAATGGTGGGTTTCCTTATTCTGTGATTTTTAGTACTTTTTCTTTCATACATTTATTTTCTCTTTGATTTAATTATCATGTCTGACTTCTAGTTGAAATTTAAATCTTTTTTTTTTCTTCTTTGCCTTGATTTTGTTGCATTTTCCATTTGCATTAATATGGAGAAAATGCTGAAAATGATTGAGTACTTTAACAACATAAATTGCAATTTTTGACAATTTTATTTCTTTTGCAGGTAATTAACTTGCTGCTGAAAGCAAGTATGAGAATTTGAAGATCCATTTAGGAAAAAACCCTTTGACTTCCCTCAAACAAGGTCAAATTTTGTTGGGTTTTCCAAAGATTTGGGAATGTTTAGCAAATGGGTTTGTTGAACATAATTGACATTCATTATTAGTTGGTTTTCTGATTGGAATTTGGATAGTAAGCTTGAGATTAAGATATGGATCACTTAGGAGAATTAGCAACAATTGCTCAGTTAACTGGGCTTGATGCAGTGAAATTAATTGGATTAATAGTGCAAGCAGCCAATACAGCCAGAATGCATAAGAAGAATTGCAGGCAATTTGCCAATCACTTGAAGCTGATTGGCAATTTGCTCGAGCAATTAAAGATCTCGGAGCTCAAGAGGTACCCAGAAACTCGGGAACCTCTTGAGCAGCTTGAGGATGCTCTTAGGAGGTCTTATATTTTGGTTCATAGTTGTCAAGATAAAAGTTATCTTTACTTGCTTGCAATGGGGTGGAACATTGTTTATCAATTTAGGAAGGCTCAGAACGAGATCGATCGTTATTTGAAGCTCGTACCACTTATCACGCTCGTTGATAATGCCAGAGTTAGGGTAAATTTATAATCTCAATAGTGCTTTCAGATTTTGTTTTGGTTATGAATTTGTGATGTTAATCATGTTCATCATTGTTAATAGTGTTGCATGTGAAAAGAAAGTAATATGGTATCATTGTTTGTAGGTTGAGATTGAAATTAGTTAGTTGGAATGATACTGTTATATGTTGATTATGCTATGTCAATTTCTGTCAAAAGCAATTTAGATTTGGTTGGTGGTTGTTTTTAATGATAATTTTGGACTCTTTTGTGGTTAGTGTGTCAATTTAGAGCATTTAGGAATTTGTTCCCTTAATTATTTGGTATGATAATCCTATGCCATGCCTAACCGTCTCAATTTTGTGTTGTTGGAATGTCACCTGGATGAAAGGAGTTGGTATGAAGTTGCAAGTAGGTTTGGGTCGGGTCGGGATTGTGTTCGAGTCATATATGAATGGCTCTGAAACCCTTTTACCCGAACCTAACCCGTTTTGTTAAATGGGTCGAAAATCACAACCCAGGCCTGATTTGTTGCTCAACTTGATTTTGACTCACTTAACCTGTTTAGGGTTGTTTGTTTCCGTTTTATGGTTTATAACACTGGCGACATCTTATTCTTTAGAACTTTTAGTTTATGATTTGTTTATTTTATCATTACTATGAAAAATACGATAATATTAAATGAAATAAATTCAGGTTATATACTAATTGATTTGACTCAAAATTAACTCGTATAATTTAATAGCTTATACAGGTTTGTTCCGGGTTTAAATAATTGACCTTTAAGTTAACCCCATATAATAAAAAAAATCATGTCGGATCAACCCATTTAATTAACTGGGTCAAAATTTTTAATCTAAACCCACTTATCTCGGTGTTAGGTTAATGTGGGGTTAGTAGATCGGTCAACTTTTGCCAGTCCTAGCTGCATGTCTATCGTGGCGAGTACTTCTGTTTTGGTATCCAATATCAATCCTAGTTGTATACGCCGAGTACTAAGGTTTTGTCTTAGGCTATCTAAAAATGATATTGACTACTTGAATGAACCAGCATGTTCCTTGGCCCTTCTAGTTACTAAGAAACCAGTGTTTGTTGATGTTCTGATAAACTAAATGCTAATTATTGCTTACATTTCTTGTATAATACTGCAAATCTTAACGTATTAAAGAAGATGTTAGATGTCTGAAAATTATACTTTGTATATATTTCCTACTCTTCTACTATGCAAGTATAATGTAAACCCATGTGCTTGATATTTTTTAAAAGCTTAATCTGAGTTGGAATTTAATTGCTAATTTATTTTACTGGATTTTGACTTTCAAGTTCCAACTTGTGTAATGAGGTCTTGGTAAACTTGGAAATTGCTTTGTGATTATTGTGATAAACTCTTCTGTAGGAGGCCATGTAAAAATGTCCCATAAGCTGTTCTTCATGAGAATCTTTATTTGAAACCTTTACAATCTGTTTCGGTTGATTTCCTGGTTTCTCACTTCAATTCGAGTAGTTCTATGTAAGCCATTGCATTATGCTGCCATAGAGGGGGCTTGACTCAAGACAGCTGTTTAATGTACTACATTTGCCCATTCTTGGTTCACAAATAAAAGTTTCAGTCTGCAAATGTTGGATTTTCAACCCTTTTGCACAAATTGATTATGACATTTGGAGACGTTCAAAATAGACCAGATTACCTGATATTCATCTGGTTTTGAACCGATCGATATACCTGACTCGAAATCATCCCGATAACCCGAATGAACACGTCTAATGACATTAGTGCATATTTTTCCAACTTCTTCAGCAAATCAATCCTTTTATTAATCTCTAATATGTACATGAATAGTGTCAGGTTGAGATTTTTGGTGGTGCAAGTAAATTTTTGGATGATTATCCTATTACAGTGTTATTTATATGTTATTAGTAGTTCAAATTGAGGCCTAATGGCTTTTCCTTTCACCCTTGTGATAGAGGTTTGATTCTTATCGCCTGAAGAATTCTTTCGTTGTACCTATTACCTGTAGAGATTCTCTAACCTACCCCGAATGTGAAAAAAATTGACTTAAATGGTACTTATTGGCAGGAAAAGCTGGAAGTTATTGAAATGGATCAACGTGAATATACTCTAGATGAGGAGGACCAGAAGGTGCAACAAGTGATTCTGAAACCTGATCCTTGTGAAACTGATACTGTGGTGCTAAAAAAGACTCTTTCTTGTTCATACCCTAAGTATTCCTTTGATGAAGCACTTAGAAAAGAGAATGAAAAGCTTCGTATGGAACTCCAACGTTCACAGGCTAATTTGGATGTCACTCATTGTGAACTCATTCAGCGCTTGCTTGATGTGACTCAGACTGCAGCCGCTGTCTGTGAAACGGAAAAGAGCGCATCAGTGAAAAGCTCAAGTACAACCCAGCCTTCTTATACTGATGAAAAATACTCATATGATGAAAGTTCACCCAAGAAAAGTAATATCTCCAGGTACATCTAAAACACACGATGGACATGTAATCCTTGGCCTCAAATTGTTAAATATAATCTATGTTACTTGGACTCGGGTACTGATGTCAAATATTGGTACGTTTCCAAGTGTCGAATAGTCCGAGTAACATAGAATATAATCTAAAGAAAAGCTGGATTTCCTTCATCACTTTCTCATAATACTAATCTTTGTGTTTCTTTAGGACTAAATCCTTATGAAATATGAAGGCACATAATTTAGTCATATTGTGTTTTAAGTTTCGTTTTTTACTTAAAATTCCAAAGCAATGATGAAGGCCGAGATTTATTACTCTCAATGCTATATTAGATACAAGATGGCCATCTTAATCTAGTTAATAGAGAGTAAAATACAGCTTGTAAGATTAAGGTTGAGACGTTGAGTACATCTGACCTTCCCAATTCCCGCCCAGGCTAGAGGCACTATCTGGCATTGGGACGAGGGAATGATGTTGTGGTTGCTATAAAGTGTGCTTTATTATTTAACAAGGGGATAACTATGCAATTTGGATTGCAGGGCAGCTTTCATTGTGTTAATTTGCACTTGCATTAGGTCATATTCATTATTGGACTTGCACACCCGTTTACTCATCCGATTTTATTTACAAGTGCCTGATGTTTTTTCTGTATTGCAGGACTACCTCTACAGTTTCTTCGGGGCGGGATCTATTGTCAAAGCAAGGATCATACCACCATGATGAGTGGCATACTGATTTGCTGGACTGTTGTTCAGAACCTTGTCTCTGTATGTATCATGTATACCTGTTTTGCTTTTGTTTGGTTGTTCATGAAGTAGGAGTGCTACTTGCCTGTTTCAGCTCCATCAAAATAGTTGTGAACTTTTTGATTTTTTTTTTTAAGACAAATTCCCAGTTTGGTAGTCAACTTTTTAATAACATAACTTTTTCTTCTGTAGGTCTAAAGACTCTCTTTTGTCCTTGTGGTACATTGGCAAAAATCTCAACCGTGGCAAACAATAAACACATGTGTAAGTATCTGTATCAGACATAATGCTTGAAGCATCCTGTCCATATAGGCTAGTTAAGCCAGTATTCTTGTATTGAGGATCTTACAAATCAATTGGATGTCTCCATTGACAGTGAATCGTCATTAGAGGTGTTCAATGGGGCGGGTCGACCCAACGGGTCAAGGGTCGGGTCATATTTTAACGGGTCATTAGCGGGGCGGGTCAATAATGGGGCGGGTCATTAACGGGCCTTGTTGTATAGGGTCGGGTCGGGTCGGATAATTATAAATATAAATTGCGGAAAAAAAAATTTACCACCTTTTTTTTTTATTTTTAAAATTATATTATTATATACATAAGTAGGTCGACCCAACGGGTCATAAAGTATAATAAAAAAAAACCTATTCTATGAACTTTTTAAAAAAGGGTCAAAGTGGGTCGAATTTAAATGGGCTTGACCCGCCCCGGCCCGTTCATAATTTGACATGACCCGGCCCGGCCCGACCCATTTAAATTTTGACCAGACCCGCCCCAACCCGGCCCGTTGAACACCTCTAATCGTCATTTGTTCACTCTTCTGTTCCATAACTATGATGTCGAATATTGTCGCTCCACAAAATCTCTTGGCCTTTATGCTGCCTTGTTAGTTGAGGTCGTGAGGACTCTAAATTTGTTGTTTTTAACGCTGTCCTTGATTTGTTTTATGCACTTATCAATACTCCTCTATTCATTACACGAATTAAGAATATTGATTTTTCTACAAGGCGGGAAATGTTCGGGGAAATTGTTTAAAATTTCTGTTATCAATTTTGTTTAGAATTCACCGTGTTATATCAACAGCTTCTGCTGAAACCTGTAACGACTTGGTGGCCTATTCCTTGATACTCTCTTGCTGTTGCTATACATGTTGCATCAGGGGGAAGCTGCGCAAGATGCTGAACATTAATGTAAGTATAAATTTGTAATTTAGTCTTAAGTATTTATTTGTAATTAGAAAACCATCGTAATTTAAACTTAACATCATCCACTTCGTCTCACAGGGAGGCGCATTTGACGACTTCCTTTCACATTTCATGTGTTGCTGCTGTGCCCTTGTTCAAGAATGGCGTGAAGTTGAGATTCGTGGAGTTTCTGGTACGTAGACCCATTTATTCTTCACACTTTTTCTCGTTCTGCTTAAATTCTGCTCCTGACTTTCGACTATGCAAGAAAATAATGCACAAGACTTGAAGTAAATAATAATGCGGTATTTAGGTTTACGGTTAATCTTTGAATACTCTCTTCGTTTCTCATACTATCAAGCTTACGTCACAGGTCATGGGAAGACGAAGACAAGCCCCCCGACTTCCCAATTCATGGAAATGTGAAATGCTGGTGCCTGGTGGTAGCCTGAAGTACATGCAGGTAAGTCTGATACAGAGGTAAATTGGCTATATACCTCTGTTATAAATAGGTATATATGTACTTACAAGCACTACATGACCTTGAAATACTTTGTGTAAAGTTTAATTTACTCCAACTTAATTGTGATGATATGAACAAAGTTGTCTCAGTTACAGTGTGGAAAATAGAGTTACACTAAGATTTAATTCCTTTTTTTTTTCTTGTTCTTCATAGTTTTGGATGTGTATCTTGTAGATTGACTTTATTATACTCCTAGTCTATAACTAGATAGATTCTCGTGCAGTGCTCAATTTTTTTGTTCTAATGGTTATTTTCTATATGAAAGCTTAATTTTAAAAAGTGTGCCTCGCTTTGCGTCTTGTGTGCCGCCCATGCATGGCTTAAAACGCCTCAGCTAAGTGAGAAAAAGCCCACAACAAGAGGTTTGCGCCTTTGGCACCTTGATACGCTTTGCGCTTTGTGCGCTCAATGTGCCTCCTAGTTGGATCGGGTAATTCACTTGTGTTTGTTTATTTAAAAAAAGAAATAAAACTCGAAATCCGAATTTACTTGAATATGAAGTTTGAGAAACCGTTGTTTCTCTAAGGAAAAAAATACTTTTGAGTATTATTCATATTTTTATTATTATAAATTTGAGCTAAAGTGGTGTTTACTCGCAGAGATAATGAATATTTTTAAGTTTGTAGCTATTAAAATATGAATGTCATGTTAGTTTTAAGTAAAAAAATTAGGATAAATGGAGATTAATAATCCAAACTTTGCGTGATCTTCCTAGAACAATCCCAACTCTCGTATATTTTCTAATATTCCTAACTTTGCTTCTATGTTGCTGGGGGCATACCCTTTAATAGTTTAACCGGTTATAACCGGTAATATTAGAGCCGTTGCACTTATTTTCTTTTTTATTTTTTCCCCCTTTAAAAACACTATTTTCAACCTTTTTCATCCACCATTGCTGCCCTTCATCCTCATTAACCACCATAGCTGCACCTTCATCTTCAAATCAATTTGGCATCTTTTCTTTCATTTTTTTATTTTTTCCTGCCCTATTAAACCCTAACTATGAAATCATTTTGTGTTTCAAATGCATCCTCATCTACAGGTTTAGATCTTCAAAATCGAAAGCCCCTCCTATTGCAATCAACATGTGTAATTACTTTACCCCCTTCCCTAAGCTCCCACTCTAATTGTTCAAAAACGAAGAACCCTAAAAATGAAAAAAAAAGGAATCCAATTTACCATTTATATTCAATCAAAACAATAAAGAAAACGAAATTACAGTTGATGATGGAGAAACTTACCATTGATGACGAAGACTTGCGACTTTTCTTCTTCATTGCCTCTTCGAATTCAGCCAAGGTTGAGGATGGTGATTTTACAGAGAAATGGGTGGAAAAGTGGAATTGGGTTAGGTAAATTTCATTAGTAAGGAGGGAAGTGGGAAATAGTGGGTAATAAGTTGTCAATTACAGGTTATAACCGGTTAGAATTTTAAAGGGTATGTCTTGAGCAACAAAGAAGCAAAGTTAGGAATTTTAGAAAATATACAAAAGTTGGAATTGTTTTGGGCGGATCATGCTAAGTTTGGATTATTAATCTCCATTTATCCAAAAAATTATAAGCAATATCTTTTTAATTTGTCAAATCTTTCACTACCTTAATTACAAAATGGAATAAATTAGTCCTATGATCAAACATATAAAGTTGCTAAAAAGAAAAAGTGATTAAAAAAGGAATACTTAACTTTTTGGATAGGTTTACTAAAATTCTTATAACGTCTTGCTCCAACTCCAAATTTTATGATTAACATGTCCAATTTTTCACAACATCATGATATTGATCTATAGTTCATAAGAGCAAACTACAGTGTTAAAATGTGACGACTAGAAGGTGGTTGAAATTACACGAAATAAAAGGTGGTTGAAATTACACAAAACAAAAGGTGTTTGAAATTGACTAACTCGTTGTCCGAAATGTTTGAGGCCAAAATGTAATCTTTAATGCTCCAATTAATGTAATTTTTGGGTCCAAAATGTAAGGAATTTTGTATACAAGACCACCATAAGGTTGATTTATCCATGTATGAAGTAGAACATGGGTACACGCTTCAAACGACGTTCAGGTATAGAATTGACGAAAACGGACCACAATGTTATTGAGAATGTTTTCTTGAAGATGAGGGGTTTATAGAGTTTGTATATGTGCGTGTGAGTTATCAATAGAAAGTTCAAGATGTTTAAAATATTATATCTAAAAAGATGCGACACTTATTAAGAGAATTTGGAAGAAAAAGAATGACTTATTAAAGGAATTTAAATTGTCAGAAAGTAAGATGAAGAGGTAGGAAGACAGGGATGAATCTTTCATTTCTAGAGGGATATTATGGCATGTGAAGTATCCCTGGAAAGATTAGAGTATTTCCACAAATTTCCATGTGGTAGCACTCAATTATATGGGGTATAACTAGGTAACTAAGTGTATCTTCAAATCATGTAGAAGTGAGAACTGACATTCTATTTGACGTTGCACACTAATATAGGATCTTATCCTTCATTCTACCACAAGGCACCTCAATCTAATGGTTGAATATCTTCAATAACATGTAATGTGGATGATATAATAAAGGGAAATTATCAATAATACCCTTAAGTTTTTGCAATTTATAAATGGTACCCCTAAGTTTTTTCAATATTCAATGGAACTCTCGTGTTATTGAGCGTCTTACAACCATAACATTTTTTTTTGTCCAAAAGCCATCAAAAAACGTTAACTTTTTTTCTTTTTCTTTTATTTTTTTATGTTTTAAATTGAAAAATAAAAGAAAAAGAAAAAAGTTGACGGTTTTGGACGACAATTTTGGACGGAAAAAAATAGAAGAGGTTACGATTGTCAAACGCTAAATAACACGAGGGTACCAATGATAATATAAAAAACTTAGGGATACCATTGATAAAGTGTAAAAAATTAAGGATACCATCGATAATTTCCCTATAATAAAAGATGGGATTCGAAGTAACATAATAAATTTAAGAAAAATACTAAAAATCCTTATTTTTAAGATCATTTTTTTTAAAAACAATATAAAACTATAACTAAATTTTTTTTTAAATACGCAAGAAACTATAATATCATTAAAAAAAGCTATTTTCATAACTTTTTCTAAATAGATAAATATGTTTTCTTTAAATTCAAATATAATTTTTTTTGAGGCCACGCTCTACAACCTCATCTATACAATTTGGAGTGCCAGGAATGACGTTGCGTGGAACCACAAAGTCCCAATGGTTACCCAAGTAGTTAATAGCGTCAAAGACGCCTCGGAGACCAGATTCAAGTTCCTAGCGTCCTTGCTATCTGATACAGCTTGAAGCTCACATACAGCTTTCACCTCTTTGTCCGGTACTCGATGGTTCCCGGTCTTGTCTCCAGCTCTCACAGCAAGAACATATACTCTTGACTTCTACTGTATTGGCCTCATAAGATGCATTGTTTTTTCTCCTTATTGTAGCTCGGCCAGTTTCTTTGACTCTTTTGCTTTAGTCTTGTCATGGTGGGCATGTCCACATGACATTGATTGTTCGGCTACTGGCTTTGCATTGTGTATAGCTTTGAGGTTTCTCGCTTACCTCCTTTGCACATGAAGAATGGCACTTAGAAACCTATCCTACAAAGTGGGCTCCGTGTTTACACTGATGCAACCTAGGAGAGATAAGCTGGAAACCTAAGGGTCATAATTCCCTTGTATCCTGTTTTTTTATGGGTAGTATAAATTTTTTATCAAAGCATATATGAAACAAGCTTTTGTCAATATAGTTTGCGAAATCATTTGTAAATACTATAATGTCATGTTTGGGAATGATAATTTCATTTGGAAATATGAAATTGGCTCAAATTCATTGTTTTACAAATTAAAATTTTTAAAATTTGAATTTGAGTGTAGCTAGCTAGCGAAAAAGCATTTTTGTAGCTAACGTTTTTTTTACTTTGAAATCAGTTTTAATTTGTTTAAAGACCGAGTTCTTGTTTGTAGTGATTCATTGTCATAAAATCGTTCAAGCTTAAGAATATTAGTGAAGGAAGTGTTGTCAAAAATGGCAGCTGGAAACGACATGGTGAAGATTCAGCCTATTTTAATTGGTGGAAAGACTGGAAACCTTATCAAATTAAACCCAACAATCTGTACTAGTTTGTGGTTTATTAATACTTATTAAGATGAATTTTTTTTATCAAAAATTAAGATGGGACGTTGGAGATTTCTAAGGGGATTTAATGAAAAACTCAAATTTCGTGATTGATTTCAATTTATTTCTATGGGGATTAAATTTACGAATTGTTAAGAGATGAAGAAAAGGAAGAAAGTGAGGTTGAAAAAAATGAACAATGATTAAAATGGTGTAGAAGCCATGAAAAGAAAGAATTATATTAAATAAACGAAATAGATGAAAATGGTGTAGAGGCCATGTCATCAGGGCCGTTTCGTTCATTTTTGGGCCCCAGAGCAAAAGATAAAAATGGGCCCCTAAAAACTTAAGACATAACGCATAATATAATACATCTTTTGTTTTTTATTGTTAATATTTAATCTTCTTTACAAAAAAACACTAAAAAGTCATATTATTTAGCAAAACAATGTAAGTTATATATAAATTTGATTAAAATTAATATCACTTATATACATAAAAATAAGTTTTTTTGGGCCCTAAAAAACACGGGGCCCTGGGCGGTTGACCGCTTTGCACTTGCCATTCGACGGCCCTGCATGTAATGGAAGAAATTAGATGAAACAACGAAATAGATGAAAAAAATTAAAATGGTGAAGAGGCCATGGCTGGGTAGCAAAATCAAATGAAGAAATTAAAGAGAAGAATAAGATAACCGATAGATTTAAATTACGAAACCCGAAACATTTTTAGGACTGTTTGGCACAATGGAATAGGATTTTTGAGACTTTAAAATAGGAATTTTAAGTTGAAACTTGAAAATTAAAGTCTCATTCCTTGTTTGTTATGGTAAGGACTTGGAATAAAGTGATAAAAAAAGTCTTAACTCAAAAACCTACATCCTACCCTCCCCAAAGACATTTTTTTGGGGACTTTTCCTCATTTTAATCTTATTACTTATTCCCATTTTCGCTAAATAAACAAAGACTTGTCTTATTTTTAAAACAAAGTCTCATTCATTTCCTCAAATCTCTAATACCAAACACCCCTAGAAACAAATACAACCTAAAATTAAAATTTTTAAAAAATAAATTAAAGTTAAAACCTTTAATACTAAAATAGATAATTCTTTCAAAAAAAAAAAAAACTAAAATAGATAAAATTCATAACTTTAAAATTAAAATTTTCAATAAACTAATTTGTTAGAATATAGAAGATATTTCTCTTATTCTTAGTATATTTGTATTTATGTTAGTTTACATATTTAGAGGATCCTATTTCTTGTATATATACTCATACCTTTTAATGGAGAATTAATACAGAAATTATAAACCCCAAAACATTGTTCTTTACCTTTAATCATGGTATCAGAGCCGAAGGTGGTTCCTGGTATGATGTGGCTCACATGTGAGGGAGAGTGTTGGAAATACTTCACATGTGAGACAAGATCCTACATCGATAAAAAAGTGGGTTGTGGACTTGCATATATACTTGGTGAGCTAATCCTCCTATTGCCATATGGTTTTGGGAAACAATGAACCTCACCGAGTGTATGTGCAAGTCAACGCTCTTGACCCGTGGGTTTGTAGGCCCGAGCCCACGGGTGTCCCGTGTCCCCACGAGTGGGCCACAGTGAGATTATGTGACGAATTGTCACGGCCTAATATGGTATCAGAGCCGAAGGTGGTTCCTGGTATGATGTGGCTCACATGTGAGGGAGAGTATTGGAAATACTTTACATGTGAGACAAGATCCCACATCGATAAAAAAGTGGGTTGTGGACTTGCATATATACTTGGTGAGCTAATCCTCCTATTGCCATATGGTTTTGGGAAACAATGAACCTCACCGAGTGTATGTGCAAGTCAACGCTCTTGACCCGTGGGTTTGTAGGCCCGAGCCCACGGGTGTCCCGTGTCCCCACGAGTGGGCCACGATGAGATTATGTGACGAATTGTCACGGCCTAATATGGTATCAGAGCCGTAAGGTTGATCGGGGACGGAACAACCACATCGGTATATCTTTTACCTGGAAATCTTACTTAAAAAAAATGGAGATTACCCGGAAAACTGACCGGAAAACTTACCTCTACAAACACTCAAAAAATAAAAGTAAAACCAGATCTAAACACCCAAATGGGCAAAAACAGTTTCGATCCTTTCCTTTTTTTTTTCCTTGAGATTCGATTGTTTCCCTCTCCGGCGAAGAATCGATTTTCTTCACCGGAATTCCAACACCGACGACGGCAAGGCCTTCCTAAGTAGTCTGGGTACAGGATCCACTACCATCAAAGCCGGCGACAATTCCTCCATTAACGATAGTGTGAGCTCTTTTTGGGAAGGAGAATTTCAGAAATTAGAAAAGGAAGAAGATGGAGCAATTAAGAGCAAGGAGACAACTTTATTTGTGGAGAGAGAATCTCAAAAAATTAGCCCCACATTTCAGAATTTGGTCCCTCACTTTAATCCCTCAAAAACTACCCAAAATCCCACATAATCCACCCTAAACCCGTGGCTTACCCATTACAATTCCACTAATCATTTTTTTATTCAAGCCCACAAAAATAATCCTACACAATCAATATTTTAGACCAATGAGCCGTGTCCAACAAAAATAAACCCATATTTTTCCCATTCAAACTTGGCCCATATTACCACACAAAAAAATCGTTGTTGGATTTCTGACTGTGGTGCCACAGATACGATGTCTTATGATCCCGCTGATTTTTTGACTCATGATAAACCGATGAAAAATATAATTAAAACAGCTAATGGGGAAGGAGTTGCGGTAAAAGGGGCTGGGGCTATTTCTTTTACGAATAACCTCACCTTAAAAAATTGTTTATTTGTTCCAGATCTTTCTCATAAATTATTATCAGTTAGTCAGCTCACAAGGGATCTAAATTGTATTGTTCCGATGAAACCCGACTGTTGTATTGTGCAGGATGCTCAGACAGGAGAAATCATTGGGCGTGACATTGAAAGAGGTGGTCCGTACTCCTTGGAGGAGGAGATTCAAAAAGGCAGTGCAGTGCTTGTTCACGGGTCGGAAGAGAAAAAACTCTGGACTTGGCATCGACGATTGGGACATCCATCGATTGGGTACTTACAGAAACTTTTCCCTACCTTAGCCAAACATAAGTTTGATTTTAAATGTGAAACATGTATTTTGGCAAAAAGTCACAAACAATCTTATCATAGTAGTTTAACTAAAGCTGATGCCCGGTTCGTGCTTGTTCATTCTGATGTTTGGGGTCATGCTCCTGTTATAGGCATTCATGGTTATATGTACTATGTTGTTTTTATTGATGATTGCACTCGCATGTGTTGGATATACTTTCTGAAGCATAAATCTGAAGTGTATGAGGTGTTTGTTGATTTTTATCACATGATTTGTACCCAATTCCAAGCCAAGCCCCGTATTTTAAGATCTGATAATGGTAGAGAGTTTGTTAATCATGATATGCATGCTTTTTTTTTGCTAAACATGGCCTCATTCACCAAACTACATGTCCCGATACACCTCAACAAAATGGTGTTGCAGAAAGGAAAAATAGAACCCTCCTTGAAATGACCCGGGCCCTTATGCTTGAATCTAGTGTCCCTACCCATCTTTGGCCTGAAGCTGTAGCTACTGCAAACTATCTCACTAACCATTTACCCACAAAAAGCCTAGCCTATCATACACCCCTTGATACCTTCCAAACCTACCACAAATTACCTTTCTCCCACTCTCTACCACCTCGCATATTTGGATGTACTGTCTTCATTCACCAACCTAAGCGAGTGCGTACCAAATTTGAACCTCGAGCAGGAAAATGTGTCTTTGTGGGTTATGGGAAGAACCAAAAGGGGTACAGGTGCTATGATCCTTTAACTCGGAGGGTCCACACTACTATGGATTGTGACTTTATCGAGGGTGAATTTTATTATCACCATCCTCGATGTCAGGGGGAGAAGATGAATGACGATCTCAGATGGTTAATTGGTCCAGTTCAGGTTGAATCAGACCCAAAAGAACAAGTAGGTACTGCCACCGATTCCTCTCCTCAGGTTGTTCAGCCACTCTCCTCATTGCCATCTCCAGTCCTGTCTGATCATCAGGTGAGTAGTTTAGATAGCAGCATTGATATTGTTGATGATATTCCTGTTGTTGAGGCTCCTGTTATTGAGGCTGATGATGCAGGAGATAGTACAGAGATAGTGTCTCCTAAGGACATTCATGATAATAAGGGATCATCATATGTATTGCCGTCGCGTGCTACACGGGGAATTCCCCCAAAGAGATATGATCCAGATTATGAGGCTAAGAGGTCGAGATATCCAGTTGGTGTACCTGGTGAAGGAAATTTATCACAAAGTGCTCTTGCTTTCAATACTGCACTATATGGTACCAAACTTCCAGCAACCGTAGAAGAAGCACTTGCAACAGATCATTGGCGAAAGGCAATGGAGGAAGAAATAAGTGTCTTGAAGAAGAATGGTACTTGGGAAAAATGTGCATTGCCGAAAGGAAAAAGAGTAGTTGGCTGTAAGTGGGTCTTCACGGTTAAGTACAAAGCAGATGGAACCATAGAGAGATACAAGGCACGATTGGTTGCTAAGGGGTATACTCAGACATATGGGGTCGACTACTCAGAAACTTTTTCACCTGTAGCAAAACTTGACACGATCCGAGTATTATTCAGTATAGCAGCTAATCTAGATTGGCCTCTTCATCAATTTGATGTGAAGAATGCCTTTCTTCATGGAGAGTTGCAGGAAGAAGTTTACATGGAAGCTCCACCTGGGTTTACATCAGATTTTTCAGACAAAGAAGGTTGCAGACTCAGGAAGGCCTTATATGGGTTGAAACAGTCTCCTAGAGCATGGTTTAAGAGATTTACATCTGCTATGAAGCGGTTTGGATATAGACAGAGCCATTCAGACCATACACTGTTCCTTAGGAAACGAGGAGGGAAAATAACTTGTCTCATAATTTATGTTGATGATATGATTATTACAGGAGATGACAAGGTAGAGATCGAGAACTTGAAGAGGAAGTTGTTCCAAGAATTCGAGATGAAGGATCTTGGAAGGTTAAAGTACTTCTTGGGAATCGAGGTTCTAAGATCGAACAAAGGAATCTTCATATCCCAAAAGAAATATGTACTGGACTTGTTAGCAGAGACGGGAATGATGGATTGCAAGCCTATTGAGACTCCTATTATGATGAACCATGGGTTACAGATTCTGGAAGGTGCAGAGTTCGCAGATCGCATGTAGTACCAAAGATTGGTGGGAAAACTAATCTACCTAGCTCATACGAGACCTGACATTGCATATGCAGTAGGTGTTGTTAGTCGGTTCATGCACAAGCCACAAGCGCACCATATGGAAGTTGTCTTTCGCATACTGAGATACTTGAAGGGCACTCCTGGGAGAGGAGTTCTATATCAGAGACATGGGCATCTAAACCTAGCCGCATACACAAATGCAGACTGGGCAGGAGATAGAGACGATAGGAAATCTACGTCAGGCTACTTTACCCTTGTTGGTGGTAACTTGGTAACTTGGAGGAGTAAGAAACAGAAAGTGGTTGCTCTATCTAGTGCAGAGGCAGAATTCAGAGGAGTGGCAAAGGGAATTCAGGAAGTCTTGTGGCTCAGGAAGTTGCTAACTGATCTTGGTTTTCCCCAGAAGGAAGTTGTAATTTGTATTGTGATAACCGAGCTGCAATTAATATCTCAGAAAATCTTGTTCAACATGATCGAACAAAACATGTGGAGGTGGATAGACATTTCATCAAGGAGAAGCTCGAGAATGATATCATTAAGTTACCTCATGTGAAGTCAGAAGATCAACTCGCTGATATACTCACAAAAGCGGTTGGTACTCAATGGTTTGACGATGTTCTAAACAAGTTGGGAATCGGAGATCCGATAACTCAACTTGAGGGGGAGTGTTAGAATATAGAAGATATTTCTCTTATTCTTAGTATATTTGTATTTATGTTAGTTTACATATTTAGAGGATCCTATTTCTTGTATATATACTCATACCTTTTAGTGGAAAATTAATACAAAAATTATAAACCCCAAAACACTGTTCTTTACCTTTAATCATAATTATATAGACTCGCAGAGACTAGAGAACATGGTTTTCACATGAGAAATTCTCAATTGGAGAGGGGAAGTGTAAAAATCCGTAAAATTCCTCTAACCCAATATAATGAAGACACGTGTAAACTTGACAATCAATCCATCAATCCCGATTCTAGACTTCTCTCTTTCATTGTCACGCAATCTACAAATGAACCACACACACAAAAAACCCAAAACAAAGTCATTTCTCTTGATTTCAGCTTAAGTTTGAGCTTCAGCTTAAACCAGTTTCTCTCTCCTAGGGTTAAACCATCAATGGCTTCGAGTAGAAAAATCTTGCTCAAAAGTTCAGATGGAGAGACTTTTGAAGTGGACGAAGTAGTTGCTCTGGAATCGCAAACGATTAAGCATATGGTTGAAGATGATTGTGCTGATAATGTTATTCCTTTGCCTAATGTTACTAGCAAAATCCTTGCCAAAGTTATTGAGTATTGTAAGAAACATGTTGATTCTTCTAAATCCTCGGAAAATAATGATCGTCAAGTTGATGATGAACTTAAGACTTGGGATGCTGATTTCGTCAAAGTTGATCAGGCTACTCTCTTCGATCTTATCCTTGTATGATTTCTTTCTCTAGCCTTGAATTTTTTAGGTATTTGATTTTAATTTTTTTTTTCGCGTCTGTGGTTGTTACGTTTCTGTTTGAAAGTAATGCAAAATTAGGCTTTGAATTTGTTGATTTTGAAAGATTTTAGAGTAGTTTTAATTGTATGAAATTCTGGAATAGAAAAATTATTACATTTTTTTGTTCTTGTGTGTGTGCCCATTTTACTGTTATTATCTTCATTTCTGTAAGCATTTAAAGTTCATTACTCTTTCTCTTCCTTTATAAAGCTCCTCAAAGGCTTGACTTTCTACTTTGTAAACTAGTTCATTGTATGGTCTTCTCTGTAAAACTAGTTCATTATATGCTCTCATTGTGATTAAAAGAAAGCTTTTTCTTCGTTTTGTTTTTTAATATCAGCAACTCTAGACCGGTAGACCCTTCGTATGTCTTAATTTCGGAATCCATTCTTTTGGGATATGTCCACTCATCTGTTTAAACAAGCACATCCCATATCGCATTCAGCTCTATTTTTTACAATGATCGATTCTGACAGTATTTCAGTAGTTTTAGTCTTCTAAAATTCCAATAGAATTTTCCTATTAACCCCAGTGGCGCAATTCGGTCGCAATTTTCCAGTTGTAGCTCTCCATTCTAGTCACCCACAGTGAATTATATTTGAACATTTTGATTAAGACACTCTAGTAAAATATTGAGTCAAGGTGCTGAATTCGAGAGCTCCTTCGCATCTAACTAATTTACAAAGTTGAGTGATTTATCTACCCCTCCATTGCTAATGCTTTGGGAGAAAATGGAAAAGAAAATGGTGATTTGATTGGCTTTTACATTTTTCAGTGATATTGTTCTTCCCTAGTTGTTGAAACGTAGTGAACTACTATCTCCTCTTGGCGTGTGCAAAGTTTTCATTCCCCCATATAAGTAGCATATATGATTAGAACCTTAAGGATTGATGTTGAATTTTGGGTGCCTTGAGTCCGTAAGTCTCAACTCTCATGGTTCAGCATAGAGCAATAGTAAGAAAAATACGCAACAAAAGTGGGTGCTAAAAGGTGGGTTAGAAGAAGAGATGAAAAATCAGTTTGGACTATGAGAAAGAAAGAAAAATCAAGGCGGCTTTTCCTAATGACCACAGCAAAGACGACTCGGCTTCAGCCACTGGAATGCTACTCGTATTTGTTCGGTTTGTTATTTGCTTTTTCCTCTTTTTGTGGCTTGATTATATGTATATGAATTGAGTTATGAACTAAAAACAACCCAAATTTATTTTAGTTGTAATTCTAATCTCTCTAAATCTCTTTTCTCCAAGCTATAAATATCGCTGGGTAGTGTTTTTTAGTAGTGTTCTGATTTTTAGTTTTTAAGACCTTTTTTCTTTTCTGCAATTTAATGGTACCTGTTAGGTTATAACAAGATTATTCTATGTTGATTTTATCTTTTAGTTATCTTTCATATTTCCTTTTTGCCTTATTTATTTGACAAAGTATCAAGATAGTTTGTTTATGTTGTCATTGAACACACTGCTGTAACTTAATTCAGGCAGCCAACTACCTGAATATCAAGAGCTTGCTGGACTTAACTTGCCAAACTGTGGCTGACATGATCAAGGGCAAGACACCGGAAGAGATAAGAAAGACATTCAACATCAAGAATGACTTCACTCCAGAGGAAGAGGAGGAAGTTCGCAGGGAGAACCAGTGGGCCTTTGAATAATATCCAATCCGCAGAAGAAAGTAACGAATCTAATTGATTTATTTGGAAATGGAAGCGGGTGTATTTTAGCACTTCTTGAACATGATGATGGTTTTGTCTCTTGTAGTATATTTATCCCAACTCTTGTTCTCATCTTTAACTATCTGTCTTGGGTTACTTTTTCAATGGTGGGACGATGGAGTTGTAGATATGATTAGTACCGTTTTCAGAGGGTGATTGTTGGTGGGTGCTAGCTACAATGCTGGGTTCCTCATCTCATCTTCCATCTTGTGTTCCTTGTAATTTGTATGCGAATCACTCGTTTTTTGAATAAGCTTGTCTTTCTACTTTATTCAATCGTTATTACTCGTGAATTTAATCTTTATATATTTTCATTTGATTTGTGCTGCCGAAGTGTGATTTTGTGTATGTATGAATGAGAATAAGTTGGTCTGAAGCAGTGTTGTTAATACTGTGGTACGGCTTATGAGAAGTCTCGGCCATGCTGATTGCTGCCTAGTATGAATTATTTGTAATTTGAAACACTTAACCTTATAAGTTGGAGATTGGTGTGTAAGACATTTGATGAATTAGATACTAGTAGTACAAAAAAGAATCGAGTTTGTCTCAGTTTTAAAGTAAATGCACTTTTTAAGGTAAGCTCCTCGATTTGATTTTCACAAAACACATAGCAAAGTAGTAGAAAAAACCAATATTTTATAAGCTTACAATGCAAGTAATAAACCATCTTTAATATAACGTAATCTCTATCCATTTCATTTGGCTACATTTTGCTTTGATACTTTAGATTTTGTAATAGAATAGTGAAGGATAAAGCAAAAAAAACCAGCAGATGAGTGAAATATTTGTTAAACTGAGAAAAATAGTTCATTATTGACAAAAAATGTTGTCCACTTAAAAGAATGATTAAGAAATGTAGCAAACTCTACCAAGGAACAAAATAAAATGTAATCAAATTTAAGGAATAGAGGGAATACAAACCAGCCCAATCATGGAATTTGAGGAATTGAGTTGTGCTTTACTTAAATCATCACTGTGTTGTTTTTCCTTTAGATACAGGATCTGTTACTGGACTTAACTAGGCGAAGCTGGCTGCATCTTCGTGGCCATGGTCGTCCAACTTTTCTTCCATTCCCAACATCTAGATCAGAGTCAGACAATACATCTTGGTACAAGTATAACCTCAGCGGATCAGACGATAAATTTTGGTACAAGTATACAACCTCAGCTGACTGTGTTATTCATGTTCAAATTTATAAAAATGTATCCTAAAAGATGAGGCATTGAAAGATATAATCAAGTAAAATTTGACATTCAACGTATTCGATGATTTTATTCCTCAAGTTTTTTGGTGTAAACGGGAACAAAAATGCGACTCTAACCTGGTAAATGGTTATATCTTATGGGTTACTAGAAATTGTATGTCATGTAACAAAAAGGTAGCAACACAAAATTGAGGCTTGATTTTGTGAGGAAGGTTTATGACCTTGAAAGCACTATCCCATTGCTCGGCGTGCTTCATCTTCCTTTCGTACGGAACATAATATCATCAAGTCCTCAAGCATGAACTCCAGCTTCAGTGGTTCAGTGTTCAGACCAACACCAACATCATATACACTATTCGCCCCATTCACCACTAATACACATGATTAATAGTCAGTACAGCCAAATTCTATGGCCCTCAATTAGATATTAATGTGGAAAATTGAATGATAAATGCACCTCAAAACTAAGTCTGATCTTATGTCTTGGGCATTGATAATGGCCCCATATGAACATCCAAGTAGTCGAATTCCTCAGTTAATTTATCCATCACTTTCACCATCTCCGGCTCACGCCATGTCTCATCTTGTAATCTAAAATTGTGAACAATTTCTATCAAGTCTATAAGACTACAACCATGCAGTTTTGAAGGTACTCTTTGCTTCATCAGTTCCTTTACATTAGCAGCGTCTGCCCACCTACCAGCAGCAGCATAAATATTCAAAAGAAATGCATAACACATTGTATTTTGTGGCTCTATTTCAATCAATGTCTTCGCAACATGTTCTGCAATACATGAATCACCTTGATACCTGCATGAACCAAGCAAATTTCCCCATAACAATGATTCCAAGGGCTTGTCAACAACAAATTCCTTTATGTTCCGAATAGTTTCCAGAGCTTCTTGCACTAGCCCTTTGCTGGCCAGTAGGTTTGCCATGCACCAAAAATGCGCAAAATTTGGTTTTATGTTAAACAAGTTCATCATGTCACAAAAATAGGTTTTCCCTTCTTCCAACAGCCCTGCTCGTGTACAGGCGCATAGAACACCTATGTAGGTGATTTCATCGGGCAGCACTCCATGCCGATTACCTAAATGTACATACCCATGATCACGAGCTTTATCTAGTTCCAACCAAACTATCATATTTTCAAACAATATAAGTCCATCTTTAGCATTGCCATGAAGACAATGCCCTAATATCATTGAATTCCAGCACACCAAATTCCTCTCAACAAGACCATCAAAAATCCTACGAGCCACAGCTACCTTAAGGCATTTACTATACATATCAATAAGCGCAGACTTCATTATCAAGCTCAAATTCCACAACCTTCTTATAAGAAAACCATGAACAGATGCCCCTTCTCTTCGTCTAGCCGATCTCCCACAAGCTGTAATTACATTAACCATTGTCGTATCATTCCCGATCAATCCACCCCTGATCATTTCTCTATAAAGCTTCAACACCCACCCTGGCTTATAGCCTTCTAAATACCCAGTCATGATGGCATTCCAAGATACCATATTTCTCTCAGGCATTACATCAAACATTTTATGTGCATTACTCAAATCACCAACTTTCACATACCCACTAAGAATTGAATTCCAAGACACCAAATCCCTCTCAAGCATACCTTCAAACACCTTCAATGCATGTTCAATGACCCCACAACAAGCATACATATGAATCAAAGAATTCTGTATTTGCATCACACCATCAAAGCCATTCTTAAATACTTGACCATGACACATCTCACCTAATCTATAATCACCCACTTTAGCACAACAACCAATTAATGGAGGAAAAGTAAAAGAGTTCGGAGAAACTTCAGATTTCAACATCTCAACATAAAATGTTACACCTTTAGATGGAAAGCAACTATTAGAAAAGGCTTTAATGACAGTATTAAAACACACTAAATCAGGGAAATCAATGCGATCGAAAACCCACAAAATTGAACGCAAATCACCAAATTGAGATGAAAGTCTAAGTAACTTACTTCCAAAAAATGGGATTTTTAGACGACCAGAAATTATTAACTGGGCATTGACTTGTTTGAATTGAGTTTTCTTCAAGTATTGAGAATTTAGGCATGTTAAAATTTGATGAGAAATAGGAAGATTATAAATGGAAGAAGTATATTTACGTTGAAATGGAGGGAAAATGAGGCAAAAAACGCCTCGAATCAAAGCTTTTGCCATTCATCTGAAACTGGGTGTTGGGTTTCTACATTGGAATTTTTTTGCCGCCATTAAAGCTCATATCTTAGTTTTTTCTCTCATTAAAACCCATGACCATTGAAGTCTCAATGAGAACTGCATTTCTTAATCCTTAACTTCATTTTGTTTGTTGACCATATGAAATTATGAATTATGATGAAAATTAGGGGGTGTTTGGTAGAAGGGAGTTGGGGAAGGGAATGGGAATTGTTATTGAGACTTTTAAAGTCTTTGTTTGTTAAGAGGGAATGGGAATTTAAAGGGTAAGGGAATGGGACTTTTTTATGGAAAAGTCCCTAAGAAAAAAGTCCTTGGGGGGAGGTGATATTTGAAGTTGGGACTTAGGACTTTAGATTTTGAGATTAAATTTAACCAATTTTTAATGTAGTCTCATCCTTTACCAAACAAAGACATGAGACATTTTATCTTAAGTCTCACTTAAAGTCTCTACCTTAAGTCTCACCTTTAAGTCTCGCAATTCCCATTCCTTTCTACCAAACACCCCCTTAGGGTTTTTTCTTTCTTTGTTTTAGTGACTTTGGATGATTGATGAAGGATTAGATTTTTCCAAGCTTGATTATGAATACTTCTATATTATAAATCGATATTAGTTAATTGCTTAACTTTAAAATTTTTCCATAGTAATTACAAGTATTCATTATTCAAATTTTTTAAGTGTACAAGCTTGGTTATCAGATTTGATGTCATAATGATATGGTGAACATACTAATAATAATACTCCCTTCGATTTTATTTGTTCGTTCACTTTGGATTTTCACAAATATTGAGGTAGATAGTAGAGCTGTTCATAGGCAGGCTTAGGCGGGTAGGGGACCAGATAGCACCTAAAAATTCTACCCACGGGCTCAAACATTCAAAAGTCCGCCCGCATTCGCGGGCATTTTTTTGTCGCTGCCCGCCCATTTTTAAAGCAGGCGGGACCCGTAGGTAGGCGGGTATTTTTATATAAAAATTAAAAAATATAAATCATATTATAAAGTTAAGTTTTTATAAGAACAAACAAAATATAATAGATTATTTAAAAATACTCTAAATATATATAAAGTCTCAAAATACTCAAATTACATGAACATTGAATATAGACGGTAGAGTCGGCTACTTGTTCGAACTTTGATAGTCGACTGCTTGAGTACTTTGAGAGTTAAAAATATCGAATGTAGATAGTAGAATTAGAAACTTTATTAAAATTTAAAAGAAGTAAACCTTAAAGCTAGTAGAAGAGTAATAAACTAAAGTTGGGTATGGGTCATGTAGTAGTATAATTTAATAATGAACAGAATTAATTATTTAATAGAAAATCTTCTGAAAGACAGTTTATGGCATAGACGGCTCTCTCAATATCCCAACCCAATGGCTGACATGACTATTCAGTTAGTCAGTTAGTCATTTAATTAAATAGTAGTGCAAGTAATGATTGTATTGAAAAAATGTGAAAGAAAAAAATTAAATAGTAGTGTAAAATAATTATTGTATTGGAAGTGTAAGAGAGAAAAAAATAATTAAATACTTCCTCCGTCCTAATGAGTTAGTAGCAAAGAGAAAATGGGTGAATACATAGAAAGTGATAATAAATGAAAAGAGAGAATGAATTGTGTGGATGAAATTAAAAGATAGTTAAAATGTATAGATGAGATTAAAAGAAAGTAATGAGTCATTAACCAAAAATAGAAATGTTGCAAATCAAGTGGGACGGACCAAAATGAAAAATGCTGCAAATTATAAGAGACGGAGGGAGTTTTAGTGTGAAATAAGGAAAGTGGGGTTTTAAGGGGTAAAAGTGGGATGAAAACTATCTAAAAATAGAAAGTATTCTAAAATGGAAGAACTTCATAGTAAGAACTTTTAAAACTACCCATCATAGTAAGGTAGAAGAACTTAAAAAAACGGATGAGTACTTCATATTGTAATTTGTAAATTTATGTTAAATTTTAGTGCATTGATATTGCACATTCATTAACAACAAAATATTTTCTCCGTTTTTTTATTATTACACTTTTTTTATGAGTTATCCTAATTATTACATATAATAAATAGTAAACAATACTCCCTCCGTTCCTATTTGATCTTCCTATTTGGGTTTTTCACAAAGATTAAGAAAAATGGAATCTTTGGTAGTAATGGGTATTATTTTAATTATATAGTAGTTGGGTGTAATGATTGTATTGGAATTATGAGAGAAAAAAATAATTAAATAGTAGTGTGGAGTAATGATTGTATTGGAAGTATGAGAGAGAAAATAATTTAATAATAGTGTGAAGTAAGAAAAGTGGGGTTTTAAGGGGTAAAAGTGATATGAAAACTTTCCAAAAATAGAAAGTATTCTAAAGTGGAAGAACTTTTGAAACTGCCCGTTATAGTAAGGTGGAAGAACATAAAGGAACGGAGGGAGTATTAATAGATCCATCTGTTTTTACGATTTTTTTGAATTGTGTAAAACAAAATACATTTTCAAGTGAGATTCTTTTTATTCGTCATGATACATATTATCAACTTGGTTCCCTTAAGAAATTTCCAATATGATATTTGTAAGAATTAAGAAAAATAGAATATTTTAGATGGTGAATTTATTTTTAGTGAATAAAAAATTTGATGAGAAATAAAGCAGAACAAGATTTGTTCTAAACTGCAAACCAAATCGGACTAAACCGAAAATTTAATATTTGATCTGGTCTACTGTCTAATTACGATTTACGATTAGGTCTTATTTTTTTATTTTTCATATCAGACCAGACCACATACCGTACTATGGTTGAATATTTTAGATAAAATTTTTTTAAAAAAAATAGGCTGCTACTTAAAATCATAATGTTTTAAAAATATATTTTTAAAAAAATTATAAAAACCACAACCATTAAAAAATGATGTGGACTGTCTAAACCGTAATATATACTTAAATAATGTGGATGTTATCAACTAATTACAAATTATTATTATTTAGTGATTGTAGGATCGAAATATTTATACAAACACATGTATTAATTATTTGGATAAAATATATAAATAAAAAATCGTAGACTATATTTGACCAAATCGTTGTCCGGTCTGGTAATTTAAACGGCCCGGTTCGATCTGAAAAATCATTAATTTAAATTCAGATTGGTTTTCCGAATATTTTGAAAGATGTTTGAAACACTTCTTTAGTCTAATGGGGATAAATGAATAACAAATGAAATGTCTTAAGAACATGACTCTAGAAAGTTACCAAAATACGAAGTTCACTCCGTAAGCTTCGCTTAAGCGACTTCATACGTTTTCTTCTTTCTTTTTACTTGGTTTGCAGGATCAGGGCCTTTTTTGCTGGGCGAGCGCATTAGATTTTTAAGTGCTTTCTGAAACCACTTCCCGTTCAAGGTAAAAGAGTCTTATCATTTAAAAATGATGAATTTATCTCATATAAAATCTTTTTAAGTTGTTTGACGGTCACTAATTTATTATACTTAGTCTTTTTGCTGATATATGCTTTTGTGTGTTTTTCAATGGTTTTGTTTTTGCGTAAACAGCCATGCTACCTCAAAAGAGTACTAGAGGAGGAGCTATGATTGTTGTTACTAAATTTATCTCATATAATTATGTTGACAAAGTTAAGTTTATGCTTGATTATTGTTACTAAATTTAAATTATTCTTTACCTCATATTTTAGTGTTGTTACATGAAATTATAGACAATGTTTATAATAGTAAGGATAAATCCGAAACAAACTTTGTAATTATAAATTAAGAATGTTCAATCAGATCTGAAGTCCCATTTATATTTCTTTCAAGAATGCAAATCCAGTCCAAAACATGGACATACGTTATATACAGATCTCTTTGTAGGCAAACAAAGTTTGCTCTTAATAACTCCAAGTGACCAGTGGCGAAACTTGAACAAATTTTTAGGGGGGCGGAGTTGATAAAAAAAAATTGAATTCAACTAATATATATAGCCAATCAATGCAACAAAAAATTATTACGTAAATTTTGATCATAGTAAAGTTCAACGCTTTTTTAGTACTTTAAAATTGTATATAATCTCATTGACACTATATGTCTTTGCCATTTGTCTCTAAACGTACATTACTAAACCATCTTCATAATTAATTGTTTTATTGTTATGAGTTTTCAGTGATTCAAGTATTCACTTATTCAAACTAATTATTAAAATAAAGAAAAGAAAATTCAATTAAAAGATATAAAACAAACCTTTAAATGATAATTAATTTCACTCCTAATTTGATACTCCATTATTACTTATAAATTTTTTTTTATTTTATTTCAGTTATTCATTCTTTTTCTTTAAATGTGTTGCTTTTATTTGTTGGCCTAAAATTTTCAAAAATACAAAATAACGATTGTATATTAAAAAAATTTACCGAAAATCTCGAAGGGGCGAAGCCCCTACCCGCCCCAAGGAAGTTTCGCCCTCCAACGAGCAATTTTTGTCTTCAAGCACTAAGATTCAATGTTTGAACAAACTTTTAGAGATTAGTAAATCAAGAAATTATAAATTTCAACAACTTCATGGTAAGGGATAAAAAAAATTATATAAAATGATGTATAAAAGTTATGATGAATTTGGGTAAGGGATAAAATAAATAATGCCACATGAGAATATTTCTTTATTTGTCTTAACTCATACGAGCTAAAAATTTCCGTTGCCGGGAATCGAACCCGGGTCTCCTGGGTGAAAGCCAGACATCCTAACCGCTGGACGACAACGGATTTTTGATAGAAATTGTTAATTTATAGTAATTATATAAACCTGTACGCCTGCTTAGTTCCAAAACAATATTTTATGGAACCTTTACTTAGTTCCTTATGTTTATGAATCAATTTATTTTCTATAAGACAGCATGAGACAAATTCATATAATTAATTTTTTCTTTAGTTGATCACTTGAAAACTATAAATCATTACTTAAATACATTAAATGTATATGAACTTGCTCAATAAAAATAATCTCATCAGACCATGTTATTTAAGGTGAAATTTCAACTCTAATTAATAATTAATACTTCTCAAATTCAGCACTAATGTCTCACTTGTTTTTAGGACACTATTCATTTCTTATTTTTAATTGTATTTTATTATTAATCTATAAGTTAAAACATAGTTAATTAAGTGGGATACTGTCTGATTCGTCTCGATACCAGGATTATTTATAACAACTTTTCATTATTTTTAATTATGCACAATTAGAGATATTAATGATTAAATAAGTACATTGAATAGTGAATATAGCAAATGAGACACTAGTAGTGAATTGGAGGAAGTATATGATTAAAATGAAAAATGTGCTGTGCACGAAAAGTTATTAAGGAATACACGATAATCCTTACCTCTAACGGCCCGTTAGGTTAGTGTTATTAAATGGTGGTAATGGGAATGATTTATAGTGTAAAATTTCATCAAAAGTTTCATACCATTTTCATGGTAACAAATTTCCATTACCGCCTAATACTACCTCTAATATTAGAATAAATTTTATGAAGAAAATGAGATGACTGATGTTGGACAAGCATGACCATCAAGATAACCAAGAGATTTGTCAACCACAATCACACTGGTTTTACATTTTCATTTGCGCTGTTTATTACTACCTACCAAACGGATTGTTATTTTATTTTTACCATGATGACTTTGAAAATAATTAGCTATTAGCTGTTGTTAAAACAATCTAAAAGTACCCTTTTTGTCCGTAAATAGATGGATATGGACTCAAACAAAGTTAAATTTGTCTGTTTGAGATTAAAAGTAGGCAAAATAGTGTTTTATATAGTGTGGTTTGCTACCAACTTATAAGGGAGGTGGTAAGAGTGTTGATTTGTACATATATTTGCTGAATTTCATTGTTTTTCAAAGCCATATGAAAGTAGGAGAATTAGCCAGACCAATATATATGCAAGTTCACAATCCATAATTTTATTGATGTGGAATCTTGTGTCACATGTAAAATATTTCCAACAGCAATCAGTGTGCGCAGGTTGATTTGTGATTAACAAGTTGGTCGTAGATTGCCACCAATCTATGTCTAATCCCTGTTTGGTCGTAAATTCGTAAATTTTGATTAGACTATAGCCAAAAGCAATTTGCGATCGCAATTCTATTCTATCGTTCCAGCAAGGTTGGTCGCTATAGGCCATTATAATGACTAATTTATGATCAAACGTCTAGTCACAAACTCACAAATTAGGCTTTTTTGTAGTGACATTTTTCTAACATCTTTTAGTTTACTTCTTAACCAAGATTGCTTAATATCTTAGAGGTCACACGTTAGTTCCAATTTCAGGTACTTGAAAATTATGGTAAACAAAACTAAAGGGGAGAAGGGAAAGTTATGGTATTAAAAGGAGAAGTTTTTTTTGTTTTCTTTCCTTTTTCTTACGTAAGCGTATAGAATATATAGATTACCCACATTAAAATTAAACCGTAATAAAGAGACCGTCTATTTGAGAAACTTCTCTCATGTCTAATCCATTAAACATTATTGTCCACTAACTGTATTATTAATGTCTACTTACATTATTCATAATTCTTATTTACAATATACTTTATGTTCACTGAAAAAGTACTTATAATACCTACTTAAAATATTCTTAATGCCTATTGAAAAACTCGCTCTATATTTTTTCTTTTAGACTAGCCCAATTAAAAATGGTCTTTCAAAGAAACCGTCTCTCATAAAAATTTGTGAAACATTTTTAATACTAATGACTGTCAAATGTTTTGTAACAACTTTATTTTAACAAATTATAAAGGTCTATACTTTCTCCATTGACTTTACTACTCAACTAAATAATTTGTGGACTACTATATAAATTGCTACACGTTTCATTCTAATCATTCCGATTAGTTTGCTATAAATTTTTTCATGAAAATATCTCTGCTACTTTCTTTTGATTCTCATCCACACATTTCTTACTCTTTAAATACTATTTATGCACACTACAAAAAAATTGCAATTCAGCGACCCAACTTAGCGACTGGACAGATTTAGTCGGTATTACCGACTACACAGCGACTAAAATACCGACAATTCAAATTTAGTCGGTAATACCGACTAACCAGAGACAAAAAATCTTTGGTCGCTGTTTGCAGACCAACTTGCGACTTTATGTTTTAGTCGCTACTTTGCCGACCACAAAGGTAGTCGCTAGTTAGTCGCCAAAAAAGAAAAAGGAAAAAAAAATACGGGAATAAACGTTTTATTTCTGCCGACTAAACTCCGACTTAGTCTGAGTCGTTAGGTAGTCGGTAATATCCTGATTTTGTCTATAAATACCCCCCCCCCCTTCGTCATTTTCCACTCGCCCCAATCCGGCCATTTCCCTCTTCTCTCTATAATTTATCTGTTCTTCTCTTGTCGCCATCCACCACCACCCCTATTTAACTCTCCTACTTGAGAAGAATTAGGTAGGGGTGGAGGTGGACGGCGAGAAGTTGAAAAACAAAAAAATAAACGGTCTCGAAATATTAATAAAACGATTCATTCAAAATAAACCTTTCAACTTTATCATGTTTCTCACTTGCCCCGTTCTCTTCGTACCCATACTCGAGTTTGTTTACTTAAGTATGGGTTCGGGAAGAACCGGACAAATTGCGAAACATAAATTTAACAGTTCAATCGTATCAAAAATATGGAAAATTTTGATATTAAAGGTATGAATCATATTTGCTTATAAACATACATAAATTTGTTTTTCATTGTTGTTCACTGTATCCCTCCCCTTTCCACTCGTACATGGTTGTTGTTCACTCGTATAAGGTTAATTTCAATCGGTGTACGTGTGGATAAAGGGGTGGGATATAGTGATTAACATGAATTTATTGTATTCGATTCTCTCCACGCGTACATGGTTAATTTAATCGGTGTACGCGTAGAGACGGGGTTGGATAATTAACACAAATTTAATGGTTGTTTTTAAGCAAATGAGATTTGCCTCAAATTTGTTTTTCACTGTATCCCACCCTCTCCACTCGTACATGGTTAATTTCAATCGGTGTACGCGTGGAGAAGGGTGGGATATAGTGATTAACATACTCTAATTTAAATGGTTATATTTATTGTATAAAAGTTGTTTAATGTTTTTCACTGTATCCTATCCCTCTCTATTCGTACATTATTAATTTAAATCGGTGAAATGATTAATATTAATAGGTGTACGAATGGAGACCGGGGTAGGATATAGTGATTAACGTTATTATATTTTTGTACACTTAATCACAAAATTCGAAATATTGTATAAAAGTTGTTTAATGTTTTTCACTGTATCCTATCGCTCTCTATCCGTACATTATTAATTTAAATCGGTGAAATGATTAATATTAATAGGTGTACGGATGGAGACTTGATAGGATCCAGTGATTAACGTTATTAAATTTTTGTACACTTAATCACAAAATTCGAAATATTGTATAAAAGTTGTTTAATGTTTTTCACTGTATCCTATTCCTCTCTATCCGTACATTATTAATTTAAATCGGTGAAATGATTAATATTAATAGGTGTACGGATGGAGATTTGATAGGATATAGTGATTAACGTTATTATATTTTTGTACACTTAATCACAAAATTCGAAATGTTGTTTAATAAAATTTTAATGAGCTTTTTTTCGTGCTGAATTGAAATATATGTTTTTTTCCTACTTATTATCTTGTATGTTTACTATAAAATTGTGTTAGAAACGTTTAAAATATGTTTCTCAAAATTGAAAAAAATGCGCAACGTATTATTTCTAGCTAGAAGCTAACAAAGCAGTAACTGACGGTTCTGGCTTGACTTGTTCACAAAGTGTAGTTTTAAGTTATCTTGGTTTCAAGTGTTTTGCCTAAGGCTATTATCACTAGAACTATCGAGATTGTAACAATTGTTTGAACCCCTACGGCATGGTCTTTTATTTTTGACGTCATGGACATGAAAATCCTAAACATGGGTTTACGAACTCAAAGAAGGTGGATGTACACCCCATACTCTACGACATCTACGATTACATCCAACTTCTTTCAGTTCGTAAGTCCATGTTTAGTATTTCTATGTCCATCACGTCAAGAATAAAAGGCGATGCCATAGGAGTTCACACAATTGCTACAATCTCGATATTTTTAGTGATGATAGCCTGAATCAAACACTAGAAACCAAGAAACTCAAACCTGCACTTTGTGAACAAGTTATGTTAGAATCATCAGTTACTGCTTTTTAGCTTCTAGAAATGACCATAAAATTTACGATGCTTATTTTCTACAATTTTGAGAAACATACTTTAACGTTATCAATTTTTATAGTACATACGAGTATCTAAGTAAGAAAAAGAACAATTTCAAAATGGCCGGAAAAAAGCTATTAAAATATGTTCTTTATTATATCCTTTCTCTTTTCATCTCGTACATGGTTAATTTCAATCGGTGTACGTGATGATAAAGGGGAAGGATGTAGTGATTTACATAAATTATAATGAGTTTTTTTCTTCACTATATCCTTTCTCTATTCATCTCGTACATGGTTAATTTCAATCGGTGTACGTGATGATATAGGGGAAGGATGTAGTGATTAATATAAACTTAATGTAGTATTTTATTGTAGAAAAAATTATAATGAGCTTTTTTTTCGTGCCGTTTTGTTGTAATAATTATCAGTACTTAATCGAAATATATGTTCTTCTTACTTATTGTCTTGTATGTTTACTATAAAAATGTGTTAGAAACGCTTAAAATATGTTTCTCAAAATTGTAGAAAATGCGCAACGTATTATTTTACTTATATTTGCTACTGAAAAAGAATAAATTTTGATTTGCAAGCCGTTGGTTTGCCCGATAGTGGTATTTACGGCATATTCTACTACCTCTAGTTCATCATTTGGTGGCTTCCATTTGTTTTAAGATATGAACAATGTCAAGAAACATATAGAAGCCACTTAATGGTGAATTAGAGGGAGTATAGGTTGTGAAGTCCACTATTGGGCAGCTAACGCCATGCAATGAAAAAAATTTTCTTAGTAGAATGATCATAAGTAAAGTTACGATGCGTATTTTCTACACTTTTGAGAAATATACTTTTAACGTTATCAATTTTTATAGTACATACGACGAACTAAGTAAAGAAAAACACAATTTCAACTTAGTACTAATAATTTTAAAACAAAATGGCCGGAAAAAAAGCTCATTTTAATTTTTTTTTTTTAATAATTTACCGACTATTGTGCGACTACTTTCTAAGTCGCCAACTAGTCGGTACAAAGTGGTCAAAAGTAATTTATTACCTGCGTATCCGTGTCAAAGCGGTCAAAAGCACTTATTACATGAATATCCGTGTTATTAGCGACTATCCTGCGACTAAAAGGTAGTCGCCAGGTAGTCGTTGAATTCAAAATTTTTTGTCTTCCCAACGTCTTTCAAACATTAACTGCGGTAATAAATTAGGGCGGTGGGACGGTTAAAGTTTCTGTTTCAAACAAATTTCGGCTCTTGGATTGCCGGTAGAGAAGATTGACTGTTGTGTTAATGGGTGTATGATTTATTGGGGCCCCACAGCTAGTATGACCCAATGTGGTGAGTGTGGTGTTTCTAGATGGAAATCAGATAATAACCCAAGAAAGCAGTTCCACTACTTTCCCATTGGTCCTAGGCTACAACGGTTGTATGCGTCTGCGACCACTGCCAGCCACATGAGGTGGCATGCGGAGCATCGTACAGAAGATGGAGAGATGTGTCACCCCTCGGACAGTGAGGCCTGGTTGAATTTCAACTCGACACATCCGGATTTTGCACGGGAGACAAGAAATGTGAGAATGGGGTTGTGTACAGATGGTTTCAACCCATTTGGCAGCTCGGGTCAACAATATTCATGCTGGCCCGTAATACTAACTCCATACAATCTCCCGCCCTTCATGTGTATGAAAAAGCAGTACATGTTCTTAACGGTGATCGTCCCTGGCCCTAACAATCCAAAACATAAGATTGATTTGTACCTCCAGCCATTGATACATGAGTTACAGCTGTTGTGGGAAAATGGGATTCAGACGTACGACGTATCCAAGAGGCAGAACTTTATACTTCGTGCAGCTTTGATGTGGACAATCAACGACTTCCCAGCTTATTCGATGATGTCGGGGTGGAGTACATCTGGCTTGCACGCTTGTCCGTACTGCATGGATGACTCCAAAGCCTTTTATTTAAGGCACAGTAGAAAAGTCAGTTGGTTTGACTCACATAGGAGATTTTTAGATAGTACACACCGATTTCGTAGAAACCGGGTGCTTTTTAGCCGTGGAGTTGTTGAGAAGGCTGTAATGCCCGAAATACGTACGGGAAATGAGCTTTTGGAGGAGTTGGATCGTTTTGGGTTTTTAAGGGTGTTTGAAGACGATGCAGCAGAGTTCAACGCGGATTTAAGTAGACAGTGTGTTGGATGGAAGAAGAGAAGTATCTTTTGGGATTTGCCGTACTGGAGCACAAATATGATCCGTCACAACCTTGACGTGATGCACATTGAGAAGAACTTCTTTGATAACATTTTCAACACAATAATGTGTGTGCCTGGAAAAACTAAGGATCATCTCAAGGCACGTCAAGATTTAGCGGAGCTCGGGATCCGGTCGGAATTGCATCCAGTTGGTTCTACCATTCCCAAGGCATCATACACACTAAACAGAGAGCAAATGGCTGTCCTTCTGGAGTGGCTTAAAACTCTGAGATTTCCTGATGGGTATGTCTCTAATTTAGCCAGGAACATCGACATGGCTAAACATCAAGTATTCGGGATGAAGAGTCATGATTGTCATGTGTTCATGCAACGACTGATTCCTATTGCATTTCGAGAGTTGCTGCCAGAAAAAGTATGGGAAGCTCTTACTGAAATTAGTCTGTATTTTAGAAGTCTTACTTCTCCGCGAATTTCTGCCGCAGATATGTGGAGGTTGGACGAGGAAATTGCAGTTGTGCTATGTAAGTTAGAGACTATATTTCCTCCAACATTCTTTGACGTCATGGAACATCTGCCTGTTCATCTAGCTTACGAGGCGAGGATTGCTGGCCCGGTACAATATAGGTGGATGTATCCCTTTGAGAGGTAATTACTAATTACACGTCTAAATATTAGTACTATTTACTTTTCTGATAACTTTTTACATGTCTTAATAATTACTCTTTGGTTTAAATTACAGGTATCTTCGACATTTAAAACTTAATGTAAAAAACAAAGCACATGTTGAAGCCTCGATCTGCAACGCATATCTTAATGAAGAAGCATCATACTTTGTATCGCATTACTTTGGGCCAGATGTTCGATGCAGAGTTAGAGATCTACCTAGAAACGATGATGGATTCTTTACCAACGTCAGACCGGGTGTTTTGTCCATATTTACACACCCAATCAAACTTCATGGTCGGGGTAAGGCTCTTATGTTGGATGAAGCAGATCTCAAAATTGCTCAGACTTATATTCTGCGAAACTGTCCAGAGGTGAATCAATTTTATGATCAGTTCGTACACTTAATCACAAAGTACGAACCTAATCTAAACGCAGAGCAAGTTGACCATGTGGTCCAAGACCAGTTTGCCGCATGGTTTAAACAGATTGTGAGTACACGTTAACCATCGTTACTTGTTGTCTAAATAATATTACGTATTTACATTGAATTATTGTTTTTATATGCAGTCCAGGGACGGGTTTCTTGACGGTGTGGAAAATGCCGATATTCTTAAGGACCTCGCCGAGGGACCTTTGCACAAGGCACGTCGCTATGATGTTTGTTACGTGAATGGTTATAGATTTCACACTATGTCTCATTCCTCAAAAAAGAAATCTTCTGAGAACAGCGGGGTGTGCGTGAAATCCGATGATAACAGTCCGGATGAAACCGACTTTTACGGACAGTTAGAAGATATTATTGACCTCGAGTTTCGAGCACTTCCAATGAAACGGGTCACTCTATTCAAATGTCATTGGTTTGATCAGACTACCACCGGATACGGCCATGGTACGAGAATCCATCCGCGTTATAAGCTGGTTGACGTTCATATTGGTCGATCCTATAGAAAATACGATCCTTTTGTGCTAGCCTCTCAAGCTTCCCAAGTTTATTACTTATCCTATCCAAGTTTAAGGCAAAACATGAAAGATTGGCGAGCCGTTTGCAAAGTCAGATCAAAGCAATTCGAGGACACTGCTTTTCAACTGGAAGAGAAATCACCGGATTTTGTGGTAAATGAAGATGTTTCCGACGCACAAGTCGAGCCGTTGCGTGATCCCGCTGGAGAACTTTTAGTCTTAGACGAAACGGTTCATGATGACGAGGAAAATGAAGACAACGACGAAGACCTTGTATTATCTGACGACGAGGATGTCGATGACGATTTTGTAACCCAATAATATGTTATTAATAATTATATGTTTATTTAAAGTTCTTTTTTTACATTGGGTCGTAAATTTTGTATATTTTAATATCGTATTTAAAATTTTATTATTATTAATTAAAGAAAAATATTAATAACAATAATAATAATAATAATAATAATAATAATAATAATAATAATAATATTAATAATAATAACGAAAACAATTAAAAAAGAGGCGCCAAATTCAAATCTCCGACTAAACTACCGACTACCCATTAGTCGCCAGGTAGTCGCTAGTTTGAATCACGTAGCTTCCCAGAGAAGCTACTCTGATTGACAGGTGCATTGGAAAGGTAAAAAACTTTTCAGTATACCGACTAGCCAGCGACTATCCTTCAGTCGCCAGGTAGTCGGTATACTGAAAAGTTTTTTCACTTTTACACGTTTTCTGAAAAGTTACTGCAGGTACTTATTGTGGATGTTGACATTCTTACCGACTACTTGGCGACTAAATGTGAGTCGGCGGATAGTCGGTGACATGAACAGTTTTTTTGGTTTTTTCAACCGTCTTTTCAAATATTAACTGAGGCAATAAATACGGGAGGTTAAACGGTTAAATTATCACCGACTAGCCACCGACTATTTCTGGGTCGCCCAGTAGTCGGTGATATTTACGGTTTTAACCCAAACGTTTGAAATTTACCCTAATATCACCGACTATTTATCGACTCGGTTTGAGTCGCAGGGTAGTCGGTAGCACTTTTATATAAAAACCCTAAACAGTCCATTTTTCCGTCATTTTCATTCATTCTCATTTCTTTCCATTCTCGTTTTCTCTCTTTCTCTCTTCTTCCAAACCGTCACTTTCTTTCTCATTCTCTCTTCATTCATCATTCTCATCCATCATTCTCATTCTTTCTCTCATCATTCTCATTCTTTCTCTTCCAAACCGTCACTTTCTCTCTTCCAAACCGTCACTTTCTTCCTAGATTCCAAGTTTTTTTTTCCAAGTTTTAAAGGTTTGTCTTTTTTTAAGTTTTTTTTTTTCCATGAACATGATTTTTCATGATTTTTGTATAATTTTACATGTTTATTTCGGATGATTTATGTTGTTTTTAAGGTTTTTTTTCGGTTTTTTATAATCTTGTTTTATGTGTTTAGATGTTTATGATCATGATTTTAAGAATGTTTACATGTGTATGATCTTGTTTACATGTTTGTGTTTTAGGGTTTAAATGATTCTTTTTTCATTTTTTCGAATTTTTTCAATAGCTTAATATTTTTAGGGTTTACATGAAAAATACTAGTTCATATGTTTTTAGGGTTTGCATGGTTTTTTTTTTTGGTTTAGTTTTTTTTTTTTCGAATCATGTTTCCTCTTTTTTTTTTGTTTTTTTTTTTGTATCATTTTTTTTTTTCCGAAAATAATATGTTTTTAGGTTTATATGTTATGTTTTTTTTTATCATATGTTTATGTTTTTTAGGGTTTAGATGAAATATACTTGTTCATATGTTTTTAGGGTTTACATGTTTTTTTTTTTTTTTTTGGTTCATTTTTTTTATTTTCGAAAATTACTTGTTTATTTTTTTATGGTTCTTTTTTTTCAATATTATTTTAGGTTTATATGTTAGGATTTACATGAATTATACTTGTTCATATCTTTTTTTGTTTTTTTTTTTTGGTTTTTTTTTTCGAAAAATACATGTTTATTTCGTTTTTTACATGTTTATTTCGTTTTTTACATGTTTATTTTCGAAATTTTACATGTTTATTTTGTTTTTTTAATTTTGTTGGTTCATTTTTTAAAATTTTCTTAGTTTATTTTGATATTATTTTGATATTATTTTCTGTTTAAATAATTTGTTAAATTTAGATGCCTAGAATGCGAAATCATTTAAACCAGCGCATCGACCCTCGAACCGGTCAGGCATATGACCCTGATTCGCGACCGGTTCGACAGCTTGCCCGTTCTGACCCGGGCACCCAAGCGGTTCCGCTCTCTGCGGATTTAGAGGAGCATTTTCTCCGGTCAGACTTTAGGAGGGCACCTGGGACTGTCGATCGCTCTCCGGTGTCATCACGTGCTTCGCCACGTAACGCACCCACACCGGATAATGATACAGCCCAGGGCCCGCCACGCGAGGACCCTCCACCTCCACCCCTACACCGACCACCTCCACTTCCATGGCTGCCCATCGAGGGCACGTTTGCCAACGTGGATGGCAACCAAGTATCAACGTCCATTCGTAGGACGTTTGAGGCCTACCAAGATCCTGATGGGTATGCTTGGAAGTACCTATCAAAGGAAACGATCGAGTTCTATTGGGATCAGTTTCAAGTAAGTATATTTACTACATTATTTCATTATTTGATTAACTTTTAACTGACTTGTTTATTGTACTAATACTGATTGTTTTTGTCGTTTCAGAGGCAATGGTCTTGGGATCCCTCCATCACCGACACGGTGCGCAGGGAATGGTTGAAGAGAGCCAAGATCCGGTACAAGGACATGGTTCACTCAATGAGAAAAAGTCTCGAAGCAGATAATGAGTATAAACCTGATTGGGTGTCGGCAGAAGCTTGGCGAGAGTGGACACGCGCCTGGGCAGCTCCTGACTACCAGGCTCGGCGGGAGCGAGGGAAAAAAAACCGTCGCCGGGGCGATTCATCGGGTGTCGCAGAAGTCACCCATACCGGCGGCTCCGTGTCGGCCCGCAGGACACGGCGGATATTGGTAATATAATTAACTTTTTATTAATTTAAATTTTATTTTTTAAAAATTATTTATACATTATTTTTATTAAACCAATCATTTTTTTTTTACAGGAAAAAAAGCAGAAACGCGACCCCACCCCTTATGAGTTGTTTCTACACACTCATAAGGTGAAAACAAAAGATGGGTTGCAGTGGGCCAACGAGAAGTCCAAGGCGGTGAACGTAAGTGCAATTAGTGATGTTTTTTTTTATAAGTAATCATGAATCATAGTAGTTAGTTTTTTATGTCCAAGCCCGAAATATTTATATAGTTTTATGCTTTGTTCAGGACGAGTATTTACGCCTCCATGCCGAGCTGCCGGTAGATGCTCCTCAGGAGAAGGAAAATGACGCCTACTTTGAGGCCGTCAGAATTGTCGAAGCGCAGGATCCGACAAAGAAGTCCTCCAAGGCTGTGTTTGGTCTTGGTGAAGCCGCAGAGACTTATTACTCTGATAGTGCGGCGTCACAGAGTCAAACTCAGCAAACTCCTCCCCCCCTTCAGCTAGTGAACGAGAGGTTGGATGAGCTACAGCAGTCCTTGAACACTGTAACTCAAAACATGTCCACCAACATTTCGAGGGAGGAGTTTGAGCATCTAGTGCAGGAGCATAAGCGTTTGAGCGATGAGTTAAACCACTTTCTCGGCTTTATGCGCGGCATATTTATCGAAAGAGGTTTTCCTCCACCTCCACCACCCTCCAACTGATCCTACTTATTTGATGATGATGATGTTGATTAAACATTTTTTTTTGTGTTTTTTTATGATTAAACATTTATTTGGTTGTTTTTTTTTTATGTTTGTATGATTAAACATTTATTTGTTTGAACATTTTCTTTATTAATTTTATTTTTGCGTTTTTTATTATATTCGTTTTTTATTACGTTTTTTATTATATTCGTGCGACAATTTATTTTAGTAATAAAATAATAAAACTGGTCAAATGTGGTTTACAATTGACCACATTTGACCAGTTTTATTATTTTAATATTTAAAATCTAGCGACTAGATTCCGACTAATACATTTGTAGGAAAACCGTCGGTAAAAAGAACCGCCAAAATTTGGTACGCTTTTCAGTCAACATAAGTTTGACCTTACCGACTACCCTCCTACCAATACCGTAGTCTCAGGTTAGTCGGTAAAAATAACCGCCAAAATTTGGTACGCTTTTCAGTCAACATAAGTTTGACTTTACCGACTATTCTCCTACCAAATAAGTAGTCTCAGGTTAGTCGGTAAAAATATGGTCAAAATTTGAAGTTTGACTTTACCGACTAATTCCCTACCAAATGAGTAGTCTCAGGTTAGTCGGTAAAAATATGGTCAACATTTGAAGTTTGACTTTACCGACTAATTCCCTACTAAAAATTGAGTCGACAGCTAGTCGGTACAATTTAAAATACATCTTTCAAAAAAAAAATAAAAAAAAAAACAAAATCTCTTTTATTTTTACAGCGACTATTTAGCTACTAAAATTTAGTCGGTAGCAGCGACTATGTACCGACAAAACTATGTAGTCGGCGGTCCGACTATTCACCTACTAAATGATATTTGGTAGGTACGCCGACTAACTTAACGACTCAATTATTTTACCGACCATTATATACCGACTAAACGTTTTTAGTCGGTGGTTAGTCGGTATTTACATATACCGACCAATTTACGACTATATCTCGCAGTCGCTAGTTTGCAATTTTTTTGTAGTGGCAACTTTACTGACTTCACTCAATTTAAAATTTTGCGTCAAATGCCCTTGTTATAATTTTGAAAAAACAAAAAAGTATTATTTATATGATCGATAAAAATTATATTTTTAAAAAAATTATGTGAATATCTTATATTAGAAGATGGCATGGGAAGGGATGTATAGTTTAACTAATATAATACAAGGGACAAATCAATGAGACCTCTAGGAGTTTAGGTGCACCCACTTTCCGCTAGAGCTAGACACCCCAACCATACATTCACTTATAACTCAAGCAAAACGTACCCCTCATATTCTATTTCCATTTTCATGCATATACTTTATTTTTTTGTCACATTACACACAAATATCTACCATTACTAATTTTACACACTCAAACTTACATATAACATAATAAATATGGAGAGAATTCTTTGCTTCATCTTCAACATTATAGGTCTAAGATCATCAAACATTAAGGAACCAAAGAAGCTAATAAGGTTGTCAAATGATCAAAATGATGATGATTTATGTTGTGTGTGTTTGTCTAAACTGATTAAAGAAGGAGAAGATATTAAGGTTCTTCCATGTACGCACCTTTTTCACTCTTGTTGTGTGGACAGGTGGTTCGATTCTCGCCGCAAAACATGTCCGATATGCAGGTTTGTTGTTGAAGAAGAAAGGAAAGAAGAAGATCTGAGTAAAGAGATGGTTGTTTGGTATTCTTCTTTCCATGTTACTGGATTTTCTGGTATTTTCTAAGTTGTTTTTGAGTGTATTTTTATAAGGTAGTCGGAATTTCTGAAATGGGTGTTAGGCTCAATCAATTACTAATGTAGTAGACTAGTAGTATCTCAACTTTGTTGATTTTTAATTGAATATAATCAATTTTCATGAATGAATTAATAATTTTTATCGAATCTAGTTAAGTTTTTTAATATTTAAGTTATGATATGAACCACTAGTCATCTAGGTCGCTCATTGTTAATAACAAAAGAACAGGAATGAGTGGAATCATATAGTAGGGACTCATTTTCAATTTTGAGATAAAAGTAATCAATTATAATCAATTATAATATTAAAGTGATCAATTTAAAGTTAGAGTCAACAAGTCATTATTCCGCATAAGTCAGGATCTGGGGAAGAAGGGTAGTGGACAAATCATGTCATTTCCCATCTAAGAAGAGGACAAGGAGAAATGTGCACAATTAGTTTGTTCCAAAAAAACCATTCCTATAAAGAGAAGGATGAAGGACACATAGTGCGCCCGAGAACAAAGGTGTGGCTTACAACACACAAAAAAAACTGTAACTAAGACATAATAGCAAAAATAAATAAGGGGCACTAAGGTAAATAAATAACTAAATAATCTATGGAATGAAAGAATACTAGACAAAAACTCTTGAAAGTATAAAACATGGATATGACGCTTCTAACTACTTATATTTCTAATTAGGTCCTCAATTAATTTTTATTTGCTCCCCCCACGCATTTTTTTGACCTACCCTGACTTTGCTACATTGAGTAAACATTGTTATCACGATGTCAATTGTCATGTTACGATTTTGTTCATAAATCGTATCACCTAATAGTCATACTCAATTCCTCCATGTTGTTACGACACTGTAAAAGATTATTAAAAAACATTTTACAAATAATACATTATTTATATCTTGTATTAGGGTCAAAATAAGAAAGTTACAAATAATACATTATTTATATCTTTGGTAAACCAAAGAAACAAATAATAGTTTTTCTTTGATTTGAAATAAAAATTACAAATTAATAATGGGTTATTTGAATCATTTGTTTGACACAAACAATACAAATAACATATTTTTTTGTATTGTATGTTTGAAATAAACGATACAAATAAAAGTTATTTAATTTGTATCATTTTTTTGGAACAAACGATACAAATAATATATTTTCAGTATAGAATTAATATTTTTGTGGTTCAAGGCTACTTAAATTCTAGGGTTTTTTCTTTCTGTAATACAATACTCTCTAGTTAATTTTCATAAAAAAGAAGCAAATAATATACTCCCTCCAATTCATTTTACTTGTCCACTTTGTGTGGGCACGGAAAATAAGAGTGGGTTGGTAGTGGGGTATTTTAAGTGATTATAATAATTGAAAAAGGTGGTAGTAGGGTATTTTAAGTGAATATAATAATTAAAAAGGTGGTAATGGGTATTTTAAATGAATATTATAATTGAAAAGGTGATAGGTGAGGTATTATTAAATAATATAAGTTGGGGTAGTTGGGGGTATTTAGGTAAAAAATCTTTGCCAAAAATAGAAATTGGACAAGTAAAAAGACTTTACCAAATAAGGAAAGTGGACAAGTAAAATGAATCGGAGGGAGTATTAGTTTTCATAAAAAAAATTAATGTTACAACTAATTAGAATATATAAGGATTGATATTTTTGTTAAATTTAAAAGATTATCAAAAGTATATCTCTTATGAAGCTATAAATCTCTTGACAATAGTAGTTTATGAAGTAGATTAACAAACTAATCAGAAACTGCAATAATATATAGCTCTTTGCATCAGTGTTTACATAGTAGATGATCGAGGTGAGCAGGGCCATCGATCGGCAAGGGCAAAGCGGCCAACCGCCCAGGGTCCCCGTGTTTTTTAGGGCCCAAAAAACTTATTTTTATGTATATAAGTGATATTAGTTTGAATCAAATTTATATAGAACTTACATTTTTTTGCTAAATAATACGAGTTTTTAGTGTTTTTTGCGTTATGTCTTAAGTTTTTAGGGGCCCATTTTTATCTGTTGCTCTGAGGCTCAAAAATGAACGAGACGGCCTTGGAGATGAGAATAGAGTACATATCACAATAAATAGGGTACATATTCGATGAAAAGGACTCCAGGTGCTATACTATGCACGCACGCGCGCGCAAACATATTGTGGTCATCTTGTAAGAAAATCACTAGCACCTACAAACTTTGTTTTAAAATTCTTGTTGGGAAATTGCATTTTTAGTTCATGTAATTGGATAGCACTATGGTTTTTCATTTTCAATTTTATATGCTATGTGTCCTGTGTCCAATAATTGATAAATAGAAAATTTTGTCAAATTTTTTGAAAAAATGATTTTAAAAACTGAAAACAAAAGTAAAAGTCACTTTCGAATTGTATTCTTGGTGTTTAACCTTAAAAAAAACTAAAAACAAAAAATAATAGCAAACGAGTCCTCAAAGTATTGATTTTTTTTTTCCTATCCTTTTATGTTTAAAAGTTGTGTTAGTGCATGTGCTTAAACACTTAAGTGTGACTCGATGACTCAAAACAAGGTTTATCATGTTGTGAGCAACAATAAGGGTGTGATAGAGTCTTTGTAATTGAGAGTTAAAAAACTTAAAGGTGCAACTAAGAGTAGCGCAAATGGTGAGGAAGTATCATCCATAGAGGTTGGTATGGATGTTGATGAGATTCCATTTATAAGGTAAAATCACTGGGGAAGATCCATCAAAGAAAGATATTGGAGAGAAAATCGGGATCAAGAGGGCAAAAATTGAGTATGGGGATAAGGTGTGCTATTGCCACAAGAGAGGTCATATTCAATGTACTTGTAATAAGCTGAAGAAAGACCTTCGAACTTGAAACTTTTTATGGAGATGAGTAAGCTAACTACTAAGGTTGATGATGCTGAGGAACTCAAAGGGAAGAAGATAATTTCATTTGAAAAGGAGGATATGCTCACAAACATTGTGATGTTGATGATGATCATGAGCTATTGGTCAAGTGTCATGATGATCGATGGTGATTAGGTGTTTGAATCCGTACACTCATATTGTATTTATAGAGACAAAATCTTATTTACAAGGGTGATTCCTTATGAATTAACATGAAAGAATGGCCTTGCCTAGTGGTGAGGATGTTGTTATAAAGGCAAATGGAGAGAAGCACTTGAAGATGCGCTACGACTAGGGCTGAACAAAGTTTAATTTGGTCTAAACCGTAAACCAAACCGGAATTTTAATATTTGGTTTGGTCTACGGTTTAAATGGTATGGTCTGGTTTTTTTCAAATTAAATTATTACGGTTTACGGTCTGGTCTTGGTTTTTTATTTTTCTGACCGGGCCGGACCGCAAACCGTACTTTGGTCGAAAATCATAATTTTATTTTTAAAAAATTAAGTTGCCACCTAGATATTTTAAGATGTAGATATTTTTATATATAGGAATATATACTTGAATAATATTAATGTTACAACTAGTTACAAATTATTATACTTATTACTTGTAGGTGTGAAATATTATTTGCATAAATACTTGTATTAATTTGGACAAAAAAAATAAAAATAAAAAACCGTAGATCAGACCAGACCGGACCGTTGTAAAACGGTTTGGTCCAGTCTGGTCTGAAAAATTTTCAGACCGAAAATTCTAGTTTGGTCTGATTTTAGTGTCAGACCAGACCAAACTGGACCGTGTTCACCCCTAGCTACGGCATAGTGAGGAAGCTTAGGGGTATGAGTCTATGAGATACATAATATCTAAGATGATGACGAATCTAATCTCATTGAGGAGATTTAGAAGATTGGGTACACCATAAAAACTCAAAGTCATGAAGTTTTGAAGGTGGAAAAGAGATTCTTAGTGCATTTGAAGGGAGTTATGGGCAAAATTGGTCAGTTGCTAAGGAGTAGAGACTTACATCATGTTGAGAGTATTGAAAAACCAAAAGCAATCACTAGGTTCAGCATTCAACTGCTCGTTCGAGCAAGGGTAGTGCTCATTCGAGTATCTGATTAGTAGGCTAATAGACAATTTTTTTTATTTATTATCTAATAAGAGTGTATGGACAGGCAATTAAGCTCTGAAAAATGGTGGGCATTAAATCTAAGTTTATTGCTAGACTTAATGTGGTGTTAATGAGGGGATTCTAGAATGATCTATGGTCTCTATATAGAGATATACTCATTCATAGAATCATAACATGATGACCAACAACTACACGCAAACTTGTTGAGAGGGCTATACAATGTAAGGAGGCTATGGTAACACCAATGGAGCTCTTCTTCTATGTATTACTCCATCCGTTCCCAATTGATGTTCCCATTGGGAATATTCACGGGAATTAAGAAAAGTGGAATCTTTTAGATAGTGGAGATATTATTTTATTGAATAATGAATTTGATGGAGGAAAGTTGGAGACCACAAATATTCAAAAAGTATTTAAAGAAAGTTAGTGGAAAAAATATGGGACCACAACTAATTAAAAAATGTTTTTAAGAAGTTAGTGGAAAACATATGAAGACCATAAGGAATATAAAAATGTTAAAATGGAATTACCATAAGGAATATAAAAATGTTAAAATGGAGTTAGTGGAAGATATGTGAGGACCATAATCATTATTAAAATATAAATGGAAAGATTCCTATGGGAACAACAATTGAAACACCCTAAAATAAAACGTGGGAACTTCTTTAAGGAACAGATGGAGTAGTATTATGAGATGTCCATTGTGAGATGTATGATTTGATAGATTATTCTCGAGTATGAGAATTTAGTTATTAATGTATTGTTGAATCCATTAATAAAAGTAAACATTTATTGAAGGATAAATACCCAAGAGACTTCATAAACTTTTGTATTTGTGTCTTTTGTTCATATTCTGTTTCCTAATGAAAATTTGAAATAGATATAATTCATTATAAAAAAAAGCACAAAATAAAAGTGAAATAAACTTATTTCCATTTATAAACGCCTACAGCCCCATAGTTCAAATTCGAAACTGTTCGCAGTTGCTAACTGTGAACAAAGGGTTGAACAAGTCAAAAAAAGTCACAGTAGTTGTTTCCACTTAATAAATGGGAACATGTTTGACTTTTTTGACCAGTTACCCTATGTTCGCAGTTAATAAGTGCAAACAAAGAGTTGACCTTGTTTGACATGGTTTTCCTCTGTTTGCACTTAGTAAGTGGAAACTGCTTGGTTGACTTTTTTTGACCAGTTTGACTTTGTTCGCAGTTTCTAACTACGAACAATACCGAACCTGAGCTCTGGAGCTGGAGGCGCTTACATTTGAAAATAAGTTGATTTTGCTCTTATTTTATGCTTTTTTTTATTAATCTTATCTATTTCAAAATAAATTGTCTCAAACCTTTTCTTTAAATGAAGTCTCAAACAAATTTCAAATACAAGTATAAAAGGTAAAATTATAGTAGTTATTAGAGTATATAACATATTTTAGAGCCTCAAGAAACCAACTCAACCAAAAACTTAAGCTGATGGATGAGGCCTCAAAATATATTATATACTCTAACAGTAGTATACTCCCTCCGTCCCTATGAGATAGTAGCAAAGAGAAAAATGGTGAAAATTAAAAAAGTGGTAATAATTGAAGAAAGAGAATGAATTGTGTAGATGAAATTAAAAGAGAGTTAAAATGTATGGATGAGATTAAAAGAAAATGGTGGACCATTGTCCAAAAATAGAAATGCTGCAATTTAAGTGGAACATACGAAAATAGAAAATGCTGCAACTTCATAGGGACGGAGGGAGTATATCTTTTCAACAACACAAAATCTCACAAGAGACGATCTATAGGATAGACCACAAAATTGGACCAGCCCATTTTTCTTAACTGATTGTTGTCAGTCACTTTTATTTTATTTTTTTGTTTTTCTTTTTTCTAATTGCTAAATTATTTTGGGCTGGACTTAATGCATTTCGTCTATAGGATAGACCGTCTCCCATGAGACTTACTATGAAACACAAATCAAGGGAGGAGAGATACTTGTGCCCATGATATACTCCTAGAAGAGTAAATAGATAAAGCATATAAGAGGGTTGAATGTGTTCAAAAAGCATATTTGCCCTTTAAGTTATCTACCTTTGATAGTAGCATAAATTACATACATAATCATCAAAAACATTGGTTAGGGCCTTGGTCATTTTATACATTTCACTTCCATTTTCATGTCAATTGGGGGTCTCAAAATGGAGCAGTTGATGTTCGATACAGACCGTGCTTTTTGGGTACCTGTGTAGCCTGGTCTTCGATTATCTGTATCAATCCAACCCAAAAAAAAAATCATAAATCATAAATAATAAAAACATTGTTAAATACTTTTGTACTTTAACAATGGTTTTTTTTTTTAATATTATTCATCACTTTATTTTTACAATGGAGTAAAAATAATAAAAAAGATGATATTATCAAACTAAACATAGTAACAAATTTGAATATATCTCAATGGATTATATTTTTTTTCTTAAATGTTGTTAATCCTTTAAGATCAAACAATATTAAAAAATACATAAAAGCCAATATAAAAAAACTATAAAAAAACAAAGTAGTTTAAAAGGAGAAGAACAAAAGTAAACAAATATTACTTTTGTGGAGTTTTACACGAAGAAAATTAAATCATTTAGTAATAGAAATTGTACGATTCCAGCGATTCTATATGTATAGATTCTAGAAAAGCAAAATTATATTGAGTCTCAACCCACCCGATCAACTAAATCCATATATGTACCCTAATTGCTTTTTTTTAACAAGGTAGCATCAAATTTTAATGAAATGCCAATGGATTCACTTTTTTAAGAAAATTCCACATGGTAGCATTCAATTTATGCATTATCTAATTGCCGTAGCATTTTCCGTTAAGTTCTTGTTAAATTCCGTAAAATTCATCATTTTGTAAGTTTTTTTTCCACATGGTAGCATCCAGTTTTTGTTAATTTACCATTTTAACTTTTAATTCACCATTTTAATGTTTAATTCACCGTTTAATTCATTAATAATTAGAGATGTTCATTCGGATCATCGGGTTGATTTCGGGTCAGGTGTTTTGGGTCTGTTCAAAATCGGGTTTTGTGTTCACGTTGGTTTTGACATAATTGTAGATCCATTTTTTAGTCGGGTCAAATCGGGTTCGATTATAAAGTCGGGTGTCTATCGGGTCAGTTTTGAACACCTTAACGCTCATAAATGTTTAATAATTTTATTGAACAAAATTATAAATGTTGAATAATTATACGGAAAAATAATTTTAACATTTAATTCACCATTTTAATGTTTAATTCATCGGTCGAAACAAGTACTATTTCGAATAACAACTAGTTCCGATCAAATTTTCGAAAGAGTTATCCCATTAAAAAAGTAGCCACGCCCGTTGTTTCAAAAAAAATCATTATGATGGGTAAAAATGACGTCAAATATCATTTTTCGTTTTACGTATCGGAAAATAGGCGTATAAGTACTTGTTTCGACCGGATTTTCAAATAAAGTGTGTACAAAGAGGGGCTAGCGTCAAAAACTTTTAGCCTGCGAGTAGGCTTTCAGAGGCTAACTCGATTCGCTAACCGCCAAACCCATCCATGAAAACAACTTATTCCCATTTCATATAACTCGTCAATTCTTTCGAAGGATTCACCTAATATGATTCCTTGTCTAAGTACCGGGTGATTGACGGCTAGCCAATGTCGACCTTGTTTCATTTGAATATTCATCAATACTTTTGAAGGATTCCCTAAGTATGATTTCTTATCTAAGTCCCGAGTGATTGACGACTAGGCAACGCAGACATATGTCCGACTTGAATATTAATCAATGCTTTCGAAGGATTCACCTAACATGATTCCTTATCTAAGTCCTATGTGATTAATTACTGGACATATCATCATATCAGGCAAAAAGAATGAATCATCATATCAGGCTATATGGTTGAATCATTAAAAGTGACTCAAAGACTAAGCATTTATAATTCGTGGGGCTTCCACCAAGCATGAGTCTGCCTTTTCCCCATAAAGACCAGTGCCCTCGCTATATTAAATCTCGTCCTCAATCACCCTTCATGCGTGGGGCTAATGATGAGAGGTCAAATAAACCCATAACTCATTTAGTCAAACCCTAAACCGCCCATCTTTGTCTCCTACTATCACTTCCTAAAATAACTCCCGGCTACTCCCACATTTACAAACATTATCTCCATGATCATCCCTTAATCACGCAACTACCTTTAAAGACCCGACGAGAGACTACTATAAATATTTCATGAAACTAGAGAAAAATAGTACACAACTCTACTCTTCTATATGCAATTTATTTTATCAAAATACTTTCAGTCTAATTAATCTCTTCATCATCGTTCCCAAACTGATTTGAGCGTCGGAGTTACTTTGTGGAAAATCACCTTTGGATTAGTCTTCCATTGTTGTTGTGGGGCATGAAATTCATATTATAGAAGAGTTATAACATCCTATATTTGGGGCTATTATTATCATTGAACCCTTGGATCAGGTATCATATTATTTTCTCATCTTTTATTTATATTTCAAGTTTCATACCGAAATACTAATTTTTAATAGTATGAATAACCGCTAGATAAAATTATATGGGATTAGCACCACATCAACCCTATTTGGGATGGGTAAAAGGTAAAGGTAAAGGACCTTCTCGGTATCCCGCACAAAACAGGGTCCGAGTGGAGGGTTTTTCTTTTTCTTGTAAGATGCAAATAAATCATACCCATTACTTTCTTTATTCCTCTTAATTTGCATTACTTTTTATTATAGTCTCACTATTTTTCTACTCTCATCTAAATATTCATTTTTCACCTTAAACACTTATTTATATTATTACGTAGCTTTTTGTATTATTCTTCAAGACAATTTTCTTTTTCATTAAATGTAACCCAAAAGCAATTGGTGTATTCTAAGGACGTTCGGGATGGAGGTATTCAAAAAAAAAAAAAAAAAAGGTGTATATGGTTTCAAAAATGTATGGACTAAAAAGATAGAAGTATTTCTTAATTTGACTTTAAAGGTACAATAATTATACTTCTTTCAATTCTTTTCAAATATTCCATTTGCTTTTGGGTTTTTTATCAATAACTTTAATTTGTATTTTATTTTTAATCTATACATTACATCGTCAATATAAATTTTGCTTGATTCGTCTCAATATAAAATTTATAAATATCTAATTTTTATAATTATTAATTATACACATTGATCATTATTAAATACTCCCTCCTATTCACACAAAATGGGACATTTTTATTTTGGGTCAATTCACATAAAAATGTTCTATTTCTATTTTTATTCTCACCTTTACAATTAATTTAAACGATAAAATACTCAACTATCCCCACTTTTACTACTTCCAATACCCAACTACCACCTTTACAATTAATTTAATCAATTAGTGCAATTCACATAAAATGTTCTATTTCTATTTTGGGCCAATTTCACTCTTAAAAACCGTGTTCAATCCAAATGTCTCATTTTATGTAAATAGAAGGGAATATTAAATTAGTGCATTAATAAACGTGCAAAAATTAAATAGAATATTTAAAATGAAACGAAAGGAGTATTTTGGACTAAACATGAAAATTCTTGTTACCTGCCGTTGTTGCTTCCTAAGCAATGCATTTTCTGCCGTTAAATTGGCAACTTCCAGCTCCAGCTCTGTTATATATGCCTGTATCATATACTCCTATTAGCTCTAATTACTTGAAAGATCGAGGTTGAATAAGCAGTGTTTTATCGATCACTCTTGACTAAAGCAAACATTCTATCACCACAAAATCTCACAAGAGACGGTCTATAGGATAGACCATAAAATTGGGCCAGCCCATTTTCCTTAACTAATTTTCTTTTATTATAATATCAATTATTATATTATGCTATAATCCTAAATGTAAGGTATTATAACCTCGAATATACTATTCTATAACCCCAAATATAAGTTATTATAACCCCAAATATACTATGTTATATTTTGGACTGGGCTTTATGGATTCCGTCTATAGAATAGACCGTCTCCCATGAGACTTACTGTTCTATCACAACTTTCGCTACATAGTAAATAGCATAAAATCTAATCTCTTACTTCCTCATCTTCACTCTAACGGCCCGTTTGGTAGGTGGTAATGAATCGTAGCAATGAGAATTAAAAATTAGTGTAATTTTGGTTAAAAAATCTTTTAGCTATCTTAATAGTCATGCTTGACAACCTTCAATCATCTTATTTTGTTCATAAAATTCAATCCAATTTCCAATGCACTACTAATAGGAGATGTGATATTAGAAGGTAATGGAAATTTATGAACAAAAAAACTTTTTCCTGATCAAATTTTCATTACCATGGGAATGACATGAAAAGTTTTGATAAAATTTTACACTATAAATCATTCTCATTACCACCATTTAGTACCACTAACCAAACGGGCCCTAATAATCTCATTTAACTTTTGATACTATTCGTCAATCACTCCCAACTTGTATTTTATTCTTAATCTATCATACTATTATCTATCCTCATAAAGCTTTGCCACATGGGTAATTACATTGTTCCATTTTTAGCATTCAAATAGTATACAAGTGTATAATAATAGAAAAACAAGAATAGAAAAAGTAAGAATAGAACCTGTTTTCGAGCCCTAGAACGAGCAGCAGATTCTCTATTTTTAATCATTCGTTTATGCCTCCGATCAACACAAACTTCTTCATCCTCACATCCACCATAAACAGATACCCTTTTCTTGTTGGTTTGATCATGATGAATTCCTCCATTAAAACCAGAGGAAGAAGCAACAGCATCTAAAGAAAAAATGCCATTATGTTCATCACCATTCAAACCCAGCTCAAAGTTGTTCATCATTTGATTATCAAAAAACTGAAATTCTTGAGTTGTGGATTTGATGATTTGGGAAGATGATAAAGGAGGAGAAGCCATGGATGATCTGGTTGATGGGTTTTTGGTATTGAAGAAATCTTGAAAAACCATAGTCTTAAAGTGAGAAGTAGAAGTAGGATTATGAATTGGGGTGTTGGGGAGAGAAGTTATGGAGATATCTTTCCAAACTTCTTCCATGCTTATTTGGAATGGAAGGAAACAACAGATTACATAAAGATGAGGAAGAAGAAGAAAAGGGAAATGATTAAATACTAACTCTTTACATGGAACATTTGTTTTTTAACGCAGTCCAATACACTAATTCAATTATTAATATCTTCAAATTATAAATTATAAAAATTTGATATTAATAAACTTGGAAATTAGACGAATCAAATAAGATTTAACTTGACTATATTTTAACCTATAAATTAAAAAATAATCACAAATTAAAAGTAATGAATAAATAGCGTCGTTGTTTTTACTTCATTCGTTCCATAATGCTTGCTACAGATAGTGATATTTTTCCACACAACATGTCACACTTAGTAGCAAATATTATACTATAAGGTTGCAAATTAATTTGAAAGGTAGTAGTACATTTAAATTAAGTAGAAATTGATTGTTGCAAGATTTGACAGCACAAGAGTTGTCAAGTTGAGCAGAAAAGGAAACAGAGTAGTAAGAGAAAGTGTGCAGAACATAGATACTCCCTCGTAACAGACATCCAATTCCGCTTTCCATATTGCTAATAATACAATTTCATTATGTCTTTATTCTCTTCCTCTCTTACATTATACTTCTAATTGCTAAATTTTACTTTTTTGACATATTATAATGGGTTATTTTGTTTATTTATATTTTAAATTATACTCCCTTCTTTCTATTTATTTTTTCCACTTTAGTGTGGGCACGCAAAATAAGGAAAAGTGGTAGTGGGGTTGTGATACCCCAGATTTAGCTTGAAAAGGGATTGATAGACTACTCATATCAACAAGGTGCATCTTCTTTTCTAGGGAGCCCATTTGCTAAGAACTCCACAGTTAAGCGTGCTTGGTGGGGAGCAATCTTAGGATGGGTGACCTCCTGGGAAGTTTTCCGGGTGCGCACGAGTGAGGCCAAAGTGCGCTGGAAAGACTTGTGTTGGTCTGTGGGGCTAGTCTACAGTCTCTATGAGTAGTCACCGGCGGTCCGAGGGGCCGGGGTGTTACAGGGGTATTTTAAGTGAATATAATAATTGAAAAAGGTGGTAGTGGGGTATTTTAAGTGAATATAATAATTGAAAAGGTGTTAGGTGGGGTATTATTAAATAATATAAGTTGGGGTATATTCAAAAAAAAAAGTTGGGGTAGTTGGGGTATTTAGGTAAAAAGTTTTGCCAAAAAAGGAAAGTGGACACTTAAAGTGGTATAACCCAAAATGGAATAGTGGACAAAACTAATGGGAAGGAGGGAGTACAAAAGTAAAAATAATAAAAAATTAATATAATGAAAATATACTATTAAACTATTCAAGCAAGATTCCACTTGACTATTTATCTTACACATTAGTCTCAATATAGAAAATAAGCTTAAACGATGAATAGTGCACATAATTGAAATGTAGCGAGTATTTTAGAACCGTATAGAATTATTGCACTATTTATTAATTTTTTAAATGATTTACCAGAAAAAAATCAGATCTAAACAATTTACCTTGATTTGAATTCTCGATTTTGTTTGAAATACTTGAGAGAGGTTGTTTGAGGCTTGAAATGGAGGTTTGTGATAAGGAAAGGTTGAAGATGAAGAGGTTTGAGATTGAAAGAAAACTGAGGTTTGAGATTGAAAGAAAACTGAGGTTTGAGGCTTGAAGAGGTTGAACAAAAATGGAGGACATGAAGAGGTTGAAGATGAAGATGATGAAGAACCGATCATTTAGCCGGCAACAGGTCATTCGCATCATTAGATGCGGAGACACCCAAATTAGTTCAAGCCTTTAAAAGAAAAACGTTAGTTCCCACATTTAGAAGCAAATCACGCAAAGTTCATACATTTAGAATCAAATTTCCCAATAATATATTACTATCTAAGATTTCATTTTTTTTTAATCCTGTAAACTTTTTTTGTGTCAACCTCATTAAAAAAACGGTTAAAAAATGGAGGAAATAATTGATAACATCCTTTTGAATTAAGTGTCCTATTACTCGATTACTTTGGATTCGCAGCCAAATATATGAGTTGTTTTATTAAGTTTTATTTGATGAATAATAGAAAAAAAACAAGTAGATGGGGAAATATTTATCTTAAAAAAATAAAATAGTAAATTTGATTTATGAGAATAATGGACTATAGAAACATCGTTCAAACATTTCTCATAGGTAAGGACTCTATTACTCTTGATCAAGCATTGACGGCATTGAGAGAGAATAATAGGTTCACGGTAAGAAGAGAGGGGGGATAAAAGAAGAGTGATGGGGATGGCTTGTTTAGTGAGGGTTTTAATAAGGGAAGAACCAAGGACAAGGGATATCAAGGAAAGGGTAAGTCTCATGGGAGGGTTGACCTTGGTGACAAAGAGTGTTACTTTTGTAAGAAGGGACACATACAAATGATGTGCAAGGAATTCAAGGAAGACCTTAAGAGAATGAAAAACTTAAGGGGTGGTGGGAGAAATGAGGGTGAGAGTACCGGGAGTGTCGCTCTAGGCGTTTTTGGTGATGATGACTATGATGAGGCTCTGTTAGTTGATGGCGGAGTGGTTCAAATTAAGGGATGTGTAATAGACTGCGGTTGCACATTCCACATTTGTTGTGAAAAAGAAAAATTTGCTAAGCTTAGTTATGGTGAGAAATGACCTTATTAATTTACCAAATGATAAAAAGGTGAAAGTAGAAGGTATTTTTGAGGTTGAAATTGAGACACGTGGAGGTGTCAATAGAAAACTTGGCGATGAAAGGTATGTACCTAAGTTTGAGAGGAACCTTATTGGGTAGACTTGAGAGTAAGGGATGCGTGTTAAAAGCAAGTGGAGGGGTTTTGAAAGTCATTAAAGGGAGCCTTGTGCTTATGAAGGGAGTAAGAAGTAAGAAGAACTTGTATGACTTACAAGTTGATTGTGGTAGCCTAGGCCACAAAAGTGATGATGGTGTGTTTCGGTCAAAGAGAGTAACATTTGAGGATGATAAGAATATTGGACTTGAGGGGGAGATTGTTAATACAAGTACCAATATTCGTAATGATGACGTTAACTTTAAACTTATAATCGAACATGCTTTGTCTTGTACTTTGGAGAGGGTCCATAAAGATGTGTCGTATATAAATGGTTTAAGGTTTTGAACGATCGATGAGGTGCTTAATGTGAGGCAAATAAGGCTTCACTAAAGGGTTGAACCATGCCTTGAACAAGGTAAGGCATGGTATGAAGGTTACTTGAACAAGGCAACATAAAAACTAAGTCAAAAGTGGACAGCAGGTGTGTGCTCGTTCAAGGCAATAAAGTGCTCGTTCAAGGCACAATGTGCAGGATGGTTCTGAGCTAAGTGCTCGTTCGAGCATTATGCCTCGGATTCCTTTCTGGTCATTTTGGCCACTTGAATGGCATTGAAATGTTGTGTAACTCCTTGTTTAATGTTTGTTTATTGTCATATTGATTAAGAGTGATTAATTGATGATGTAATTGTGCTTTGATGGTGCATTGAGTATGGTTCAATGAAAGATGCTTTCCTTCATCTATAAAAGGGAGCATCATTCATAATAACAAAGCACCACAAACACACATAGTGAGAGTAGTTTAGTGCATTGTTAGAAACTTGAGAGTGTTCTTACTTTGCTCTAGTATTTGTAATCTTGAGAAATTATTCTTAAGTTAAGAGAGGTTTATTATACTTGTATTATTGATTCATTTATAATAAACAATATTTGAGGGGGAGGTATCCAAGATACCTCAATAAACACTTGTGTTCATCTATACATTTTATTTTCATTTTGTTTTTCGTTGTTGAACCCCATAGAGGCTTTCATTTCACCAACACTACTAAAAATGAGTCTGAGTTAAAGCTAAATCAGAATAATTAACAACTGAGTCAATGCCATTATAAAAAGTTTATAATCCAACACCATTAAAAAGGTCGGACCCTTGCTCATGTTAAATATGCAAAAGTTGGTGCAAATCCGTCTGATTAGAGCATTCTCAATGATGTAAATACACTGATTTTTTTTCAAAGTTAGATCCAAATGTTGAAGAAACAAAATAACCTCTAAATGTATTTTTTATTGTATGAGTAAAATTTTTTTTGAAAATTACCATATTACCCAACAAATAAGAAGTTGAAATTAATCCAAACAACTTTTGTAATTTTTAAGGAAAATTTGCTCAAAATAATCCCAACTATCACCCATTGGCCAAAAATATCCCAACTATTCATTATTTTTTTAAAATCTCAATTATTCTCAAAATTTGTTGAAAACTAACCCACCTCCTTTTTAACAAGCTATAACATGAAACTTTTCCACTTTTTTCTTTCTTTTTTGATTAATAGATGAAGGGGAAGGGTTATTTTGAACAATTAAGTGGAAAAGAAAAGAAAAAAAGCGAAAAAGTTTCCTGTTCGAGCCGGTAACAAGGCGGTGTGTATTTTTTTTTTGAAGATAGGGGGTGGGTATATTTTCAACAAATTATGGAAATAGTTGGGATTATTAAAAAATAATTGATAGTTGAGATTATTTTTTGCCAACATGTGATAGTTGGGATTATTTTGAACAAATTTTCCTATTTTTAAATAGGCTTTTTTAATTTGTACATATATTTTAATTGCTTTAAATTGTTTTTTTTCTATTTTTTCTTTCTAATTTTACATAATTTTTTCTCTCTCTAATTTTACATAATTTTTTTTCTTTCTAATTTTAATTACATAATTTTACATAATTAGTGTTCATGAAGTTGTTAATGCAAGTGCCAAAACGCTTAATAATAATGATGAATTTAGTCACTTAATCGAACATGCCTTAGCTTGTACTTTGGAGAATTACAATGAGGATGTGTCAAGTGTAAGTGAATTAAGGTTTGGATCGATTCATGAGGTTTATAATATGGAGCAAATGAAGCTTCACTAGAGGGGTTAACCATGCCTTGAAAGGATCAAGGCATGGCTTGGTAGGTTGGATTGATCACAGCGACAAACGAAGAAGTCAGCAGAAGCTGCTCGAGTGGGGTGCTCGTTCGAGCATGATGGTCAGAAGGTTTCTGTTTGGTGTACTGTAGGCTGCTCGTTCGAGCATGCCCATTCAGAGGGTTCGAACAGTTTTCTTTGTTGCTGTTTTATGAATTGATTGAGTGCATTACTTAGTTGTTAATTGTAATGTTTATTGCTATGTTAATTATCATAGTTACTTGAGGAGTTAAATGTATGTTTATGGTTATAAATGTGTGCCTCTATGAATGACATTCAACTTCACCTACAAAAGGAAGTATTATTCATAGAGATGAGATCACCACAAACACACATACTTGTGAGTAGGGGTGTTCATAATAACCCGATCCGGAAATTCCGACCCGAATTATCCGGTATCCGGTTTCTAAAATCGGGTAATTTACCCGGTTTTCGCAAACCGTATAATCCAGGTCGGGTACCCTGTTTTAAAACCGGATACCGGATCTAGATCCGGGTCATGAATTTTTTAAAACCGGGTATCTGGTATCCGGATTTCTTTATTTTTATTTTTTGTTATTTTTTTCGTAAATAAAAATGATCATGATATCTCTTAAGCTAACCTTGAATTGAATATTTTTAAGAGTTAGTATTTGAATTTTATAATTGTTTTTTCTTAAGCCCATGAAGAATAATACTCCCTCCCTCCCATTAGTTTTGTCCACTATTCCATTTTGGGTTATACCACTTTAAGTGTCCACTTTCCTTTTTTGGCAAAATTTTTTACCTAAATACCCCCAACTACCCCAACTTATATTATTTAATAATACCCCACATACCACCTTTTCAATTATTATATTCACTTAAAATACCCCACTACCACCTTTTCAATTATTATATTCACTTAAAATACCCCACTACCACCTTTTCAATTATTATATTCACTTAAAATACCCCACTACCACCTTTTTTAATTATTATATTCACTTAAAATACCCCACTACCACTTTTCCTTATTTTGCGTGCCCACACTAAAGTGGACAAAATAAATGGGAAGGAGGGAGTATTATTCTTTTATTTTCTTAATTAATCTTTAATGACTAATTAAGTTAAAGATTTTTAGGGAGTTTGTATGAATTTTATATAAAAAAATATTTTAAGTCAAAATAGAGATAAACAAACGTATGGTTGAACGACAAAACAACAAAAAATAAAAAATAAAAAACATTCTAATAAAATCGGGTATTCGGTTTTTGACCCGGTTTAAACCGGGTATCCGCCGGATCGCTTTGTATTAGTATTTTGAGATCTTAAGATATTGTTCTTAAGATAAGGGGGTTTATTATAATTGTATTGTTGAATCTTTTTATAATAAAACTACATTTGAGGGAGAGGTATCAAAGATATCTCATAAACACTTGTGTCTTCTTTTGCATAATTTTCTTTGTGTTCTTATTGATGAACCTCACTTTGTGACGTCCGTTTGATGAAGAAAATTTTTTTTTTTCTTATTGATGGGGTAAAATTTTCAGATTAAAAATTCCCATAAAAAATTATTGTAGAAGAAAGAAAAAAATAGAAAGATTTGTGAATAACTCAATATCCCACTAAATCAAATGCCAAAAAAATCACTTAACTAAACAGCATCACACAACTTTTACCTAATCTACTTTCTAACTATTATTAAAAAAAAATCAAATATGTACAAATATCTTTATAGTAAACTAACATTTGTAACAAAAAGATATAAGTTGTACCACCATCTAACTATGTGCATACATTTCTAGTCTCATGCACAGTTTACAACTGAAAATGGCGCCTTATACATACTAAACAAAACCCTTTCGGAACTAAATAATCTGAATCGGTTTACGATCAACATCTTCGAACAAATATCGAATTCATCAATCATCACCCACCACTAAATTCAGAGTTTGTTGAATCAGATGACTTTCCCGACGATCCATTCGCAATGAAGCCGGAGGGGCGTCGTCAAGGAGACATGGAAACTTAAGGCACCAAAACCAGCAGTAAACAGGACAAAGCTGAATTCATCATACTCCACCGGAACCAAAAAATAAAATTAACAAAAAACACGAACATTATTCCTAAATGACTTGGATAAAGTAAAGATCAAAAAGAAAAAATAATATAAACAATTTTTTTGGAATCTACTCCTTCTATCTATTTTTTTCTATACTATCTCTTTTTGTTTTTTTTTTTTTAAATTATCAATGGTATCCTGAATTTTATCACATTATCAATGATGTCCTAGGTTTTTTTTATTATCAATGGCATCCTCGTATTATCGAGCGTTTTACGATCATAAACTTTTTAAACTTTTACCGTTCAAAAAGTTACGATTGTAAAACGCTCAATAATATGAGGGTATCATTGATAATAAAAAAACTTAAGGGTACCATGGATAAAGTGTCAAAACTCAAAAGTAACATTGATAATTTTTTTTGATTTTTTTTTTTTTGGATTTTTGTGATTTAATGTTTTTTAATATACGTATGGTCCTTCCGTTGTTCTGTAAGGCCATTGTTAGCAAACTAAGTCAGTTTAATGTTGGGTTTGGATGTCCGTGTGATCATATCGTATATGATAAAATGATTCTCACACGGTAAAAGAATAGGGTGGATGTAGGAGATCATTTCTCAGTTGGAGTTTCCCCATCCTTGACAGCAGCATCAACATGATCATCAAATGATTGATTCTTTTTGGGATAATAACGCTTTAATATATATGAGACTTGTAACTTCATCTCGGGGGTCAATATCCATCTTTTCCAATCATAATAATATCTGATTTTATAACCCTGCAAACAGAGAATAAACAAATGAACAGGAATGAACCAAAGTCCAACGATGACCCTATATACACAATACAAGAAAATAGATGGTAAGTATTACCCGTTGTTCGATAAGAGTAGAATGGCACAAAGCATTCCTTACATCTTGAATATCCTGCGTCAATTTCTTAACCTGAAATAATATTAGTACAACAAAAGTGTAAGAAAGTGCAAGAATGGACTAAAGACAATACACACATAACACACCCAAGCAGTGTCGTTCCTGGTATTATATGGGCCCTAAGCAGATTGAAAGAAATTTTAAAAACATAGGCGTGTCATATAATTCTTAAATGATAAAAAAACTACTCATAAATTGCAATTTTTAAATGTCTACTTCATCAGCTAACATTTTCTAATTTTAGGGCCCTTTCTAACTCTAGGCCCTAGCCAGGAACGGCCTGCACCCAAGTTTTTCCATGAACTTTCAAGTACAAAACACCACAATATGAAAATTGAAGATTGATATGCAGAAATAAACCCAATGAACATGGAACAAAATGGGTTTCAAAGAACTTACTCTTTTAAAGCTGGCAATTAATTTGAGAGAGATCCAACCATGAGCATCCATATTTTCCCGCAGAAAAAGGTCTTTGATTAAATTATCATAACTATCACAGGAATAAAGTAAGGATGAAAATAAATCAGTAAATGATCAGAAAAACAACTGATTCAGATAAGTGTATGCAATAAGATGAAGTTCCCATATAATTACCTAAAGTAATAGTGTATCTGGTCACATATAGCAGCATACAACTGAGATATTGGAAAAGAATAAAACACAGGCCAATGGACATATGCGGCAAAAGGTGGGTGATTCAACATTGGATGATCTGAAACACAAAAACTAATCAGATGTATACCAGTATGAAAGCCTTAATATAAATTATGAACGAGAACGAGTAATCAACTAACTTACCGGCCATCCCCATAAAAGGCCACACAGGTCCAGGTCCAGGCAGAGAGGGCGGGGAAATGGGAAGAGGAGGGATTATGAGTTCATTCCTAGGTGAATGCTTCCAATCATGATGCCCGCGATATTGGTGTTCGTTCTGATGTGATCCATGGCCACGCCATTGTGACCCACCACCCACCCTATTGACTGAGTTACTTTGTGCAGGATGAGCCCCACTTACATTCCTAGAAGTTGACTTCTTATGACCATGGTTTTGACTGTTAACCCTACCTAATGAACCTTTTGCTGGTGATGAAGACGGGTGAGAATAGACACCATTTACCGGAGGGTTGTTCTGACTATCATGGTTAGACATCACCACATGGTTCTTATGACTAGTTGTAGGCTTCTGTGATTGTACTGGTGATGCTATTGACAATGATGGTGATTCAGTTCCAATTACCTGAAGTAATTTTCACAACCACAACATAAAAATTAAAACAACAAAATCATACTCATAAACATAACAACCATAAAAAAAGGCACTATAAATTAAAGTAACACAAATCACAAAATAAAATAAAATCATATAAAAAAAAAGGCAATTCCATTTTTCTTTTCACCCATGATCTTGGGTTTTCGAAATTACACAACCACATACATCAATACGCCAAAACATTCAGTTCTTCCATAACATATACTACAATTAAACCTCACTAGCATCAACATAAGTGCAAGATATATATTAACAAGTAAAGAAAAATGTTAGCACATGTGGACTCAGGATTTTTCAATCAAAATTGATCTTCATCGAGACTTGTCCTTAAACTCTTTTCTTTTTGCAGCGATCCTAAAAGAGATAACTCGATCAATACAAAGAGAAGTGTCTTGGTGCATGTTATTTATTGTTCACATTATTTTGGTAGATAAGACCGGGAAAGAAGGAAATGAATGTAGGAAAATAGAATATGCCATTTTCCTTATTTTTAGGAAACTAAAATTGTTGTGTTACTATTAATTAGTTCTATTTTTAGGCTAGTGACTTATTAATGAGAGGTGATGATATTTTATCAATTTTATATTCATTATTTAAGTTTTAAGGTGTAATAAATAATCATTATGAAATTGCAAATTAAGAAAAGTATGAATTTTATAAATGTATTGATACAATTATTCATAATATAAATATAAATATTTATATATAAGTGAAGTCTGAATTATATAAAAATATTGTATATGATTTGAACTACTCTTATAGGTCAGTTTGTTAGATCGTAAGAATTATAAAATAATCGTGATATGATTATGCAACCTAAATTTTTTATCCAAGTAGGACCACACGATTCTGCCACATTAAGATCTAACCTACGATCCGGATTGGTCACCTATTATTGGATCGTACGATCGTAAAATCATAGATTAAAATTGGGGTGGGTTTTAAAAATTGTAAAATTGAATTATTATTTTTTTTTTTTTGGAAATGGTGTAACAATGACTAAGTTTACATCTTTTTCTTTTAATTTTGTCTACAAATAATTCGACGTCATTTATAATTTTGTTCTACAACTGCTTTCAAAATCTAAAATTTACCGTACAATTGGCTTATTCAAATCGACTTCATTCTTTTTTTATGGATCCCTATGACTGTATATTAAATTACTTACATTACAATTATAATGAAATTAAATTTAACCCAGTAATGCACTCAAATTTATAGTAAAAACCTGTTTACGCAATTTAAAAAATCACATCATTATGCATGTCAATCACCAATCGATATAGAAAATCTTCAAAATCAAATTTATAATAAAAAAATCCAATTCAAAAATCATGAATAAATAAATAGAATATGATTTAAACCAGGAACCGTCATCTATGAACAAAAACAAAAGGCCATAAAATTAATTAGGGTTGCAAACCTGAGGGGAGGAAACAGATCCAGATTTTGATACAGTTTTGGAAGAATTTGAGGAAGAAAACTTGGGAGAAGTTTTGGTGGACGCAGAAAGAGCGGGCCAAACATGAGCAGGACCCATAACATTTAATACAGGTCCGTCATTCTCTGACGGCCCATTAGAATGTTTTACGTTCCACACCAAATTCATGCCTCCACCTGCATTGCCGACATTATCGGAATTTTCCGGTACCGGGGAACAAATTCTCTTCTCACCATCAATCATAGGACTGATTATGACGGATTCTGATCCCGGAACGATCTGAGAACGAGGTGAGGGAGTTTCTGCGGCGGCGGAGGTGGAGGAAGAAGGTGATTGATTGTTGTCAGCGTTGTTCGCCATTCAAAAATCGCCAAAAGTAGAGTTTGCAGAATCGAATCTAAATCACTTGGGTGAAAAACCCAAATTATTGTATGATTGAGGGAGGATTCAATCAAAGAAGAACCAAAAAAATGAAAATTTTCTCTTTAAATGCAAGAGAACATGAACATGAACGAGAGGAAGAGGAGAATTTGTTATTCTCTGAACAAAAACGAGAGAGAAAAGAATTTCTTGTTTTTGTTTCTTACTTAGAATGTTTTGTATGAGGAAAATTCATATTTATATAGTTGTTTACGCACATTTTTGGGCTTTTAGCAACTGCTGAGGCTCACCAAATGGGTCAAAGTATCGAAAAATGACTCTTTATGCAGTAAGTCTCATTGGAGACGGTCTATTCTATAGACGGGATCCATAAAGCCCAGCCCAAAATATAACATAGTATATTTGGGGTTATAATAAATTATTTGGGGTTATAATAACTTATATTTGGGGTTATAGAATAGTATATTCGAGGTTATAATTACTTACATTTAAAATTAAAACATAATATAATTGATATTGTAATAAAAAAAATCAGTTAAGGGAAATGGGCTGGCCCAATTTTGTGGTCTATCCTATAGACCGTCTCTTGTGAGATTTTGTGCTCTTTATGATAGCACAAATCTTGTGAGAGATGGTGTATTTGAGAGATTATTTTTTAATTGGTTGGTCCATATAAAAAAAATATAAAGTAAGAATAGAAATTAAGCTTTAATAGACAGAGCTTGAGAGGCTCTATCAAAGAGACGATCTCTCAGAAGACTTGCTGTTATGACAGAGACCAAATCGTACCGTTTTTATTAGGCCTACTAATTTATTAATTTTTTTCAAATGTGGATATATAATTTTAAAAATAAAATGATTAATTTTAAGACATAAAATGCTATTTTAAAATTTAAAATATCAACTTTAAGAATTAAAAATTTAATTTCAAAATTTAGAAAAGGATTTTTCTATATTTTTTATCTTAAATTTAATATTTGAGTCATCCAACTTTAAAGTTGGAATGAAAATTTTAAATTTTAAAATGATATTTTAATTTTTAAAAATGGTTTTTTTTTTAGTAATTGAATTTGACAATCGCTTTTTTAGTCTTTAAATTGCCAAATATCATGACCTAAACTGCTAATTTGGAAGACTTGAATTCAACCCTTGAGAATTGATTGTTGAAGTATTGGGAATAGATTTTGAAATTGAAAAAAAAATTAAAAAAAAATTAAAAAATAAAAAATAAAAAAAATTGGTCCACCTCAATAAAACACATCTCACAAATGACAGTCTAATCGAAATTTTATGTTTTTAGGGTTGCATCACAATGTAGTTGCTATGATTTCTTTACCAAGAACCATTCTATTATATAGGGTTAAAGTTGTTAACATAAATGATGTTTATGAAAATTTTGAAAAATAAAATATTTTAGAAAAAATTGTATTCGACTATCTCACCTATTGTCTATTTACCGTGAATAATTCTAACTATTGATTATTTATAAAAGAGAGAAAAAGATTTCTTGTTTTTGTCCCTTACTCAGAATGTTTCGTAGGAGGAGAATTCATTTATATAGTTGTGTACGCACAGTTTGTATTTTTATTCTTATGAAACTAACCTTGTAATCTCTTTGTTGGGCTTTTAGCAACTGCTGAGGCCCACAGAATGAGTCAGAGTATCACGAAACAAAAAGTCTTTATGATAGCAGAAATCTTGTGAGAGATGGTCTATTTAATAGATCATTTTTAATTGGTCAGCTCATACAAAAAATTAAGAGTAGGAATTAAGCTCTAATAAACAGAGCCAGAGGCGTCTCTCAAAGAGACGGTTCTCAGAAGACTTGCTGTTATGACAGAGACCAAGCAGTGCCGTTTTTATTAAGCCTACTAATTTATTAATTTTTTTTAAACGTGAATGTATAATTTCAAAAATAAAATGATTAATTTTAAACATAAAATGCTAATTTAAAATTTAAACAAGTTTAGAAAGGGATTTTTCAATATTTTTTTATCTCAAATTTAATATTTGACTCATCCAACTTTAAAGTTGGAATGAAAATTTTAAATTTTGAAATGATATTTTAATTTTTAGAAATGATTTTTTAGTAATTGAATTTCACAATCACCTTTCTAGTCTTTAAATTGCTAAATATCATGACCTAAACTGCTAATTTCGAAAACTTAATTCAACTCTTGGGAATTGATTGTTTAAGTGTTGAGAATAGATTTTGAAATTGGTAAAAAATAAAAAAATAAAAAATAAAATTGGCCCATCCTAATAAAACACATCTCACAAGTGACATAGTCTAGTGGAGATTTTATGTTTTTAGTGTGACATCACTACACTGTAGTTGCTATGATTTTATTACCAATAACCATTTTATTATATACTCCTTTATTTCTTAAAGTTGTTCAACGAAAATTTAAGAAAAATAAAATATTTTAGGAAAAATTGTATTCGACTATCTCACCAATTGTCTATCTACCGTGAATAATTCTTACTATTGATTATTTTTAAATAATCTAATCTTTATATATTTTTTGTTGGCAACAAACCTTGCCACATTTAAACTGGCTATTGCAGATACCTTCAAGCAAAGAAGAATAGGGTTGGATCAACGAAAAAGCGTATAGAGTAAGAAAAAGTAAGTATCACCTTGTGTAACAAAAGTATTTTGCAGTAATAGAAAGAAGATGGGAGAAGGGAGAAGAATTTGTTTACAAATCAAAAATCAATTGTTAACCTATAAATTTTAACACAATGTCAAATAGTAATTCAAAGTGTCTCACTTGATGTCTGCTCCTTTACAAGTTTGTTCAATTTTCAGTTTTGACAATAAGACAATTTGAGTCAATTGAGTACTCTGAATAGAACAGAAACTAAGAGTTGCTCTTATTTGATTTCAAAAAAAAAAAAGAGTTAGCTCTTATTTCTGCAAAAGATATGTGAAAATAGATTGATATAGTTTCGGCATGTGCAAAGAAAGACTTTTGACTCCCCGTGGGAAGGATTGAAAGCATCATCGTGGAGGGTAAGAGAAGTCGAAGAAGTCCGAGGAAAAAGTGGGAGGAAAAATAAAAAATTACTTGCATAATCTACACCTGATCTCGACGGACCTGACCAAGGATAGGATTAGTTATTAGAGGCGCCTTATCCATGTCTTAGACCACTAACCCCTTTTTGCCTAGCAGTTGATATTCTTGTTTTTGTCTTTGCCTTTTACATATAATTCTTTTACTCGTTTTTATCTAGTTATTTTATTTATCTATATGTATTTTATTATTTCCACTTTGTTATGTTTAAGGGCCAAGCTTGTATGGTAAGATACAAGCTGTCAATATAAGTTTCACTAATCCTTCTTTGTTGCAGGGACATAACATTCTTTTACTCTTTCGTCGCATTCTCCTTTATGGGTATGGGTTGCACTCATTTCCTACCCAAAACCCCACGATTGTAAATCTATGGACAAGATACACTGGGTATGATGATAATGTTGATGAGTACTTTTAAGTATTAGTTGCAATTGTGTCACATTAAGTCAAAGACAATCGACTTTCTTGAACCTAGCAATTCCTTACCTATTTATTTTAGTTAGTAATAGCTGATATATATAAGAAGTTACAAGTTTGAATTTCATTCACTCTTTTTTCAAGTACAATTATTAACCTCCAAGTATGAGTGAGATCACATGTGTGTCAAAATTCATATATACACACTTCGAACCCTCTAGCCCAAAAGGCTTTTGAGTGATGAGGCGTATATAATTTATATTATAGGTGTAATTATTAGTGTAAGTTTTTAGTAAATGATACGTTTTGGATTGATGTTTTCATTTGAAAATATAAATTTGACTTAAATATAGTGTTTGGCAAATGAAAAAAGATTAAAATTTGGATTTGAGTCAAATCGTTATAAAGTGCTTAAAGACGAAAGTTTGAAAATGATTTCTCAACCGTTGTCATTCTCAAATTTTTCATTAATGTTTTCACAATTGAAATCTAAAATTTGAAATAAAATGTTTGTTTCTAAACGCAACACTGTAATTTGCTAAAATTATGTTGGTTAACAACAATCATAGCTGATTTGGTATAGCTGATCATAATCTGCACGGGTATCCTAAAATAGAAGCTAACACACTTAATCTTCATTGACTGTTCTTATCAATGGTCTACATACATCAATTTAAAGGTATTTATAAAACTTGTACTTAATTGACCCTTCTACAATTCTTTCTCACTTCCTGTCCTCCTGTAATGCTGCTCATCTTGATCATAGACTTGGCAAATGCTTCATAAAATGCATGTTTCGAGCTTGCATATCGGTAAACCAATTTTTTGGTGCTTGGAGCAGCAAGCAGTGCTTGGTCTGATGAAAACAGACTCTTGCCTTGAAGAATCAGCTTGTAATATGTATTATCAAACATTGTTGGGGATGGATCCATGTTTGAACCAGCACTTTTTACTTGATTATGTGCTGGACATACTCTTTTCAAGCTTGCAGCAAAGGAAGGATTAATCAAAGGGTCAATGTCATGAGTTGTATCGAAGTTGTGCAATCGGTTTTTGAAGGATGAGCAATGGGAGAACCCGAGACTGTGTCCACCTGTAAATGGGCAAAGGTAGTCCTTAGTTGATCAATCATGTTTAATGCTGTTGATTGATTGTTATGGGTCTGACCGCTGTCACAAAATTCACTAATCTTATTGGTAATCACGAATAAAAAAAGTGAATTATGGTCGGTTTTGGGCTATTTAAGGATTATTTGAGCGAATTGAGAATAGAAAAATGTATTGATGGGCGAATTATGTTACACTGGATTTGACTGTTTACCTGAAAGAGCCACCAAATCTCCAAGGTTTAGGCCTCTTTGAGCAAAACTTTGTTGGAGCTGAGAAAAGTTGAATGTGGGTGCTGGAAGTTGTATTGTGTCACTTGCAAGTGATGTTCTCCCATCTTTCCTTCCTTTAGGCACATTCCAAGTGGGCCCACCAGCCTTCATACACACCATTGTAACTCATTGAGTTCAAAAGCTAATTATATTGTGTCAATGAAAGAATGTACTATTTATGAACACTACAATAAATCTCTACAATGCTTATAATGAATGATAAAATACAAAAATTCATTCTTAAATGCCAATGACTTGTCGGTGTTATACTTGCTGCTATAGATGTTGCTTTTATAATGAATGACAAAAATAACCCACATGTAACCCCACATCGAAAAATCAAAACGACCTAGAAGTTCATTAACATGTAAGCTTAATGGGCTACTCTCCATATAACCAATTGGTTTAGGATGAAAACTGATCGGACTTGCGTGCAGTCAACTATCATCTAGTGTGAGTACAAGTCCAATAACAAATTTCACAATGTAGTTTAGCTGTAAATAATTTAACTTACAAGGACTACGGCATCCCTTGCAGCTAAAGCCAATATATCAGCACACGAGACAACTCCAGGACAGGCATCTTCTACCGCCTTCTTAGCAGCATCAATGACAAAAAAAGCATGCAATGAAAGATTTGGAGGGCCAGATTTCTCCACTTTGTTGTTCCCATCTTTGTCTAGAAGTACTGAAGCATCACATCCCTTTTTATGAAAACAAAATGGATTTTCTTATAAATAGTACACAAAAACTGAAAATTGAAATGAACACAAAACTAAAATATGATGGAATATGTTAGTACCCTTATGAAGCAGTCATGGAAATGCAAGCGAAGCAAGGCTGCTGGGACAGTTTTATCTGTCTGGAACGCTTCTTTGACTGTACTCGAAACGATGGTTTCCAGTGATGGGCATGTTTTTTCGTAATGATTCGAGCTCAAAGCATTACTAGGCGAAATTGATGAGAAGATGAGAAGGGAGCTGAATAGTGCTGTAGCAACTTCCATGGTGAACATACTGTGAAACTGTACTGATCTCTTAGTATGAAGGGGATATTTATAGGTGGAAATTATGGAGATTTGGAGAAATAGACTGATATAGAGAGTGACAGAATAACAGAGTTGGTAATGTGACAGATTTTGGATGTAGGTTTGGTAATTGGTTTACAAGAGAATTTGTTCAGCCTAATGTATGATTAGATAGAGTAATGTTCAAGCATATTTCTTCTGTTGAACACAATGTTGCTCTTCTTATCTTCCTCTTTTCTTTTTTAAGTTGTCCCCAAGTGTCTAAAACAAGACCACATTATCTTGTATTGTCCGAATAGTAAAAGTTTTCAAATTTACTGAATTCATATTGCTTGTATCTCAAAGGTTAAAAGTAAATTTTTTTAAGAATCGAGTATTGTCTTGGTTGGAGCAAAAATCGCCTTTTTTAGATGAGGTCTTGGAATTAAATCTCACGTATCTAGCCCTCCAATCTCCTTAGTAGGGATGGTAATTCAGTCAGAATCCGACCCTAGTCCGACCGATTCGAGTCCGAGGAAAAAGTCATCCGACTCCAATTCCGACTTTACGATCCGAGTCCGAGTTAGAGATGGACTGGAGTTGGACCTTAATAAAAATCCGACACTTCGACCCGACTCTGACCCTGAAGGGAATCTGACTTTGAATTTGACTTTTACATCAATATTTTGTTTAAAATTCATTTTTGTTTAAGCCGATTTCAAATTATCTCATGATTAAGTTAATTCTTTAATATGGTATGGAAGCCAACGTAACGTTAGGTCATGAGTTTGAATTTCATCAACTGTTCGGCTTTCAAGTAGAATATGTAACATATGATGGGTGTGATAAAATATAATGAGGCTAAAATCTTTTTCTTGAACTGTTAATTAAGTTGTTCACTATAACCGTTTAACTTTAATATGTTTGTTTTAATTATGTAGGTCTTTCTTGTGATTTTGTTGTGACCTTTTCCTTGCATTAGGTATAGGCAATCATTTTCTTTAAAGTGGAAAAGTAAATAGTTTAAACTTTTTAAGTTTTTATTAATTAAGTTCCTGGTGCATATTGATCATCTTTTTAATTTCAGTACATAGTATCCCTAATTATATCTTGTCATCTTGCATATTCATCATCTTAACAAAAATTTAAGGTGCCAATTAAAATCATTTGAGCAGTTGATTACGCCTATTATTATTATTATTATTATTATTATTATTATTATTATTATTATTATTATTATTATTATTATGAAAAATTACCTAGAATAATTAGGGGTGAAAGTTCGGTCTACAGTTTGGACTTTCATCGAAACCAAATCGAACCATATTTTATTCGGTCTCCATATTTTCAAACCAAACCAAACCAAATTAGTTTCTAGACCGAACCAAATCAAACCGCATTTTTTATTTGTAGACCAAACCAAACCACCCAGACCGAGATTCTTAGGCCGAATTTTTCATTTTGGGCCGAATAACAATTTAAACTACAATTAAAATAAATAAGACAATAGCAAATCATACAAGATTAATAATAATATACATAATGTCTTACAAAGTCATTCAAAATAACAGATCTTGCAAAATACTAAACAAGTGTGGGAGTACATGTATTATCAAGGGTTAGGGTTTTCAATTTTTTAGGTTTAGAATGTATTGGGCTTGGGCTAATACATTAATGTCAGTGGGCTATATGTAATTTCTTAAATATTTCGGTTTGCGGTCTAAAAATTCGGTTTGCGGTTTTTGAAAATTCCAAACCTAATCCAAACCTTACTATTTCGGTTTTTGATTTTTCAAACCTAATCCAAACCAAATTTAAAAATCACCAAACCATATTCGTTATTCAGTTTGGTCTAGTTCGGTTTGCGGTTTTAATCCAAATAAGTTTCACCCCTAAGAATAATCCAAACTATTTACGATTTTCCAACAATAATCCCACCTATTGATTAACCATGAATAATCTCAACTTTGAGGAACATTTTCCTAGAATAAACCCGGTGACCGGATGACTTGCTATAACAAGTTTTATTTTTTTTAAAAAAAGATAAATTAAAATAAAATGTTGAAAAAAAATATTCATAAAACTTTTATGATTTTTATTATTATTTAGAATTTTTTATGTAAACTCTCAAAAATATTTTCTAATTTTAAATTAATGTTTATTTTATTTTTTTGTGAATTACCTACTATATTAGGTTATCGGGTTACCCAAGTTTACTCCAGGAAAATACCTCTCAAAGTTGGGATTATTCATGGTTAATCAATATGTAGAATTATTGTCGAAAAATCATAAATCACTAGTACAAAAATGACTTTAGGTAACACATATTGGTAACACATTTTGATATCGAATTTCCTAAATCTATTAGGTAATACTTTTGTAACACTTTATCTTTAAGTAACACAATCATGTAACACTTACATGTAACACTTTCAAATGTGGTAGCACTAATATGTAACACTTTAAAATTGGTAACACTTGTATGTAACACTTTAATAATTGGTAACACTAATATGTAACACTTTCAAATGTGGTAGCACTAGTATGTAACACTTTAAAATTGGTAACACTTGTATGTAACACTTTGATAATTGGTAACACTAATATGTAACACTTTAAGAATTGGTAACACTGATACGTAACACTTTAACAATTGGTAACGCTAATTAATATGTAACACTTTTTACAATACTAACCCAATTGTAACATTATTTTACTTATTTATTATTTTTTTTATTTTTAAAATCATAAATTAACAAAATAACTTTTGAATTTTAGTTAATTTAATCTTCTTACAATATTGATACTGACCCCAAACTATTTTTAATATTTTATATTATCCAAGTCAGGGCTAATTAATTTTTCAAAATTTACAACTATTAAATAATTATCCAAGATATATAACTTTGAATGATTTAGATTAAGATTATATAGTGTGGTATGTATTTATAGTTGTTTGCAAACAGGAATAGTTTGGATTATTCTAGATAATTTTTCCTTATTATTAACTCAAATCTTATCTATGAAGTATAATAGTTATTGTCCCGCATAAATAATATGAAACCAAATCACATGGCTGTTTAATTCTTTTTTGTCATATCTAGGTATACAACTCCATGAAATTAGTTTTTTGGATTTTTGTTGATGTATTTATATTATGGACACTTGATACATCTTTTATGGGAAATTTGGTAATTAGAGGAATGGAGAAGAGAACAAAGATTGCTAATTTCTTTGTTTCTTTTGTGTTTTTAACTTTATAAAAGGTTAATATTCTCACTACCCTTTTTTGTGCTGTAAAGAGGATAAATGGATAATGTGTCTTTTGTGTTTTTTGTGTTTTTTTTAAAAAAAAAAAGTCAAAAAGTGTAAATTGTGAGGACTAAGATGGGATTAATTAATAAGAGGCATTTTGGTTAGAGTTTAGCTATCAAGTTTGTTATTTTCTTGTTGCTTCAATATATCTTGTTCATCAAGTTGTAATTATGAATTTTACTAATTAAGCGGGTTTGTTTCAGTTGTCTCAATTGGAGTAAGTATAAGCTTTTTTAGACAAAATCCTATGATCGAATCTCGTCTACCTTTTTCCTTCTTTTTACCTACCATAGAATTTTTTTTTCTTCAAAAAAATTTAAATGTCTACTATTAACTAGAAGTCTTCAATAACGAAATAACTCTTTTTAGGTGGCAATTTTTGACAATTTTTTTTCTAAAGAAAGATCTTTTATTGACAAAAAACATCTTTTTATAAGTAGTTTCCAACAATTGTTTATTACTCCCTCCGTTACTTTTTGTTTGTCCACTTTAACTTTTGCACGCATTTTTTTAGCAAATTTTAAGCCTTAATATCTCTAAGTACACTTCATAAAAAATTATATTTTAGGAGTAAAAACTTTACATCAAGAAAAATATAACAAGTTCTCACATAAATACTCCCTCCGTCCCATATAATTTGCAGCATAATCTATTTTTGTCTGTCCCACTTAAATTGCAGCAATTCTATTTTTGGACTATGACCCACCACTTTCTTTTAATCTCATCCATACATTTTAACTTTCTTTTAATTCCATCCACACAATTTATTCTCTCTCTTCATTTATTACCATTTTCTTAATTTCACCCATTTTCTCTATGCTACTAATTCCTCCGGACGGAGAGAATATATTTTATCTTCACTATCTACTTCAAAAATCTAATTTTAATTTCTCTCTCTTAAAGTGGACAAACTTAAAGTGGACAAAAAAAAAAGAACCGAGGAATTATTATTATTACTATTATTATTATTATTATTATTATTATTATTATTATTATTGTTATTGTTATTATTATTATTATTATTATTATTATTATTATTATTATTATTATTATTATTATTATTATTATTATTTTTGTATAAAAAGAGGTGAGCAAAACGCCTACTTTTTTATGTATTAAAAAAGGTTAATTTAAGGAAAATATTAGGCCTTGAACACAATTTGAGTGAACGTATTTTTTTTTCAAATGCATTTGAAGAGTTAATTAAATAATAGATATGAAAGTGATTGCGTGAACACATTTTTTATATCAAACAAATAAGCGTTAAATAATCAGGTTATTTTTTATTTTTTCAATATTGTATGTTAGAAATACTTCACATGTGAGACAAGATCCCACATCGATAAAAAAGTGGGTTGTGGACTTGCATATATACTTGGTGAACTAATCTTCCCATTGCCATATGGTTTTGGGAAACAATGACCTCACCGAGTGTATGTGCAAGTCAACGCTCTTGACCCGTGGGTTTGTGGGCCTGAGCCCACGGGTGTCCCGTGTCCCCACGAGTGGGCCACGGTGAGATTATGTGACGAATTGTCACGGCCTAATATGGTATCAGAGCCGAAGGTGGTTCCTGGTATGATGTGGCTCACATGTGAGGGGGAGTGTTAGAAATACTTCACATGTGAGACAAGATCCCACATCGATAAAAAAGTGGGTTGTGGACTTGCATATATACTTGGTGAACTAATCTTCCCATTGCCATATGGTTTTGGGAAACAATGACCTCACCGAGTGTATGTGCAAGTCAAAGCTCTTGACCCGTGGGTTTGTGGGCCTGAGCCCACGGGTGTCCCGTGTCCCCACGAGTGGGCCACGGTGAGATTATGTGACGAATTGTCACGGCCTAATATTGTACAATATAAATTTTGTTTTGAAAGATATAGCAATTATTCTTGTATAGTATACAGGGCCGTTGATTAGCAAGGGCAAAGTGGTCTACCGCCCAGGACCCCGAATTTTTTAGGGTCCAAAAACATTATTTTGAAGTATATAAGTGATAATAATTTGATTTAAATTTATATATAACTTACATTTTTTGCAAATTAATATGAGTTCTTAGTACTTTTTATGTAAACTAGTTTAAATATTAGCAATAAAAAACAAAAAGTGTATTATATTAATCATTACGCCTTAAGCTTTTAGGGGCCCTTTTTATCTTTCACTCTGACGCCCAAAAATAAACGGAACGACCCTGAGTATAACTTCATATTATCAAGTTTTTGGAAGACAATATTTTAATATTAGTATATTTAATACTCCACCCTTATGTTGTGGAAAAAATAGTGGATCATATGTTATATGCATATTTCATTCAACATTTTTTTTAAACCATCGATTTTTTAGGGTTTTTTTGACCACCCTTATTTTGTGGAAGACATGGTGAAACTAAAACAAAAAAGGAGTAAGAAATATGTGATGGAAATTGATATGAGCTGTCGGTGGTATGCAAAACAGCATTAGTGCATGGTTTTACCCAGTCAATGTCAAATATACCAAATTATTGGAACAGCTGATCCGTGAATATCTCACGTAAATAATCAAATATAGTATGGGTTTTTTTTTGAGTAAATATAGTATGGGTTTTTAATTAAATAAAAATGGTAAAAGCATTTTATATAAAATGAAAATAATGAGATTTTATGCATGTTGTCATTTATAATTAAATAACCAGTAATTTTACTTTATGTGGCAAATGGCTGTTAGACTGTCATTTGTCATTTAATAGCGAAATTATAACAGATATTCTTTTGAGAGACGACCCTTAGGCTTAGTCCATTGTATCTTAATGCCTATTTTTACTCTACATTTTCTTAATGGTCCGAGCTAATTAGAGCTCACAAGAATTTGTGAAATTATAATATCAGTAAGTCTCATGGGAGACGGTCTATTCTATAGACGGAATCCATGAAGCCCAGCCCAAAATATAACATAGTATATTTGGGATAATAATAAATTATTTGGGTTATAATAACTTATATTTGGGGTTATAGAATAGTATATTCGAGGTTATAATACCTTACATTTAGGATTATAACATAATATAATTGATATTATAATAAAAAAAATCAGTTAAGGGAAATGGGCTGGCCCGATTTTGTGGTCTATCCTATAAACCGTCTCTTGTGAGATTTTGTGTTATAATATTGTTTAATAATTTGATGTATGATGAGAGTGGATTGATGACCCATTTTTTTTGGTAATTTTGCTTGAAAGTGGGCTAGGGGAGGCCCATCAGTGATTGTTTCTAATTTCTAGTCTTGATTTAGCCCATTAATATTGAGGGTCATTTGACGTCAATCTGCTATAGGTTTTCGGTTGGTCTTATGCGAGCCGAGACCGTCTCAAATTGAGACAAGAGTGGGCCGGCCCAATTCGCGCTCCTTACATGCTTTCTCTCTTTTTCCTTTTTTGGGCATTTTTTCAATTTTAGTTTTAAAGGTACCAATTTTGACCTTAAAGATGTCAATTTCAATTTAGGTAGAAATTGATCAGTTTAACGCCACAATTAATCACTTATAGGTTCAATTTGAAGTTTTACTTTAATTGATATGTTTAAGTACTACTATACGTTAAAATTGATATCTCTAAGGTAAAAATTGATACCTTTAAGATTAAAAACTGTATCAAAACTTACCATCTATAATCAATGTACTCCTGTATACAATATATATTGCACTTCTATATTTACAAGATTATTAAGGATTAATTACAAGAATGCAAGTGAATTACAAAAAATAAACTCTCTATGTATGTATGTATGTAAGTATATGTAGATGTGCATGTACTTCAGGGACTCATCAGTTGAATTGACAGCAACTGAACCAACAGAATGCAGATGAACAAGTAGCTGTGTCTGTGTCCGTTTCCGAATGCTGAGGCAGCGCTTGAGCTGGGCGAAGGTGTAATTAGTCCGGGTGGCCTAAACATCGATGGCCTTGGACTCAAGGGTACAACTTCACCACCTGTTGCATCACAAAAGTATGAGAATACTCCATGGAGCTCAAGAATCAGAAGCAGGAAAGCTCGAAAACGAGCTACTTACAATCGTGTGCCTTCCATCCAAGTACCATCCGCTCATGATCGAAAACTATACGATATCCACTCATGAAATTTTCTGGGGACATAAGAACCAAATCTGAGTATGGTACTAATTAAGTTTGTTCCCATAGTATAAGTACTAAACAATAACATAAATCACTCACCTCCGATTATGTTTATGTTGTGTTCATCAATGTCGGATTTAGCAACACCCAAACAGTATGCAATTCGACCACTCTTGTATATCGAAAGGAAACATTACAAAATGTTATGATGTGATCGAGCAACAACAAATAGTGTTCATTAACAATTGGCTTCATTGATTGTTTTCGATTGACTATTGATTACAGTCGTCATTTTCAACTTTACATAATAAATAAGGTCAAAAGATGTCTATTCTAATCCAAAATTCACGAGCCATAAATTTTTGGCTCCATCAAAATCGACATTTTTGATGTAAGAGTAGAGGTGTTCAAAACAGGCCTAATAACCCGGTATTTACCAAACCTTGTAACCGAACCCGACTTGACCCGACTTTAAAATGAATTTATAATTATGTAAAAATCAATTTAGACACAACACCTGATTTTGAACCAACCGGAAATATATAACCCGAAATTGACCTAATGACCTGAATGAACGCCTCTAGTGAAGAGGCACGCTAAATAGAATGTGATTATAAATATACCTGGAAAAGCAGTATAAACACTGGATCAATGACAGTGAATGTATCTCCACCACTCATTGTAAGATTAATGCTGGGAATGATCAACTCATCAATGTTTACACTGCAACCATTAAGAAAATTTTCAATGTATGAAATTGTATGATTTCTCTAAGTCTTATATTCAAATAAACAGTACCTACTTTGATTCATAACAGAATTCAAAAGGAATATCTGGGCCTAAATCCACCTTTTGATCCTTTACTTGAGAATTGAACTGCAAAAAAGATGCAAATATGAAACTTCACCCTTGAAAGTATATACTAGGAGGGAAATCTCACATGGTAGCCCTGAACTTTAAGGGTAATCAAATCTTGACTTATCGGGAAGTCTTGAAAATCGATGTGTGATTTAGCGTTTTTGGGAAAACCCCGAAAGTTCAGGTCTAACCTTGTTTAGTTTCCGAAAATCAGAAAATAATCAAACAGCTTGCCTTTTGAGAAAGAATACTATAACTTGGATCAGTCAAGTGAGTGATCGAGGTGCCAGAGTCAAAAATCGCGGTGAAGTTTGTCGCAGAAATGTTGGTTCCCATACTAATGTGGGTTATGCTGATATTGTATAAACTGTTAACATATGAAAACATGTTATTATATGAGCAAAAGTTCCAATCTTCTATAAAGCATATAGCTACTAAAAACGAGGATGACTTACTTCAACCGATCATTGGGATTGAGTGGTGTTTCACCTTGTTCATTGCTGTCTCTATCTCCGAAAAGGATTGTGCCCACACCGTTTCCAGTAAAACACATTGAGTACGAATTTGAAGTAAGTCCTTGACTCGCTAAAATGTTGGGGAGGGATATGGGATCCATAGAGAGTCCGAGAAGGCCATTTGGTGCCGCGGTTCTTAAGAAAGAACCAGTCTGAACAACCCCACAACTGTGCACACATTTTGATCATGATCAGCCAATTAGGTACTAAAGAGTACAACGAATGCGATTGTGAATAAAGATCAAATGAAGATTTACCCGAAAGGAATCCTAACGTTGAAGAGTGCAGACGAATTGGAGTTGGTTGTAAGATGCAATACATCCTCGACTAAATAGCCAGAAGAAGACGTGTTAGCTGAGAGATAAGAAACTCCGTAGGGGCAGTGGATTTGTGTCGGTGCACAGTTTATGCTGTTTTCGCAGTAAGGGCTTGTACACGATAGTTGTGCTGCTGTGGATGAACTACGTGGACTGTATATGTTCAGGTTCATAGCCTAAACACCAAAGCCGGAAAAAAGCAAGATAATTGTTACGGTACACCACTCGAAATAGGATACAACAGCAATGCATATACAAGTTAAAGCAGAAGGGGAAATTAGCATATCGCATGCATACCGGTGTATCAGGACTGAGCTGTAGCCTCGTTAAACAATTAGGCGCACACTCACACGGTAACCAGAAAAGGTGACTGCCTGTATCGAGAGCCACAAGATACCATGATTCCGGTGTCCCTACAGACACATTTGCGTAATATAAACTGAAATAAAACCAAACATAAAACTGATGAAAGAAAGAACAGAAGGAAAATCAATACAAACAATCAAATATACATTGAGTTCCAGCCTATTGCTAATTTTTAAAACATTCGGTCATCCCAATACCATTAAGTTGGATGATCAAACGCAAGCAACCTTACCTTATAAAAACAAAGAGGTTGTTTCGGTTATCCTTAATAACAAACATCATTTACAACTTACATAAATAAAAAGTGCACATGACCAAAATCTGACACGTAATTTGCTTTTTCTGGCATAAAGAAAAGTAAACATATACCAAAAGTCTAGAAGGTGGAACACATATGTCAGAGCATGCTAAAACAAAATAACAATGAAATTATTATCCCAATGCTATAAATGGCTCCCACCTACAGTTGGGTTTAGGAAATCAGATACACGTAACCTTACTCTTGTCGGTGATACCAAAAAGGTTATTTTCAATTGACCCGTGGCGGCCTTTGTCCCATCAAATAGGGACACACCATGCTAAAACTCTCAGTACTCAAGACATGTATTCAAATACAACAGTTCCAGATTCACAGACCACTTTCTAAATTTAGCATATAATTCTATCATAGACCTTTTGTGCCAGAATACAGAAAATGCTATATATAGAAAGAGAGACAAAGAGCATACAATCCAAGAGTCTCTATATGGAAAGTGATGTTCCCAGAAGCAAAAGTAAAAGTAGAGTTATGACTTATTTCCCCTGCTAATCTACGGCCATGGAAGACTCGATCACGATGAACCATTGCAGCATAGTAATGAGGTGTACCTTTCTCTGGAAAGTACTGATCATCACCATTGAACATTGCCTTAACAGGATCAGAAAATCTATGGTGGATTTTAAACCCAAATGATTCAGATCCATTACAGCTTTGACTTATCCAACATAACATCAAAATCACCCAAATACATCCATAACTTAACTTATTGCACCACATCTTACCCTTAATGCCCAAATTAATTATCTTAGAAGTTTAAAAATCATGGTTTAATTAATCCTACTTAGCTTGTAAATGGGGTAATCAGAATTTTATGAATTTAGAAGGAAATTTCAGGATTGTGCCTACCTTCCCCTTATTTTTTTAATGGTAAGATGAAATTTAGACTAACAAGTTGATGATTAAGCTATTTGAAAATGATGGGGATGAGGTACATAATGATAAAGACATACTTGTAAGCATGTTATAGAATAATACAAAGTCAAAATCTGGAAAATTTTTTAAGTGTAGAATATTCTGTAGTTAGCAAGAGGAGGCTCCAATGAGGTTTCATTACGTCAATTTCATTGTAAAAACGGAAAGATTGTTTCTGATTGAACCTTGATAATAAATGTCATTTGCATATAAATTGAAAAATATACCCTCTTTGTTTCTTTTCAAACGTGCTGTTTGCTTTTTGCATGTTTACCAATGCACTAATTTAATCTTTAATATATTTAATTGTGCATAATTAATTATATATACCTTATGTTGAGATGAATCAAACCATTCCATTTGACTATGTATTAATGTATAGATTAAGAATAAATTACAAATTAATAATAATTGATAAATAGTATTCCCTCTGTTTCTTTTTGATCTTTCACTTTGGGTTTTTCACAAATATTAGAAAGAAGGAATCTTTGGTGGTAGTGGGTATTATTTTAATTATATAGCAGTGGAAAGTAATGATTGTACTGAAATTATAAGAGAAAAAATAATTAAATAGTAGTGTGAAGTTTGATTGTATTGGAAGTATGAGAGAGAAAATAATTAAATAGTAGTTTGAAGTAAAAAAAGTAAGTTTTTAAAGGGTAAAGATGAGATGAAAACTTTCCAAATATAAAAAGTATTCTAAAGTAAAAAAGCTTTTAAAACTAACTATTATAGTAAGGTGGAAGAACATAAAGAAACCGAGGGAGTACTCAAAAAGCAAATGGGAGGTTTTAAGATAGACGGGGGTGTACATAATTTACCGAGTCAATTTGAGTATATTTAGCATCCAAATCTGTCTACATAAATTTTTAATCAAAACTTAAAATTCTTAAACTAATGATAACTTTCACATTAAAATTGACCTTAGACCGGAGTATTTGATTTGATTGCATACATTCAATTTCTCGTAAGATGTAAGTTTCAATCACAAGTTTGAAACATTCAAATTTCCCTGTACAATAATACATGAAAGAATTTAACTCAATTTTAGTTATTTCAATATCTAAACGTCTAAAATGTGTAAGACCCTTTTACAAACAAAATGATGTGCATGCAATACTGAAGAGTGAAGAGGTATTGGAGAAAGCAACTAAATATATTGTATGTGCTGAAATACGTAATCTTAATTATGAGGCACTAATTAAGAAGATTAACCAAACAATTCGGATAAAATAACAGGACGATTAGACCTGTGGAAAGAAAAGAACCCCCAGGACACTTATCCCTGGGAAGAAACCATAGAACTCCAGGATAGCTCATCCTGCGAAGTATACAACAAATACCGATGCCTGCAGGCCCTTAGAGCCCCGCAGATGGACATGAATGCTAAAGCACACGCAGAACTCCCAGTCCTACAGGACGATAACAACGGGTATGATGACATGGCAAGAAGACAGCTGTAAAAGTACAAACATAGTACTGTAGTAACTCGGGTAAGGCGAGACAACACACCTACCTCGTACATCATTGAACTACCACCATAGAAGAAGTACAACCCGCGATGTACACCAATCCATGGGTGCCACGACAGCTAAGGAGATATCCTTTGTCTCCCCTTTTACTGACATCAAAAGATTCCATTCGAGGTAAAAGAAAAACATACTTTTAGGGTTTGGGAACCTTCTCTCAAGCCCCATTACTATATATACATAGTACCATACACTACAACTGGTAAATAAACTCAATGTAACGTAAGATAACTCTAAACACTTAAGCTCATACTTTATTGCAAACTCATTGCTTATCTCATTCTCAATTATATTACTGACTTTAGCATCGGAGGAGGACCCCCGGAAGTCCCCTCTCCGCCCTCGTTTGTTGATTTATGCAGATCACCGGGGGAAAACTAACTAGAACGCATCTCGTGCCTTCCCAGTGATTCATATCTATTATGGATCCTTAAAAGACATTCTCTTCTTCTTTAGTAGAGGGTGTTATTGTTCTCTCCAACAGGAACATATTTATTTTTTAATTTTGCTACATTACTCGAATCAAAGTGAGGTTTTTTATGTAATGTAACAAAGTAACAAACTCAAATGAACGGAGAAGTAAACTCCGTGAACTGTATGAAGATTAGAGGCGTCCAATGGGGCAGGTGGATCCAACGGGTCAAAGGTCGAGTCACATTTTAACAAATCATTTGCGGGTTGGGTCAATAATGGGCGGGCCATTAATGGGTCTGAGTGTAAATGGTCGGGTCGGATAATTATAAGTATTAATTGCGGGAAAAAATTTACCACATATTCTTATATTTTTAAAATGATATTATTATATACATAAGTTGGTTGACCCAACAGGCCATAAAGTATAATAAAAAAAAAACTAGTTCGAACTTTAAAAAGTGGGTCAAATGAATCGGATTTAAACGGATTTTGACCCAACCCGACTCGTTTAACATTTAACGAAACCCGCCCCGCCTGACCCATTTAAATTTTGACCCGTTCGCGCAACACCTCTAATTGAGATGTATAACTTAAAGCCATCTTTATGGGAAGAGAATAGAATGAGAGGGAAAATGCAAGAATAAATGAATAATATGTAAGGTATTGACAAATGACAACGAAACTCCAACAATAGAGACAAAGACTTGGTATCAATTATCACAAAATAAATTTTCAATGGTGGGTACATAAAATCATTGCCTGAATTAATGTCACAATGTTGTTTTATACGCTTTAAAACATAAACGATTCAATTATTTATTAGAACTTAAATAAGTCCATGAATACAGACAAGCAGGGCCGTCTCGTTCATTTTTGGGCCCCAGAGCAAAAGATAAAAATGGGCCCCTAAAAACTTAAGACATAACGCATAATATAATACATCTTTTGTTTTTTATTGTTAATATTTAATCTAATTTACAAAAAAAATACTAAAAACTCATATTATTTAGCAAAAAAATGTAAGTTATATATAAATTTGATTCAAATTAATATCACTTATATACATAAAAATAAGTTTTTTGGGCCCTAAAAAACACGGGGCCCTGGGCGGTTGACCGCTTTGCACTTGCCATTCGACGGCCCTGCAGACAAGGATTTTATGATTTTTTTAACATTAAAAAACAAGGCTAATGTTGGCAAAAATTTTGAATTTATCTATTGGTGTTGAGCTTTTTTTCACCCTTAAAAAAACATTCTCATTTCTGTTAGTGGCAGGAACATATCTTTATATTCCTTGAGTCGGGGGACTTTTTTTGGTTGCGCTCTTCTGTATGGGTATAAATTGCCGCCGTCCTTCCCTTCCTAAAATCTGTTTATAGTTTCTATAAGCTGGATACACTGGGTAGGATGATGATGATGAAATTCTGTAATTAACATTATTTTCTCAAATGTAATCTAGTTCGAATTGAACTTTTTGAAGATTTGCCATTTACAGCTTAAATTTGGAAAAAATTATTTCTAACCTAAATTTAGTTTACAAAATAGATAAATGTTTGAAATATAATGTGTAATATATTCTCTAATTCTATACCTTTTAAAATTGTGCAAGATCCAGTTGAGAATATATCAAACCGATTTCAACAAATTTGTAATATATTACAAATTTAAAAGGTATGAATATATCAAACCGATTTCAACAAATTTTAAAAAAATTCTCATTTCTATAAGTGGCAGGAACATATCTTTATCTTCCTCGAGTCAGGGGACTTCTTTTAAAAGGTATAGAATATACTAAACCAATTTCAACAAATTTACCTATTTTGTAATTTAAGCCTATACACCGGGTGCATAGGTCAGAAAAACTGTTGATAATAAGCATAGTAAAGAGAAAAATCTGATGTAATTTGTAAATAGAACAATGTAAATGATGCTATACAAAGGAAATTTCTGTAGGTATAAAATATATACAATACTGAGTCAAAAAGAGCCGCCAAGAACAATAATACAGAGCCTGATCCTAAATAGTAAACAGTACTCACTAGAGCTAGAAAAAGACTCATAATTCTATACCTTTTAAAATGGTGCATGATCCAGCCAGCAATATATAGACTAGATGCATGAACCATTCAATAATGTATGACTATGGGTAATCAATTTACCAAAGAATTGATAGGAAAGACAAAATAAATATACTAGTCCACAGATTTAGATCAGATAGATTATGTTTGAAAGCTGATGATGTCCCGGTTATATGAGAACCGCTTTGTTGTACAGCTTGAGGTTCAATGGCGGATATTGGAGGAACTTGTTCGGATCCTTGAGGACTAATGGGAAGCATGCTCGAACCCACTGCTTCGTTACCTGGAATTTGAATATTTAGTCAATAACATTGCATAAGCACCACATAAGATTTTCACCAATCATTCGAGGGAAACTAGAGAATGACACTCTCCGTTCTTTAGAGATTTGCCCGTTACTCAAACATGAGCAAGTGCTTGTTGTCAACACAACAATATTTTAGAGACGGAGGAGTAAGTTGGATGTGGGTTTAGGTCTTATATCAGACAATGTACAGGGGAGAGGTTGTTACTTACAGTCTGAGGCCTTCCAGCCCAGCACCAACTTTTCACGATCAAAAACTACACGATATCCAGTCATGAAGTTCTCTGAAAAAGAGTGTAAATTGTGAGATGACGATATTAAGAACAAGATCCAGTAGCTATAATGTATGTGCATTTCATCTATGCAGGAATTTAGAGTTTGGTCATTGTTTCTTTACAGGTGCATATTGTTAGAGACGTGGTAATTTAGCAATTGCTATCACATCTACGAGCTTTTTTGAAACAAACGGGAGATAGATACTTGGGTTTGATTCACAATAATCTAGCATGCAATTTCTTCCACAATATGAAAGAATACAAGAATAAGAATTTTTCTTTGATAAAAGCACAAAGGAGAAAGGAAAGGTATACTCACGGCCAATGATATTGACGTCTTCACTTTTGACGATTCCCAAGCAATAGAAGTCTCCAGACTGAAGTTCAAGATACCTTATTTTAGTACAACGATAAAAGATGAAAGTAAAATCACATTGAGGAAGTTTCTTACCATAGCGGAAACTGCCACTATTGGATCAATGACATTAAAATGGTTTCCACCTTCCATTGTCAGCTTGATCGAGGGAGTATTCAAGTGACTTTGGTTTGACCTGCAAATTTAAGTCGGGTTCAGTGCTGTATAAGAAAGTTATTGAAAAAACACTAAAACGATGGAGGTTTGATGCTTGATACTCACCTTAAGGAATAACAGTATTTGAAAGGAATCTCGGTTTGAGAGGTGTCTCTACGATCTTTTACTTGCGCATCAAACTGCAAAGAGAGGCTTTTTAGTTCTTGCATTTACAAATCGAATCATGGGACGTTAAATATCACCGGTATTCCAAGAACTTACCTTTTCAGTAATTAGAGAATAAACTGGGTCATTTAGGTATGTAAAAGATGTGCCAGAGTCGAAAATTGCATAAAGACCATCAATTTGAGAGGCATTTTTTCCAACCTTTATCTGTGATATGCTAATATTATAATGTGGACTGAAAAGAGGTTAAACAAGAAAGGTCAGAAGATCCATTTTTCAAAATAATGAATATTGGTGTAGGCAACCTAAAAAATGCATAGAAAGGTGATTACTGACTTTATCTTTCTAAGCTTCAGTGGTGTTTCATTTTGATCCGAGCTTCCTTTATCGCCAAAAGTTATCCGTCCCAATCCATCATCTCCGAAGCACATGGAGAAAGAATCTGCAGCGACTTTTTGACTAGCTAACATGCTAGGCAAAGATATACTATCCAAACCAAGGCCAAGCAAGCCATTGGGGGCTCCACCGCTCAGAAATGAACCAGTCTCAACCTTGCCGCAACTGCAAAATAAGTTCAGCATCTTAACGTAACACATATTGTTAAATTAATGAGCATGTCAGCCGTTCACTCGGTCCTTTAAGGTACTTAAACTTTCAATGTACGTGCTTAACACATATTACTAGATTTCAGACGAACTAAAACGTAATTGCATCAATTCGTAACTATAAAAATTATATTTGTAGAAAAGGAAGCAGTTTACCATGTTTCAGATTTATAGAAGAAAACCCATTTATAGATTTATAACATATCTTGATAGATCATCATTTAAATTACAACCAATATATCAAACTTTCAATGCCGACTTACCCAAAAGGAATTGTTGCATCAACTGGCTCCGAAGGATTATCGTCTTCAGTTAGATGTAATACATCCTCAACTAAATACCCAGAAGAAGATGTGTTAGAGGACAGATACATGACTCTGTAGGGACACGCATTGGATGAAGCTGGACAGCTTGAATTATGTGAGCACAGAGGACTGCTGCATGGAACCGTTTTCCCAGAAGATGACTTATTAAGGCTGTAAATGCTGAAGTCCAACTGGTACATCAAAACAATATACGTCAAGGGCTCGATAGAAATAATGGTGATCATCATGAGTATTCATGACGAACACTTACAAGGGAAAGTATCGGTTCTTGACTCAGACGTACTTATCCATCTTTCCTTTTAAAATGTAAAACCAGCTTCACTTTTCCAAAACATGAAATTGAACTAGCATGAAACTCTTTTTCTTCTAAATTAAGAAATTGAATCTAACGAAAGGACCGTACAATTAACATCAGACATCAAAAATGAAGAAAGCACTAGAGATACTTGATAATTTCGGTTTTGTTCCCAAGTTATCTCAAAGTTCCATCATTGAACCCTTATAAAACATGACAGCTGAGTCATCTGGTCACTAGGGAAACTATGTGGAATCACCATAGTCCATAGACAACCATTAGAAGTGTTCAAAACAGACCTGATGACCTGATATTCATTGTAACCAAATCCGATACAACCCTACTTAAAAAATGGATTTATAATTATATAAAAATCAATGTGGACACAAGACCCAATTTTAAACCGACCCAAAACACCTTATCTGAAATCCACCGTTAACTCAAATGAACTCCTCTACCATGATACAAACAACATAGTTTGAGCTTTATCCTTGAGCTTCAATGAAAAGATTAGCATTAACTATCCAAGACTTCTAATATGCAAAACTAATTCATAGATAATTCACCTTAAAAATTAAAAATCACTAATTCATAGTTTGAGCTTTATATGGATTTTACATGTATCTTGTATAGGACATACATTCTTAATTTCTAAAAAAAGAAGACAAACCCAAATCAACTAAACAAAAGAAGGCAAATGAAAGACACGTTTAACAAACGAAAGGAATATCTCAACCACTGAAAATCATACAAAATTGGACATTCTTTTCCTTTTCTTCTCCACTATTTAAGACTAGATAAACATTACTTTACATAGAAACCAGGCGTATCTAATGCCATATATAAATATGTCACCAATTCATACTATGTTTTCATGAATAATAAATAAAGATAACAAATCCATTAAACAAAAACATATCTCAAGACCCATAAGCAATTAATATTTTAACTTCAACAAAGACCAATAAAAGTCAAATCTTCAATTAAAATATAATTCACACACTATACTACAATTAAATAACATACTCCCTCTTATTCAACTAACTGTTCCCATTTTCCTTTTTCAAACTTGACGACTACGCAACATTTTAACTCTTAATCAATATCTCTCATTATGAATAATCATTAAATTTTGACGAATCAAACAACATTTTACTTATAAATTAGAAAAAAAAAATATATTAAAAATAAATTGGACTATTAGACAGAAATGGGTAATAACTAACATTTTAAGATTAAAAATAAAAATCCTCAAAATAAAAAAAGATTAAAAATAAAAAAATTATAATTAGTATACCTCTTCATCTTGGAATTTGACTCCTTTTACACATTGAATACAGTCACAAGGTAACCAAAAAAGATCACTTCCTGTGTCTAATGCAACAAGAAACGACGATCCCGGCGTTCCAACCGTCACATTTGCATAATGCAAGCTACAATTACAAATATACATCAAAATTAGCACCGGCGAAGCAAAATTAAAATTTTTTTGAAAGCCCCGATGTTTTTCTAACAATTTTGTATCTTTAGATATGGAGTATTACATAATTTAATATTAATGCCCCTAATTTTTCGGAGTTTTCTGCATGAAATATGTTGAACATGCTCATAACCTTACTGAAAATTAGAGGACATGATTAATAATTAATGAAAGAGTTGATTAATGAAGTTGTTACTATATTTATGTTTCCGTTTCATTTAAGTTATTAAAAATTATGAAAGCTTTTTGGTTAAAAGTTAACAATCACATAAGAGTACTTAAGAGATGAAGACTTTTCTTTACTCAATCAAAAAAGTAAAGAAAACAACGTCACTTCCTACATGTAGAGTAATCAAATGTTTTAATCAAAAAGATATAAACTTTTTCATTAATTGAGTACAATTAGGAGCATCCTATGCCTTAAAAAGCGTTTTTGAAAAGCTAACTATACAATTTAACCTTTTTTTTTGCTTTTTTGATCATGCAAGTACTAAAAATTCCCACAATTTTGCAAAATTATTCTCTTTTTTTTACTTTAAAATCCCATTTACGACTAACCCAAACAAATTTATTTCATAGAATTTTTTTTTAATTGTATTTCATAGGATATAGGTACCATAGAAATTTAACCCAAAACAAATTTATTTCATTTAATATGGCGCCATGGCATATATCATTAGTTTGATCAATAAATTAATATTATAAAAATAAAAATATTTTGAATACAAAAAAAAAGGGGAGAAAGAAGAGAGTACAATCCAAAGAGGCTGATGCGATAAGTAGTATTTCCGGAGGAGAAAGTGAGAGGTGTCTGTGAGTCACCGGAACTTGATATTAACCGCCGGCCATGAACAGCAAGATCACGGTGAGCTAAGGCAGCATAGTAACCGGAACTACCCTTTTCCGGTAACTTTTCACCGGAGTCAAGAATCCCACGTACTGGATCCGAAAACCTGTGGTGGAGTTGGAATCCGAATGTCTTTAAAGCTTCGGAAGGGCGGGTGACCCAGCCCAAGAAGAGAACGAATAGGAGGAGGACACGTGTAGAGTATAAGACATTATGGTAAGAATAAGATGTGGAATCGAAAGTATTAGACATTTTAAGGGAAATAGAAAGAAAAATGGAGGGGATTTAGAGGGAGAAAGGAGGGAATTGGAAGAAAAGAGGACATAAATATTTATACTACCAACTTACCAAAGTTATAAAGCTTAATGAATTTGAAGGTGGTAGTTTGGTGCAAAAGTATAAGGTTGTGGGGCCTATACCAAAAAGAAGAACCTTCTTTTTAGCATGTCAACATGGAAACAAACAAATTGTGTAAATTTACACAATTTGTTTTATTATTTTAAAAAAAAATAAATTGTGTAAATTAAAGCATATTTATTATTTTTTCAGTTTTAAAATGTTCTTTCCATTTAGAATATTCCATTTTGAGGAAAAAGAAATTTAATTAATGTAGGAATATACAGAATATTCTAGATTAGGACAATATTTAGGAGATCTTTTATGTAAGGCAATAGCGTGATCTTAGTCTAATATTATGCTAATTGCCCTATTTACTCAGCTGTAACCTTGTATTTATATGCCTTGTAATTCAGTGTTTATGATATAACAAACACAATTAAACCCTAAACACTTTTCTTATTTCCGCATTATTACATTTATCATGGTATCAGAGCTTTAGGGTTCTGATCTGGGAGAAACCCGTGAAGAACTCATCATTTACCTAAACAACAAACCTTAAAAATGGCCGAACAGGAGCCGAAACCAAACCAAACCCAATTAATGAATATGGAACAATTGGAACAAATGTTCCAGTTTTTCCAGAAAATGCAAAACCAGAAACCAAACATGTCAGTTGAACAAACCAGCAATGAATTACGGGTCACAGAAAAATTGACCTACGATAATTACTCGAGATGGTGTCGGTTGATGAAGATTGCTCTTGAAGGAAGGGGGCGTCTCAAAAACATCATTGACGCACCTCCTCCAGTCTCAGATCCAGAATACCCAAAGTGGAAACAACAAGATTCTACGGTCTTGTCGTGGATAATTTCGAATATTGATTCGAAATTAGTAAACCAGTTCCTTGATTATTCAACCTCTTATGAGTTATGGAATGGGATCTCAATTTTATTTAACAGTGGCAATGACGAACTCCAGATTTTCGATTTGAGTTCGAAGGCAAATTCTTAGGGATGGCAATTCAGTCCGAATCCGACCCTAGTCCGACTCGATCCGAGGAAAATAATCCGATTCGAGTCCGAGGAATAAGACATCCGACTCCGACTCCGACTTTACGCTCCGAGTCCGAGTTAGAGACGGACCGGAGGTGGACCTTATTTAAAATCCGAGACTCCGACCCGACTCCGACCCTGAAGGACATCCGACTTTGAATTTGACTTTTACACTAAAATTTTGTTTCCATTAAAACACTAGACGTGACTAATTCAAGTTCTTTCTTATACTAATTGTAATTTTCTATTTTGAAAAAGTATTTGGTATTTTTATTTAGATTAATGAATCAAGATAAGACAAATGAAATCAAGAGAAATAAAATACGCCAAATCAAAATACAAGAAAACTTTGTTAAATTTTAGTAGTATGATTATTTTTGTTGTTAAAATTGAATTCAAATTAAAGTACATTTTTATTTGTTAAATTGTATATGAAAAATATATTTTGTAAATTTTGTATGCTTTAAAATCATTAGTACAATATCACAACGATACTGTTTGATAATAATCCGACTCTGCATCCGACTCCGTTGGAGATCCGAGAGTCCGAGTCGGGGCAAACTTGGAGTATGCATAATCCGAGTCCGAGTGGAGGTGGACTGAAAATAAAAGTCCGACTATTATCCGGAGCAAAGTCGGAGTATGTATAATCCGAGCCGAGTCCGACCCATTGCCATTCCTACAAATTCTCTTAAACAGAACAAAGGCTCCATTGAAGCATACTACAGCAATCTCGACAACCTATGGAAGGAGATTGACCGTCGTATGCCCAATCCCATGAAATGTGCCGAAAATCACACTTTTCAATAGATTCATACAAAAACAGAGACTCTTTCAATTCCTTGCTGGAATTGATGATACTTTTGACAAGGAAAAAAGAGATCTTTTAAATCAAGACCCATTACCATGTGTTGAAACAGCATATGCAACAGTACGGAGAGAAATCAGTAGGCGTGAGATATTATCTCACGTTTCATCATCGGGATCGGGTCCCTCAGAAATTGGTAGTGGGCTTGTTGCTAGAAACCGGTCAGAATCTTCATACCGGAAAGAGGAGGACAAAACTCACCTGAAGTGCACCTATTGTGGCGGAACACGGCACACAAGGGAAGGATGTTTCAAGCTTATTGGCTTTCCGGAGTGGTGGGACGAACACAAGCAACGGAAGGCCGCCACCAAGGTCACACAAAGGACCGGCGGCAAGGCTCATGCCGTCACCGGCATCACCACCACCACCGGAGAACCTACTGGAAAAATCAGCCACTACCAAAGTGATTTCGGCATAACAGGTAACACAAAGGAGGCTGCCATTGTTGATGCAGGAAAGGAGATGAAAGGAGAAAAATCAGGAAAGAGGACGGATGAGAGAGAAGGAGAGGAAGGGACAAATGAAAACTTGCCCAAAATAGCTTTATATACTCCCTCACATTCTGAAACCCTCACAAACCCTAAATACCCTTTACCCCTTCCAACCGTACAAAACAGCCCAAGGCCCAATATTCCCTTACCCGAAACTTTAAGCCCAATCTCACAGGAAACCAAAATCAATTCCCACAAAAATGACCACGGTTTTAGCCTAAATTGTAACCCTCCTACCACCCAATGGATATTTGATTGCGGGGCCACGGACACAATGACGTTCGACCCTCATGATCTTATATCCTTTAGCCCTAAAACCCGAACCCACATACAAACTGCCAGTGGAGAGAGTATTGAAGTTAAACAATCCGGCTCAGTTCATATTTCTCCGTCTCTAAATTTAAAAAATTGTCTCTTAATTCCTAGCTTGTCTCATAAATTATTGTCTATCAGTCAGTTAACTAAAGAATTAAATTGCACTGTTCTTATGACCTCTACTGATTGCATTGTGCAGGACACTCGGACGGGGAAGATCCTTGGGCGTGGTACTGAGCGGGGAGGCTTGTATTATGTGGATGAGGCGACTCACAAAGGTCAAACTTTGCTTACTCAAGGGTCTAATAAAGAGCAATTGTGGATGTGGCATAGACGTTTAGGTCATCCTTCATTAGGGTACTTAAAACGTCTTTTTCCGTTATTTAGTAGTTGTACTGAAACTTTGAACTGTGAAGCCTGTGTGCTTGCTAAGAGTCACAAACAATCATATTCTCCTAGTATGTCTCGTAGTAGTAAACCTTTTGATTTAATACATTCTGATGTTTGGGGACCTGCTCCGTTATTTAATACCCATTGTTTTTCATATTTTGTTACATTTGTGGATGATTATACTCGTATGTGTTGGGTTTATTTTCTGAAACACAAAGCTGAGGTTTTTGATGTTTTTGTTCGCTTTTATAACATGCTTAAAACTCAGTTTCAAACACAGCCTAAAATTCTCAGATCTGATAATGGGAAGGAATATATTAACCAAAAATTCCAGTTTTTTTTCTCTACCCATGGCCTTATCCATCAATCTTCCTGTCCGTACACTCCACAACAAAACGGGGTTGCGGAAAGGAAAAACCGTACTCTCCTTGAAATCACCCGAGCCTTAATGTTTGAAGCCAACACCCCAGCCTATCTTTGGCCGGAAGCTATCTCTACTGCAGCCTACCTCACCAACCGTCTCCCTACAAAATCCCTCCAATTCAAAACCCCCCTTGACACCCTCAAATCACATACTTCCATACCTCCTTCCCATTCTCTACCTCCACGTATCTTTGGCTGTGTTACTTATGTTCATCTACCCACACATACTCGTCATAAACTTGAACCTAGAGCAATAAAATGTGTCTTCCTTGGGTATGGGGTTACACAGAAGGGCTACAGATGTTATGATCCCATTCATCGTAAGATGTACACTACTCTTGACTGTGATTTCTTTGAGGACTCTTACTACTACTCCCAGCTTAGTCTTCAGGGGGAGACTAGGAGTGAAGATCTAAGCTGGTTGATACACCCTTTTGCTCTAGACCACAAAGAGGAAGTAGGTAGACCTGCCGATGTTGTCACTGATACATTGATACCACCTTCTCCTCTTGCCATGCCAACCCCGCCTGAGCTGTCCATCGAGATTCCTGATAAAGAGGTAAATTCTGAGCCTGATGTTCCTACTGATGACAATATTCCTTCTCCTGTTGTTCCTCCTGTTGTTCCTGTTACTGATGATACTTGCAGATATGAGCTTCCTCCTAGGAGGACTAGGGGAGTGCCCCCAAAACGGTATGATCCTGAGTTTGAGGCTCAGAGGTCCAAATATCCTGTTACAGATGATAATGAGAAGCTGAGTAAAGTTGCCATTGCCTTCAAAGTCTCTCTCTATTCCATCACTGTTCCTCGGAATGTGAATGAGGCTCTTCAGGATCCCAAATGGAGAAAAGCCATGGAGGATGAACTTGCTGCTCTTGAGAAAAACAGAACATGGGAGAAGTGTGAATTGCCTAAAGGGAAGAAAACTGTTGGTTGTAAGTGGGTGTTTACAATCAAATATCACGCAGATGGCACTATTGAGAGGTATAAGGCTCGTCTTGTTGCAAAAGGATATACACAGACTTATGGGATCGACTATTCTGAGACGTTCTCTCCAATTGCTAAGATTGATACTATCAGGGTACTATTTTCCGTGGCTGCTAACAAGGAATGGCCCCTGTACCAGTTTGATGTGAAGAATGCATTCCTCCACGGAGAAATCGAGGAAGAGGTGTTTATGAGCGCACCTCCTGGTTTTGCAGATGGATATGGTCCCAATGAAGGATGCAGACTAAAGAAAGCTTTGTATGGTTTAAAACAATCTCCTAGAGCCTGGTTTGGGAGGTTTACTGCTGCTATGAAGAAGTTTGGGTATCGACAGAGTAACTCAGACCATACTTTGTTCCTGAGAAGAAGGGGAGGGAAAATCACTTGCCTCATTATTTATGTAGACGATATGGTTATTACAGGAGATGATGAGCATGAAATTAAGGAATTAAAGAGGAAGTTCTTCCTAGAGTTTGAGATGAAGGACTTGGGGCACTTGAAATATTTTCTGGGTATTGAGGTTCTTAGGTCAAAGAAGGGAATCTTCATTAACCAGAGAAAATATATTCTTGATCTTTTGGCAGAAACAGGAATGATGGATTGTAAACCAGCAGAAACTCCAATAGTCGTTAATCATGGGTTGTGCACAGAACTAGATGGAGAACCAACTGATAAAGAGCAGTATCAAAAACTTGTGGGCAAGCTCATATACCTGTCTCATACTCGACCCGATATTTCTTATGCAGTAGGAGTTGTCAGCAGATTCATGCACAGACCACAAGTTCAACATATGGAAGCAGTTATGAGGATTATTCGTTACTTAAAAAGAACAAGCAATCGAGGGGTACTCTTTGGCAACAATGGTCATTTGGATCTTATGGCTTATACTGATGCAGATTGGGCTGGAGACAAAGATAGTAGAAGGTCCACTTCAGGATACTTCACTCTAGTAGGAGGAAACCTTGTCACCTGGAGAAGCAAGAAGCAAAATGTGGTTGCATTATCTAGTGCTGAAGCAGAATACAGAGGGATAGCTAAAGGGGTAACAGAAATTCTTTGGTTGAGAAAACTTCTGTGGGAGTTGGGGTTCCCTCCTAAAGGAGCATGTGAGTTGATATGTGATAATCAGGCATCAGTTAGCATCTCTAATAATCCAGTACAGCATGATCGTACCAAGCATGTGGAAGTAGATCGGCATTTCATCAAAGAGAAACTTGAGAATGATATCATCAGTCTTCCCTTGGTTCGTTCTAAAGATGAGCTTGCAGATATATTGACAAAGGCAGTTACAGCTGAAGCTTTCGAAGAGGTTTTGTGCAAGTTAGGCATTAGAGACCCTATGACCTAACTTGAGGGGGAGTGTAGGAATATACAGAATATTCTAGATTAGGACAATATTTAGGAGATCTTTTATGTAAGGCAATAGCGTGATCTTAGTCTAATATTATGCTAATTGCCCTATTTACTCAGCTGTAACCTTGTATTTATATGCCTTGTAATTCAGTGTTTATGATATAACAAACACAATTAAACCCTAAACACTTTTCTTATTTCCGCATTATTACATTTATCAATTAATACTTTTGAAATATGTTTAAAAGATGAAAAATATTCATATGAAATCTCGTTAGATTAGTCTTAATGTATACTTTTTTATTATGTATATTTTATAATTTTTTATTATATATTTTGAGATATTAGGTTTAAAATTTAGATTGAACAGTGCCAAAAAGTAAATTAAAAGAACAAAAAGAAACAAAGGGAAAATTTAGTGGGTTAAAAATTAAAAACACTTGGGAAGATAAATACTCTCTCGTATTCATAGATAAAGGAATATTTGAGTTTTGCACCAAAATCAAGAAGGGGTGGGGACACCATTTTAAAGTGGATGGAAAACTCTTTTTTCCATAAAGGTCAACTTTAATATTTATGTATTGTTGTGTTGTTATAGTAAGGGTAAGATGGTAAAAAAATGACAAATAAAAATGGAACATAATCAATAAATTGGCTCAATAAAAATATATCCCTTAATTAATAAATAAAAGGGAGTATTTTAATTTCACTTTGAAAATGGGGATATACTTTAGAAAATTAGTGTTCATGAGTGATAACTTGTACATGAAAAAAATGGTGGATTCCATTATTTTTCCTTGAAAGAGAAAATGAAAGAGAAGACATTTCCTATAGAAAAGAGGGGAAAATGAGATGAAAAAATAACAAAAAGACAGTGAAATTTAATTTTTTTTTCTCCCCAAAAGTATTATATCACCAAACATGCTCTAATACTTTTTAGTTTAATTTTGATATATATTTTATTGTAGTTGTGAATCTTGTGATTGTTTGTCAAATTTATGGTATGTACGTGGAAGAAAAAGATAAAAATGCTAGAGATGTCTCTTTGAAGGAGTATTTGTCTTATGATTAATAACTAATACTCCTACTTGATAGATGTTTATAGTGGTTGATTTGACTAGTTAATTTTATAACTGGTTTGACTAGTTGATTTTGAACCCATTGCTATAAGGAGCTTGTTTTAAAACAGTTTATTAATAGCAATAAGTTGTTTCAACTAGCTAATTTGCCAAATATTATAACATTAGATGGTTTAACCATCCAACCGCACATTTGGATTAAGATTAACAAAAATTACACAATAAGATATTTTGACAAATATCACCTTTGTAAAAAGCAATAAAACTAATAATAACTTTAATAAGATAATAAGATTAGTTTAAAATATACTCCCTCCATTTCACTACGATTGTCTCATTTTCTTATTTGTGTTCATCTTAATCATGCCTTTCCTTCTTTAAGCCATAGATTTTCTTACCAAATTGTCCTCATAAACTATTTATAATTACAAATTGTCATAAGTGATAGATATTGTCCTCATTAACTATTTTATTGAAATAAAAGATACAAATAATATTATTTGTATCTTTTATTCTAACAAAGATACAAATAATAATACTATTAGAGACTACTACCTTCGTCCAATTGAATTGGCATCAGTTCCATTTGGGTCCATCCCACTTAATTTGCATCATTTCAATTTTTGGATGATGGTCTATCACATTCTTTTAATTTCATTCATACATTTTAACTCTCTTTTAATTACATTCACACAATTCTTTTTAGGGAAAATTACTTTAAAAACTCCCAACTATTCACGGTTTAAATATAAAACTCCCAACTATCGATTATTATTCAAAACTCCCAACTTTAGGCGCATTTTAAATTTAAAGCACCCATATAATTTTATAACCTATTTAACCGGTTACCGTATTATTAAAATGGGAGGATACTTGAAGGATCGTGTAGGGTTAAAAGGGTGAGGTGATTAATAAATACAATTTGGTCTCACTACTTCTCAACTAAAACCAATTTATCCTGTTATATGTCATCTTGGACTTTAAATTTAAAATAGGCCTAAAGTTGGGAGTTTTAAATAATAATCAATTGTTGGCAGTTTTGTATTTAAACCGCTAATAGTTGGGAGTTTTTAATGTAATTTTCCCTTCTTTTTATGCAAATTAAAGAGGACAAAGGGAGTCATTATCATCATCATCATACCTAATATATCTCACTCATAGGAAAACTATGATAATAATTTGAGGAGGGAGGACGGTCAAAGACTCCCCCGCTAAAAACACATGAGGAATATATTATGTTAAAATACCACATGAGAGTATCACTTTACATGATCTCTCTATTTTTTAATTCTTTTGTCTGATTTAAAGGAAACAATTATAATGAATATAATTGTAACCAAAAGCGGTTGTGGCTCAATGGATAGAACATCTGCATGTGGAGTAGAAGGTTTAGGGTTCGACCCCTACTTGGGCGCATGTATCAATTGGGGGTTTTCTTGACTGCGCACATCTCTCTTTACTCCCTCCTTGGGGGTACGGGTATGATTTGTCCGTATCTTTCAAGAAAAAGAAAAACCCTCCACTCGGACCCTACCTTGTGCGGGATACCGAGAAGGTCTTTTCCTTTCCTTTATAATTATATAATGAATTTTACCAAGTAAAATGTAGCAAGTTGATATGGTTTATTTGCTCGAGAGAAAGCAAACGGTTAGGCCTAATTAACTAAAATTCCAATGTATGTTGCTACTAGCTTGTCCTTGAAAATCAAAAGCCAAACAAGAAAATTCAATTTTGGGATTTTGGACGATAAACGCGGAAAAGGAATTGGAAAGCAACGGGTTGACGTGAGTATTGACATTTGACACGGTTTAGTATCAAGCGTTGAACGGTTGATCAAACACGGATCTAATTCAATTAAATTATTCACCAATCTTCTGTTTAAGCTTTGCTTTTAAATAATGCAAATTAATTAAATATATGACTTATTTTAGGCTCAATACATTCAAATGGAATTGGAAATATATAGTTTGTTGACCTACTAAATTCTTAAACTAAAGTTTACGGTTGTATGTTGTTTGTGATTAAACATGTCAGATTATAATCTCAATTTATCCCTGTTAATTGGTTGTTCAACGGACAACATGTCACTCTTCGATCTCTTTTAGCTAAAACATAGTCAAGCGAGATCTTATATTTAATTTTTGGGAAATTCCACGTGGTGACCCTGAGGTTTTGGGTTTTCCACATGGTAACCAAAACTTTTAAAAAATCCACATGATAACCCTGAGGTTTACCAAATTGTTCTATCATGACCTTTTTGCACATAAAACGTAAGCAAAACGTTATGAAACATTAATTTCGAAACTTTAAGGCTGTTGTACGCCTATATATGCGACTCACCATTTTAAATGTCATCAGTCTCAATCATTTTCCCCAAAATATAAACCCAAACTCTACCATCTTTGGATTTTGGGGAAAAAAATATGATCTGGATGATAAATGGTAGGTTTGAGGGTTATATTTTGGGAAAAAAGGTTTAAACTGATGGCATTTAAAATGGTGAGTCGCATAATTATGCATACAACAACCATAAAGCTTTAAAATTAACGTTTCTAACGTTTTCATGTGTAAAAAAGTCATGATGGAACATTTACACAAACCTCAAGGTTACCGCGTGGATCTTTTGAAAGTTTTGGTTACCACGTGGAAAACCCAAAACCTCAGGGTTACCACGTGGAATTTCCCTTAATTTTTTTTCCATAACTATATTTTTATTAAAAAGAATTTACTTTAAAGTTTATAATAAATTAACATAAATTTTATTTATGATGAAGCTTAACTTTTTTTGAATAATATAATAATTTTATTGAAAGTTTTTATTAAGAGTTAAAAACATTACAAATTTGATCTCATTTTAAAGTTCTAGAAAAAGTATTACCGTGTGTATAATATTTCTCATACCTGAGACAACAAAATATCATGATATTTCTCATACCTGAGACAATAAAATATCACTAGTTAGTTTATGCAAGATGTGACAAGTGCTTGCATTTTTGTTTTTAAACATGAAATGTATAACATTGACTGCCTATATATGGATTTAGCTTCATATATAATATAACAAATATGTGGTCCAATATGTAGTATTTATGTTACTCGGATACATATGTGAGTGTCGAGTTCAGTACACACCCAAGTGTCCAACGTCACAGCAGGAAACTATAGACACAAAAAATATTCCGTATTTTAAAATATCGTCGGTGTTCTCTTGAGAGACCGTTTTTTGTAAGACGACTCTCAAAAAGTTCAGCCTAAATTTATGTTTGGACTTGTAATAATATATATTTAGAATTGAACTGGGCTTTTAAGAGTCGTCTTTTTAAAAGACCATACTATCAGTTTAACTTGTTTGCTAGTTTTTGTGAAAATTGAACTCCATGGCTCCATGCCTATCTGTGACATATCGGGTGGTGTTTTCTACTCTGTTTATGTCTAGGTATATTTCATGATGATTGGTTTAAATATCGATTTTACAACTGATAACTGGGTTAAGGACTTTATTCATGATAATGTTTACGTGATATAATATAGGAATATTATGAAAAGGTTGAATCATTCTAAGTAAATTTTCCTAAATAAACATCTCTATTTATATTCTTAAAATTCTCACTTATGTCTTCATTTTTAGATCCAAGTTGTGACTTTAAAAAAGCCAATATTCTTCGATGTTAGTGTAATTGGTGACTTGAGTGCACCAAATCAATTCCATGCATTGAGTGAGTGCATAGAGATGGAATCCCATTGCTGGATTAATGTGTGTTACAGTGTGTGCATTGAGTATGCACATTAAGTGGGAAGTTTATGATGGTGTTTAAGAGTGTGTTCAATGCATTAAGTTATGAGCGTATTGGTAGGTGTCTTAGACATGAATATTAAGTTGGCATGATGAATGATAGTTAATGAGAAGACTAAAGGGTGAAAATTCTTATATGAGGCATCTAATAAAGCATTGCCTTAATTGAACATTGGATTCTGTTTTTGACTCTTGGTCTTTTTTGGAACTATATATTATGGAGTTAATCTCTTGTATTAAGTATGCAATACTCATTAAAATAATTATTATCTTTATAAATGGAGGTCTCATATGCTCATTAAACACATCCACAAACCTAAGCCTAAACACAAGCCTAATCTCTTCTCTATTGTAATTCTCTATTTGATAGTTCTTTGAACTCCTTTGTGACAATATAAGAGATACTACACACCGGAGGACGTAGCCTTAATTGGGTGAACCTCGTTAAATATTTGTGTCATTTTTGTTTCATTATTTTATCTTACAAACATCGTTTTAATTCATTGAAAGTGTAATTTGTTTATCACATACTTCATACACTTAATCTTGATAATATTAGTGTTTGAAACACGTCGTTTACGCTATAATAACACAGCGTCATTTTCGTTCGAAAATGAGGGATTTGAAAAAAATAAAAAAATCATATATAATTACATTTATACAACCTATAACTAAAAATTTATACCACAAAACAAAATTCACTCTTGTCATCTTTTGTTATAGGGACAAATTATTAAAAGGCAATGGAATATTTTTTTATTTGAATATCTACTACCATTTGAAATGGTCCATTCATTATTAATTATTCATGTTGAGTTTGGTTTGAAGTACATTAGATAATAATAGCACAAGAATGGAATTTGAACAAATTACATAAAGAATTGACTATTCTTAGGAACATTATCAAAAACATTGAAGTGCTACAACAAAAATTCCAAATATATAAATGGATAACAAATCACAATACGTTAACATTTATGAGTGCCATCAATTTCCATCTACTTCCATTGTTGTAAGTCTTTGTTTCTTTTCAACTATGTGATCCATGTCAAAGTCAGCAAATTAATTTCAGCCTTTCTAAATTATCTAAAACGTTTGATACTAATTGTATCTATGTGCGGGAACACTGGGTATGATGATGATGATGACGATGTTTGATACTAATTGTGTAAATAGTTTAATTTTGGAAAATTACAAGGAAAATAATTACTTTCTTAGAGTTGTTTCTACAAAGAATGTTCACGGAAATTTATTTAAAAAAAAGAATATTTTTAGATGGTGAACAAATTATTTTATTAAATATATAGTAAACTAGCTTGGTGGAGGAAAATTGAAGATGTATAAGCATTAAAAAAATATTAAAATAACGTTATTAAAAAAATATAGGGACAATAACTATTAAAAATATTTAGTTAAAGTAAGTAGTAATATAAAAATGTGAATATCATAAACAATATTAAAAATATTAAAATAAAGTTAGTAAAAAGTATGTAGGAACCATAAGCATTTATAAAATAGAGTATTAAAATGAGGATAACAAGGTTAATTATGTAAAATATTTGTGATATAAATAAAAAGATTCTTTAGGGATTAAAATGAGAATAACTTCAAGTAATGGAAGAGTGCAAAATACTAAATTAGTATAACATTTAATGTGAATTTTTCTAAGAAAAAAGGAGATATTTTATTTTATTAGACTAAGTGTTACTTTGACCCTAAAAATTTACTCTTAAATTCTAAAAGTCCCTAGAACTTTTGGTCAGGATGAAAAATAATCAGAATTTATATTCTAGAATTTAAGGTATTTATTGAATTTAAGGTTTTTATTTTGCAAATTAAATAAGTATCGGTGAACTCTAAATTAAATACGCATAAAAATAAATTATTTAACATATAAATGATTAGAAAAAAGTGCGATTTGAATTTAGTAAATACTTGATCATTGTGTTACATGACAATGTTATTGCACAAGAATTTTGGACCCAAAAATATGATGTAACAAATTTTGGTGACATACACTTCGATTGGTAATGAAATTTGATCAAGGAATGAGTTTGATCCTCGGTGTGTAAGGCATATAGTACATTAGACAGCTATGCGAATATGCTTGTATGAAGTAGGGAGTAGGAACCAAAGGAATCCTAACGGCCGTTTGGTAGGTGGTAATAAATGGTGGTAATAGGAATGAAAAAATAGTGTAATTTTGGTTGAAAAATCTCCTTGCTACCTTAACGGCCCGTTTGGTAGGTGGTAATAAATCGTGTCAATGGGAATGAAAAACTAGTGTAATTTTTGTTAAAAAATCTTTTGGCTATCTTGATGGCCATGCTTGACAACCTTCAGTTATCTCATTTTGCTCATAATATTCATTCCAATGCATTACCAATGAGAGATGTGGTATTGGGAGGTAATGAAAATTTGTGAACAAAATTTTTTTTTTGTCATCAAAGTTTCATTACCATGGGAATGACATGAAAGTTTTGATGGAATTTTACACTATAAATCATTCCCATTATCACCATTTAGTACCTCTAACCAAACGAACCGTAGGTAATGTTTATTTTATTCTGTCAATTTTCAAATGGTAAACGAAGGGCTCAATGTTATAAAAATAAAAGAGTAAATAGGACCCTTACACTCTTTGCTCCCACCCTCGTAAGTACAGTAGTGGAACTACTATAGAACATTGGTATTTGGTGGGTATTTGACCCCACTATTAGGTTAAAAATTTTTTTTCTATTGTAAATAATTATACATATTAGCAGATTTATTATGGGTTTACACTGTGCTTATGGGTGCATGAAGCATGCAGTAAGACTTGGTTGATAGGTGTGTACTCATCAATTTAGGACACATTTTTCTTCGGTGATTGTATTTGGTACGTAACTGTGTGATGAATATAGTCCACCAACTTTTGCTGATTAATGTAAAAAAACCTTGGAATTCAACGTCAAGTACTATTAAGAGTATGTCAACCTCAAATAATAAAAAAATTTCTACAAAACCCACCCCTTAAAACAAATTAACTTAAGTGGACCAATTCTATGCTTACACCGCCGGAAGTAGAGGTAGTCTTCAACGGAGTAGTATTTACTTCACCTACTTCCAAAAACTTGCGAGGTGTTCATTCGGGTCATTCGGTTGATTTCGAAACAGGTGTTTTGGATCGGTTCAAAATTGGGTTTTGTGTTCGCATTGATTTTTAAGTAATTGTAGATCCATTTTAAGTTGGGTCAAATCGGGTTCGGTTATTAAAATCGGGTGTCTATCGGGTCATCGGGTCTAATTTGAACACCTCTAAGTATATATATATATATATATATATATATATATATATATATATATATATATATATATATATATATATATATATATATATATATATATGTATATATATATATATATATATATATATATATATATATATATATATATATATATATATTATATATATATATATATATGTATATATATATATATATATATATATATATATATATATATATATATATATATATATATGTATATATATATATATATATAATTCTTTAGCCTATCTAAGAACTCAACCAACTCTAGTGTGTCTGATCTTATAGAAGCTAAACACAAAGTCCTAATACACCCCAGTTTAGCACTTACAATTTAGGCACTTTCTTGCTGATCCCTAAGAATATTCCTTGTATGTAACAAATGTCTTTCTTATACGTGTCCTACTATTTTTAATAATACTTTACATGTTTGACAAGTGTTGCTAAGGCTCACGTGAGCCCCTTGTACAAAAACCCTTAAAATTTCCTTGACACCTTCTTTATAACCTGGCAGACAAATGTTTCCAGATGATGGCTTTTTCAGGTCAATGTTGCCAGATTTCGACGAATTTGATATCCTTTAACCATTGTTTACCTTAATCAACCTTGAATATCATTTTTACCCATACAAAATGATTGGAAATTTTGGTACATTTTTATAACCAACTAAAACCTTTCATTTTGCTCTTTGCTAGTGTTGAGATTAAATGCCTAAATGGTGACTTGAGTGCACCAAATTAATCATATGAATTAAGTGTGTGGAATCCTATGAAATAAGTTAATTGACAAATTAAATATGTGATGAATATGGTGTTTAAGAGTATGATTAAATGCATGAAGTTATGTGAATCTTGAATACTCTTAAACATAAGAGTTAAGATGGCATCATGAATGAGTTAATTAATGGAGAAGTTTAAGGGTCCCTAAAGATGCTTTAAGAACCATTTCCCAAAATATTGCAATTTATGAAAATAATTCTCATTCTATGTCAATGGGAAAAATAATTCCCCATCTACCGTCCACGTAGGATGGACTTTCTTTTTTTAAAATCTGCCAAACTAAACCGCTATGTAGAGTAGCGTTTTATTTTTGAAGCAAATACGCCATTTCATATGGCGGTTTAGGGTGCTTTATTTTCAATTTATTTTTTGATTTAGGGTCATAAAAGAACCGCCATCTGATTTGGCGGTTTAGCCTAATGCATTTCCTTATTTTTTTTGTTTCAATGTGAATCGCCATCTCAGTGCAATCCTTGAGCTACTTCCATTCAGCTTTTCATCAGAATTTCTTTGTAGACACTTTGAGCCTCACAATCCTTGGGTCTCTTGAAAGGTGGATTTACAGCATAATTTATGCTGCTTCCATTCAACATGATTTTACCTCTATCTAATGACCTTGTACTACCGTCAAACAATTTAGAGACCCATTTTGCATGTCTTAACATCATAATGCTTGATTGAAGATCTTGATTGAAGAGTTGGTGATCTCTTTGGTAGAAATTTGTTAGCTAAGCTTTGGACTTGGTATCTGCTCCTCCAAGCAATTGCTTGATTGAAGAGTTGGTGATCTTCATTGCATGTCTTAAGTGATGATTTAAAGTGAGTGAGGGTGAATGCTTGATGAAGAAATTTTTTTTATGGCAGATTAGGCCATGAAAGCAGTGAGTGTGATGAATAAAATTGAAGGGAGGATGGGAAAGATTGTTTTATGAAGCAGCTAAAACCGCCATCTGTAATGGCGGTTTGATGAAATTGCAAATTAATTTTTTTCTTCTTTTTAATGGTATTAATGCAAAGAAAACGCCAAGTGAGATAGCGTTTTTATTAAAATTCACACCTAAACCGCTATTTCAAGTGGCGGTTTTATTAAAAAAAAAATTTTTAATTATTCTCTCAGCCAGTCCTACGTGGACGGTAGATAGGAATTATTTTTAGCTTTGACGTAAATTGGGAATTATTTCCCTAAATTACAATATTTTGGGAAAAGATTCATGCTTTAATCAAAGCAAAGTGTTCTATGTATTGATCAAGTTCTCGAGTCATAAGCTGCCAAAGAAGAAATGCTCGAAGAGCCGTTGCTGCCAGGGTACTTTGGATTCCTGTTTTGGCCAGTTCATATGCTCAAGATATGTTACATTATCATTTACTCTTAATCTTAATGGTGTACTCTCATTAAATACAATTAGCACTATAAATAGAGAGCTCTCATACACCCAATCCACTTCCACAACAATCCACAAAATACCCCAAGCCTAAGCACTTAGCCTTATCTCTTCTCTAATTGTAATTCCTCAAATTATTATAATATATAAGAGATACTACACCGGAGGACGTAGCCAAGATTTGGGTGGACCTCGTTAATATTTTGTGTTGTTTATTATTGCATTTTATCTCTTACAAACATCCAAACACAGCTGATGATGAGTAACGAATTAATACAATAAAAGGTGCTCTCATAAACAAATTAACTAGTAAATCAATCCTCACCTTCAAATCTTCAATTAATCTTCTTCACCACCGAGACCTTGTTCTTCGCCTTCAACTGATTTTTTAGGGTTTGATTTTGAATTTGGGCATCAGTAATGGAGGATGGAGGGAGATGTGGTTGAGTGAGTAATGAAATAAGGGAGAAGGGTTAATTTTGATGAGTTAGGTAAAAAAAGAAAAAAATAAATGGGAAGGAGTAACCTGTTGTTGTCAGTTAAAAGGGAAATGGGTATGTTTTCAACAAATTATGAGAATAGTTTGGATTATTAAAACTTAATTTATAGTTGGCATTAATTTTGACCAACTGGTGATAATTGAGATTAACTTAAGCAAATTATATTTATACTAGTATAAAAACTCGTGCAATGCACGAATTTTTGAATATGTTAATATTTTAATGAATTTTTTTTTTGCCGTACTTTTAATATTTTTTTACTTTTTTTATAACAAAAAATCCTAATCAATAACCGTGATTCGTAAATTATCATAAAAAGACAAAAAAACTAATAATAAAATAAACAAAATAAAAAAGATAAATTAAAATAACAAAACTCTCACCCTATCAAATCCTACCACGTTAGTGTGATTTATTAACCTCACAAATAACCGTTATTTACAAAGACGTTCTCTTTTTTATAAAATTCAAAATTGTTATTATGGTAGTCTAACAATGTAAATGTCTGAATTTAATGATCAATTAAATGAATTTATGTCATTTAACTTTTTAACAACTATTGTTGGAAAAAAAGACAATTATGTAGTTCTAATAATTTAATGAATTGCAATATAATTGTAATGAAAGTAGTTTATTTTGCAATATAATTTTCTACCATTGTATTTTCATTTTTATCTTTTTTTATTATAATTTTATAAATTGTATATTTATATATAATATTGTAACTGGAATAATTATGATTTATTACATTCATTAATGTATAAATTTTTTCAAAAATGCAAACATGTAAATATGGAAAGTCAAGAAAATGCAAATAAATCAATTCTATTAATATCATCCAATAAAAAAAAGACAAATGGCATGCTCACATTCAACTTGCCTTTCTCCCAAAATACATTAAAATTAATAGATTGTATGATACTTTCGCCATTGTGTAATCATAAAACATATTAAAAGAACTGAGATTAATTACACGTGGCATCTCCTCTATCAACACTGCCACCTGTCGAATAATGATAGGCTTTGGATATTCATCTTTTCTCAAATTGACATTTACTCAAATAGGCATTTAATTCAAAAGAGTAAGTAATTTAATTTTAAAAAGTAAGTAATAGGGTAATAATCTTTGACCATAAGTAAAAAGTAACTGTGGAAAATTAGAAGTAATTTAATTTTAAAAAGTAAGTAATAGGGTCGGGTAATAATCTTTGACCATACGTTGAAAAAAAAAACAGGCTAATTATTGCATTTTAATTGGTTTACATAAATGGTCAAACTTTTTAAGAGGCAACTTTATTAATCATACAAATCAACTATCCAAAATGGGAGAATGAGATTTGGCGAATATCGAAAGAGTAAGTAATTTAATTTTAAAAAGTAAGTAATAGGGTAATAATCTTTGACCATAAGTAAGTAAATAGTAACTGTGGAAAATTAGAAGTAATTTAATTTTAAAATTGGGAGTAATAGGTTAATAATCTTAGACCATAAGTAAGTAAATATACATTTAATTCAAATTGGCATTTACTCAAATAGACATTTAATTTAAGGAGGTAAGTAATAGGATATTGACCATACGTTGAAAAAATAATAATAGGCTAATTATTGCATTTTAATTGGTTTACATAAATGGTCAAACTTTTTAAGAGACATCAATTTTATTAATCATACAAATCAACTATCTAAAATGGGAGAATGAGATTTGACGAATATCAAAAGAGTAAGTAATTTAATTTTAAAAAGTAAGTAATAGGGTAATAATCTTTGACCATAAGTAATTAAACAGTAACTGTGGTTAACAATCATCCTTATATTTTGAGTAAATTAGAAAATTTAATATACTGCATAATATATTTGTGACATTTATAAAACTACAGAGTTTATTTATACATATAACTGTCAAAATTGAGTTTTTATACTACATAATATCCTTGACATTTTTAATATCATACGTATTTATATATTGATGCTAAAAAAACCGTGCGTTGCACGGGTTTCTACACTAGTGTATTATAATTATGATATATATATGTGTGTGTGTCTATATATATATATATATATATATATATATATATATATATATATATATATATTATATATATATATATATATATATATATATATATATATATATATATATATATATATATATATATATATATATATATATATATATATATATATATTGAAAATTTGGGGATGATTTTATTATAGAACAAAAAAACAACACTGAATATTGGGAAACCCCATACCCGCCGGCATAAAAAAACCCGCGAGGGGAAAAAGCCATTGGATAAGAGGGCCAATAAACAGCCCACTCGAAACAGCATAGGAGTGGTCTATGCGTACATCAAAACAACCTAATTAGTCCTAAATAGGTGTGGAGAAATGACAAAAGACTAAACCCAAAAATCCCCAATACACCCAATCCTAAAGTCAACCACACCTACACCAAAGTAACCAAAACTCTTACCAGACACCATATAAAATAATCCAAAAATCCAGCACCATCACACCAACACATAATAAGACTATAATAAGACTATAGAAAATAATCTCTAATCATGATAAATTTTCCGCTAACGTAAGCCGAGGGGAAAACGAATGTAATCCCATATACTCCTTCGCCCAAGCGCCTATTCGGTTTTTCAATGAAGAAACCAATTGTACTAAGTTTGGCGTACTACCCTGAAATTTAATCTTGTTCCGTTCAAACCACAAAGACCAAACAACGCAAGCAAAAACCAAAAATTTCATATGTTTCCATTTTCGACCTCTTAAGAGTCCACGCCATTGTTCAAAAAAGCAACCACAATCCTCTAGAAGAGCACCCTGGACATGACACCACTCCAATACCTGCATCCATACACACCATGAAAAATAGCAAGAAAAAAGTATGGGAGATTGGGATTCAACCTGGAGGCCACAAAAGGGACACATCGCATTCTGGAGCGGAATAATCCCCTTATCAACTAAAAACCGACCAGTCTTAAGTTTCCCTAAAAAAGCAAACCACATAGTTAGCTGTGCCCGCGGCGGAACATATTTATGCCAGATGAAAGGGACAATAGGACGAGGAATAATAGCAACCGAGGATGCATATAACTGATCCTTTATTTGATCACTCGGAAAAGTCATAACATTGGCGCCCCGCCAAGTAACCATATCAGTCGCCTGGCGCATCGGTTTATGAGCATTAATAAGAACCAGCAAACGTTCATACTCCACTAATTCCCACTCATATAAAGTGCGACGCCAATAAAGCAACCATTCCCACGTGTCCTCATGCCAAGCACCCATATCCCGAATAAGTACACTTTATTGTAGAGAAAGCAAGAATAATCGAGGAAAAACAACCTTCAAAGGATCATCCCCACACCATGTGTCATGCCAAAATAAGATAGATTCCCCATCCCCTACTCTCAACGACAAACCCCCCTCAACAATTTCACGAATACGGGTCACTTCCCTATCCGAACTTAAAAGTTGAGACCACATACCATCCTTCACGTCTTGAAAATTCTCAGAAGATGCTTTAAATCCCTTTATATTATGAACAGACATTATTATATCCTTCCAAAGAACATTATCACACTTAGAAAATCTCCACCACCATTTAAATAAAAGAATGAGGTTTTTATGCATTATATTACCAACACCAAGGCCCCCCATATCTTTCGGAAGTGTAATAGAATCCCAACAAACTGAAGGCAAAACCATCGAACCCTCACTTGATTCACCCCAAAAAAACCGACGTTGAAGCCTAATAATTTGTAAAGCAACAGAGCTAGGCAACTTAAACATACTCATGAAGTAGATCGGTAAACAATTAAGCACACTACGAATCAAAGTCAAACGACCCGCCCGAGAAAGGGTTTTGGCTTTCCAAGAGGCCAATCTACACGTAATATTGTCAATGATCGGTTTCCAAGCCGACACTCTTGACATATTAGCACCCAAAGGAAAACCCAGATAAGTAAAGGGACATTTTTTATGTCGACATCCAAACGAAGCAGCTAAAGTATTTACCCAATCGTGATCAGCCGAATTCCATGAAATAAAACAAGATTTACTATAATTCAGATACAGCCCAGACATAACAGCGAAAACATCCAAAATGCGGAAATAATTAGTAATGCAAACAGGATCATTAGGGACAAATATTAATGTGTCATCGGCGAACTGTAAATGTTTAATAGGTACCTGATTATAGCCAATCCTAACTGGTCGAATCAAGTTAATTGCTTCAGCTTTTTTCAAAAAACAGACTAATGCTTCACTAACCAAAATAAAAAGATAAGGGGAGAGGGGATCACCTTGTCGTAAACCCTTACCCATAGTGAATGGTTTGAGGGGCGAGCCATTAAGGAGAATAGACATCGAAGCAGTACAAACACAATTCATGATCCACTGAATCCACTTAGCACCAAACCCCATCTTAATCATAACTTGTTCCAAAAAATCCCACTTAACCGAGTCATACGCCTTTTGAAAATCTAATTTAACTAAGGCACCAGAAATTTTCCTCTTACGCAACCAGCGCAAAGATTCATTAGCAACAAGGACGCCATCTAAAATCTGCCGATCCATAATAAAAGCACTTTGAGAAGTATCTATTAAAGGAGCGATCACCCCTTTAAGACGAAAGGAAAGTATCATGGTGGGCGCTATATATATATATATATATATATATATATATATATATATATATATATATATATATATATATATATATATATATATATATATATATATATATATATATATATATATATGAAAAAGTGTCAAAAAGTACCTAATAAAATTTTTTTTTTCCAAAAAGTACCTAATAAAAATTTTTTTTCCAAAAAATACCTAATAAAAATTTATTTTTTCAAAAGAGTACCAACTAACGGTTGGGGTTAACTTTACCGTTATCTTTTTTTTGTCCATTTTTAAAAAGTACCTAATAAAAATTTTCTTTTCAAAAAAGTACCTAATAAAAAATTTCTTTTTAAAAAAGTACCAATAACACAACATAATTATCCAATACAAACACAACATAATATTTAACTTTATGTACATATCCATAAAAAAGTTCACACATCATTCAATACAAACACAGCATAAGAACATCATCCAACACAAACCTAGAGCAAGTAACGGTTGGTGTTAAGTTGACCGTTTATTAAAAAGTGTCAAAAAGTACCTAATAAATTTTTTTAATAAACGGTCAACATAATACCAACCGTTACTTGCTCTAGGTTTGTGTTCGATGGTGTTCTTATGTTGTGTTTTTATTGGATGATGTGTGATGATATTCTTAGAGTTATATATTATGTTGTGTTTGTATTGGATAATTATGTTGTGTTCTTGATACTTTTTTGAAAAGAAATTTTTTATTAGGTACTTTTTTGAAAAGAAATTTTTTATTAGGTACTTTTATGAAAAGAAAATTTTTATTAGGTACTTTTTTAAAAATGGACAAAAAAAGATAACGGAAAAGTTAACCCCAACCGTTAGTTGGTACTTTTTTGAAAAAATAAAATTTTATTAGGTATTTTTTGGAAAAAAAATTTTTATTAGGTACTTTTTTGAAAAAAAATTTTTTATTAGGTACTTTTTGACACTTTTCCCTATATATATATATATATATATATATTTTCTTAAATTACCTTGAGATATTTTCTTAAATGTTTGGAAAATTTACTTTTAAACATACAAACTTTGACCCATTTTCTTTTAAACATACAAACTTTCGTTTATTATTTAAACATACCAACTTTGGGGGGTAAATTCCCAAAAAGTTATGGATGACTTGTAACCGGATGAACCGGTTACTTCTTCACCATCTTCATCTTCACCATCTTCACCATCTTCATCTTCACCATTTCATCTTCACCATCTTCATCTTCACCATCTTCATCTTCACCATTATCAACCCACAAAAAAAAAAAAATTAATGTGAAACTGAAATTCAATTGAAGAACCCACAAATGATTTGTGAAGATTGAAGAACCCACAAAAAAAAAATCTGGTTCTTGTTTGTGAAGAACCCATAAATGTAAAGTGTTTTAGGTTTTAATCTGCTTTAGGTTTTAATTTAAGTGCTAGTTTTCCCTCTTCCGCTCTTCTCTTAAGCAGTACCATCTTTAATGGTTTTCTGAACAAGTTTCAAAACCAGATTCATACCCAAAATGGAGGGAGGTAAATCAATGGCTGTTCTTGTCTTTCTACTAGGACTACTCCTTGTTCACTCTCTTCATTCTGCTGAACAAAGTAAGTTTATGCTCCGTATTCATCTTCATTCTTGCTTTTCAATTGAATTTCACCATTATTCAATTGAAGAACCCACAAAAAAAAAATCTGGTTCTTCAATTGAATTTCACCATTATTCAATTGAATTTTACCATGATTTGTGAAGAACACACAAATGAATTTCACCATTATTCAATTGAAGAACCCACAAAAAAAAAAATCTGGTTCTTCAATTGAAGAACCCAAAAACAATGAAAATCCAAAAATCAATTCTCCATAGCAATTCTCACTAAAACCCCAATTCATATACCATAAATACTAGTAAAAAAACAGCAAAAGAAGGAAGAAAATGGGTCAACATTTAGAGAGAGAAAATGGTTAAAAATGGGTCAAAAAATGGGTCAATCTGGTTCTTCATTTAGAGAGAGAAAATGGGTCAACATTTGAGCCATTAAAGCCATTGAAGCCATTGAAACCATTGAAGAAGAAGCTTGAAGAAGAAGAAGCTTCTCAACATTTGAGAGGGTACCAGTTATAAAAGGTTAAAAATGGGTCAAAAAACCTGCTATATCTTTTTGGGAATTTACCCCCCAAAGTTGGTATGTTTAAATAATAAACGAAAGTTTGTATGTTTAAAAGCAAATGGGTCAAAGTTTGTATGTTTAAAAGTAAATTTTCCTAAATGTTTTTTTACTATTATCCTTCGTTCAGTATTGATTTTCTTTTTAATCTTATAATCATAGAAAAATAATTTTTTTCATCCATGAATAGTTCCTACATTATAAATAAATAATTGCTGACATGTAAAAGTAATTGTTTATGGTGTATATATATTGGCGATGAATTTATGGTAATTATTTGGTGATTTCAACCGCGTATATTGATGATGAATTTAAGAGAATATTATGCTTTGGTTTATTAATGGATTTATTAATGAAACGGAAAAAAAACAATAAAAATAATGATATGTGTTGTGGTTCTTTGGGAACCGCAACATTGTGCTTTTAGAAATATAAAAAATGCACATTATATGCAGCAGTTCCTCTAGAACCGCAACGTATATTGCCTTTTTACGTTGCGGTTTTTAAACAGCGGCATTTATTTATATTAGAAAATATTTTACCAAGAGAAAATTTATACAATTAATAGCATAAAAAGTAACAAACGTTATATGGGACGATGATCTAATTATTATAATACTTAATGATACTAAAACATAGGTACAATAGGTAAAATAATGATTGTATACATAATTTATTTTTTGAAGATACCTTTATTATATTGTTTCATAAATATTATTGCAAACAAGCAAATTCTAGTACAAAAATATACTTTTCTTTAACGGAATAATAATCGATACATACACATACGAGTATAATATAGAAGTATCCATCACTTTTTTGAAATTATCGAAAAAAGTTCCTTTATATTAAGCTTTCAAAGTGTTGGCTATGTCAATCACAAAACGGTATCTAACATCAGCTTTAAGTATGCGTTGAAAGGCCGTGTTAATATTATCCATTGAAACAACTTCAATGTCGGCTTTAATGTCGTGTTTAGCCGCAAAATCAATCATTTCTTGTGTCTCTTTTATGCCTCCAATTCCGCTTCCAGCCACCATTTTCCTTCCTATTATATTAGTTTTTCGTTTAGTTATTATTAAATAATAATGTTAGAGTAAATAACATATTCTGGGCCTCAACCATCAGTTTAAGCTTTTGGTTGAGTTGGTTCCTTAACATGGTATCAGAGCCAGGGTGACAAGAGGTCACAAGTTCGAATCTCAATCACCCCTCATTTAAAGTGGAAAATTTAGCGCCATGTATGAGGAGCACGTGCTGCATCCACACTTCTAGCCCAAAGGTCTCTCGTGTGAGGGGGGCGTGTTAGAGTAAATAACATATCCTGAGCCTCAACCATTAGCTTAAGGTTTTGGTTGAGTTGGTTAATTGACAAATAAATGTGCATAAAAAGTAAAATTAAAATAGATCAATTTAATTTAATTGTACTTAGATGGTTTGTAATAAGGGTACTTACCCAAAAGCATAGGGAAGACTGGTAATTCAAGAGGTTTTTCAGGAGCACCAACCAGAATAAGCTTTCCATCGGTTTTAAGCAATGTAAGCAATGGTAACATAGGATGTGATGCTGAAACTGTATCGATAATGCCATCCATTGTTCCAGCAGCAACCTGTACAAATTCAAAGGAATTGTGTACGTTTATCTTCTTGTTTAGGGCTAATACTGTTACACTATTATAAAAGGGAAAACATTTTATACATAGTGATCGTTTTTTAATGTCAACTATATATTGAATTGATTTAATTTAATTCTTTGAAATAGGATATACTTTCAGTTATTATGAAAAGGTGTTGTGGTTTAGAGGTGTTCATTCGAGTCAACGGATTGATTTCGGGTCGTCGGTTCGAAATCAATTTTTGTGTTTGTATGGTTTTTACATATTGTAAATCATTTTTGAAACTATTCAAATCGGGGTCGCTTACAAGCCCATGTAATTAATATTCGAGTCATAGGGTTTGTTTTGAACACCTTTATTGGATTAATTCAAATTAAGTTAGTTAGACTCAAAGTAGTGGTTAAGTGGATAGTAATTGTTTAACAGAATTTGTTGCAGTAAGTCATTGGATCATGCAATAAACTCCATATTTTTATGTGTAGTTGTTACTTAGTTTTCCTAATTAATTAGTTGTATTTTATTTTCCTATATCATAATAATAAGAAAATCAGATGCTTTCTTGAGAGACCGTCTTTTGTAAAAGCGACTCTCAAAAGTCCAGCTCAAATCTATATATAGAGTTGTAACATGATATATATTTAGATTTGGACTGGACTTTAGAGCCGTCTTTACAAAAAAACGATCTCAAGTAAGAATTTGTGTAAGAAAATTAGTGTTATATATACTACATTTTTTTGTATTTCTCTCAACATATATACTATTATAACACAAATTTTTTTGAATCAACAAACGACCATTATTTTATGCGAATGAGCAATAATTTGAATTAATTTGAACATATATTCTTAAAACATATATAAAATACCTCAATTTCCTTAGGATCACGACTGACCAAAAAGAAATCAGCACCAAGACGATTAATAGCTTCATCCTTTTTATTAGGTGAAGTACTAATAACAGTAACCTTAACCCCAAAAGCCTTTGCAAATTTAACAGCCATATGACCAAGCCCACCAAGCCCAACCACACCTATATGCAGTCCTGGCTTATTAAGCTCAAAGAACTTCAACGGGCTATACACCGTTATGCCGGCACATAAAAGCGGCGCAGTCGTGTCGAGCGCCATGTTTTCGGGAATGATTACAGCAAAATGTTCATCAACCACCATTATATCCGAGTAGCCTCCATAAGTCATGGTGCCATCATAGTATGTTGATCCATACGTTAAAATCATCTTTGAACAGTAATTTTCTAGATTTTTACTGCAGTTATTACATGTGCGACATGAACCAACCACACATCCTACGCCAATTTTGTCCCCTACTTTGAATTTTTGCACCTTTTTTCCTATTTCTGTTACCACTCCTACAATTTCATGCCTATAAAATTACATAACATTGCTCACATAATTAGTAAGTCAATATAAATAGTCAATAGATAAATATTAATAATTGAATTATAGTTGCGTGAAAAAAGAAACACTCATAACTTTTAGTAGGATATATTAATGTGACATTTAATTTAAAAAAAAATGTTATTATTTTATATTTCTAATGTTATTGGAACTTAATTTAGCAAAAAAAAATATAAGCTAAAACTTTTTGTGACATTAGATATAATGTCGTTTCTCATAAATGTCACTATAAACTATAGAGACAATTATATGTTATCAAAGGACGCTAAATAAAGTATCACTAAATCTCTTTATAGTTGAATTCAAAACAAAAACTAACAATTTTAATGCTAAAAATATAAATTAGTGATGTATTTTTAAATGTCACAAAATAATAAAGGTACTTAGAATAACCTTTTGTTGATTTTAGTGTCACTTACCTAAGAACATAGTTGCTCAAATGATGACTGATTTTTTGCAAGTTAATTGTCAAAAAAAATCAAGAATATTAAAAATTGGAAAAACAAAAGAAAAACTCAATTAATTCCTTTCTAAATACTTTTAATTTTCAAATTTTAAAATTTTTTATGATTTAATTTTATATTTACTTTTTAATTTTTTTTTTATGCAAAATGACTTGTTATATAGGTAAGAGCTTATCTTGGTGCCTTCTTAACAAGTACCTCTTAGTTATAGTTAAGATTATGTATAGTTAATCAAAAGTTGAGATTATTATAGGAAAATCAGTAATAAGTTGAATTATTATTATAGGTAAATTTTCCAATAATAAGTACATAATTTTTAAAAAATAATTTAATTGTAGTGAACTTATATAACAGATGTTACAATTAAAATTACCCGGGAACTGCAGGGTACGAAGCGTGAAAATTTGAAATAAATAAGCAAAAAAATAAAAAAAATTTAAAAAATAGAAACATTTTGAAACATATTCCCAAGATAAGCAGTTTTGCTCCTTAGCTGAGGTTTGGTACCTGTTCGCTGTTAGTAACAGCGAACAAATAGGGTAGGTCGAAAAAAGTCAAGTTCTTTGTTCGCTGTTAGTAACAGCGAACAAATAAAAATTGGTTAAATAAAAGTTAATCTCAAATAATGGTGAAGAAAATAAAAAAATTAAAAAAAAAATAAAAATTTATTGTGTGTTCGCTGTTATAAACAGCGAACAAACACCATTAGAAATTTAGCCAAATGTCTACCATTTTCAACTACAAAATCTCCTAATTCAACCTCTAATCACCATTTTAACACCCTTTTTGGTCATCTTAACTCCATTTTAATCTCCCCAAAACCCCAAAATCCGCCATTAATGGCGTCTCATTTTCCCCTTTTCTCTGTACCTCCATTTCCATGGAGCTCAAACTCCAAAAACCCACCATTAAAAACACCCACAATCTCTGTCTTTGATCGCGCCTTAATCGGAGCTTGTGCAGGCGGATCAGCAGGAGCTTTTACATACTTCTGTCTTCATCCATTAGACACCATTAAAACAAAGCTTCAAATGAAAGGAGCAAGTCAAATTTACAAAAATACCCTTGACGCCATTGTTAAGACCTTTCAAGAAAAAGGGGTTGTTTCTGGGTTTTATAGTGGAATATCAGCTGTAATTATTGGATCAACAATTTCTTCTGGTTTATTATTTGGAAGCTGTGAATTTGGAAAATCATTTCTATCGAAGTTTGAGGATTTTCCGACTGTATTAATCTACTGCTGGTGTAATGGGAAATATTGTTTCTTCTGCAATTATGGTGCCTAAAGAATTAAATTTCTAATGGTGTTTGTTCGCTGTTTATAACAGCGAACACACAATAATTTTTTTATTTTTTTTATTTTTTTATTTTCTTCACCATTATTTGAGATTAACTTTTATTTAACCAATTTTAATTTGTTCGCTGTTACTAACAGCGAACAAAGAACTTACTTTTTTCGACCTATCCTATTTGTTCGCTGTTACTAACAGCGAACAGGTACCGAACCTCAGCTAAGGAGCAAAACTGCTTATCTTGGGAATATGTTTCAAAATGTTTCTATTTTTTAAATTTTTTTTATTTTTTTGCTTATTCATTTCAAATTTTGACGAAGCGTTTCCCCATTCATTCTTAACGAAGTGAAGGTCAGAATGACAAACCCCACAAAATAACACTTTAAATGTTACATCTAAGTCTCCTGTTGCCCTGCAATACCATAAAATTTGTATTATTAACACAATTTTTTCTAGATGAAAACATCATAGAATATCGAATTGTATATTGTGCATATTATCTTTTAAACAATTGACAAATAGGAGTAGTTGTTTTGTCTATTGAATTTACTATACCACCTACGTAAATAGATTTTGAGAGTTTTTAGGGTCTACGTAATTATTAAATATGCCTAAAAAAATAAGTTAAATGTCATGGAAATACATTTACGATAAGTTTAATTTAAAATTATACAACAAACATATCTTTAAACACAAATAATTGAGCATGTAATGCACTTACAGTCCGTTTGGTCAACGGTATTAATTAATTAGTGGTAATAGGTATGATTTATAGTGCATGTTTTCATGATACGTATTATGTCAGTCCCAATGTAATGAAAGTTTGATTATAAAAATGTTTTTTGTTCACAATTTTCCATTAGCACCTAATACCACATTTTCAAACGGTAATTCAATAGAATGAATTTTGTGAAAAAAATGAGATTGATGAAGGAGATTAGGCATGCCATTAAATTTGTCAAAAGATATTCCTACCAAAATTTCACTAATTTTCTATTACCATTTCTGCTACTTAGTACCGATTATCAAAAGGGTCGCTATATTAATGAATTATTGCCCATTGAGATTGTAAATGAGTGAGCACAAATAACACAATTTCATTATTTGTCGTGAGAGACGGTCTCTTCAAGAAACGCATTAGAAATATGAGCTAAATAGCCCAATTTACATAAATTTAAGAGAAAATAAGAATATGGGCTTCTTATTTTGAGGTCGTCTCTTTAAAAGACGGTAGCTAAAAAAAATACAAAAAATAGAGGTATAAATGTTATACTACCTCCTAGAGAATTTGAAAGGTGAAAGAAGACCAGAAGAGTCTCTAGCAGCCCAACCAAATGCCTTTTGTGGGTGTTGATTTTCATGTGTTATTCCTGCCATTTTTCCTTTGTACAAACAATGGAATTATATTAACTTTCTATAAATTATTTCAGACTGAATTCAACTAAGAATACAAAATTGTTAATTTGTAGAAAGGAGAATTGGGAATAGTGGGCTTATATAGTTAGTGGGGAGCTACAGCCACGTCGTCAGTGACATAAATACACTCACACAAGGTCAAGGTCTAGCTTAAATTTAGTAAAATATAATTCAGCCGCCTTCATACAATAATAATAATGCCTAAAAATGGAGTACATATTTACATAATTACATAATTACATCACCTCCTTTTCGTATACTTTTTCCGTTTCGTAATACTTCCTATTAATTGTGATGATTTTCCACACAACATATCACAATTAGTAGCAGCCAGCAAATATTATGGGACTGAGTAAGTATTACACTAATTTTTAATGCTCCACTTTTGACATTAAAATTTGTGATGAATATCATGTTGGTAATATAAAAAGTGGTAAACCATGAAAAATTGAAAGTATGCACAACTTTTACACCAAGATTTAATTATTATAGGTAATAGGAAATAGTAAAGATGATCTTATATTCAAATCTTACTTTAACTTATTTAAATTTGACTCTAATTTCAGAAGAATTTGTCAACTAAGTAAGTTTTTTCAAAAAAAAAACCAAGAACAAAAACTAAGATCCGAAGAAACTTATTTTATAAATCAAGCGTGTGAGGCATCATAAACAAAATTGTTTGCACCAACGTTTTTAGGCCCTATTGGGTTGCTAACCTGGGTTTTTGGTTTTAAAATAAACACTGGTACTGACAGCGTTTTTACTTAGAAGAAAAACATTGCTTGTTGCAGTGTTTTGGCCTGTGTTGATTTAGGCAAGTTGTTGACTTAAGTTTTGACGTGGAAACCGCTACAACCAACATCGTCTTTTGCTGTTTTCTTTTTTCTTTCTTTGTTTCTTTACAAAGCCTTATATACGTTCCTACAATAATATAAAATCTACATACCAATTTTTCTTAAACTTCTCGTTCAACCACCCAACATATACCAATGTAAATAACATTAAATATACAAATATCTACAATTGTTTTCGATCTGTAAAGTTATACAATGTAAATAAATTACATATACAAACATAGAAATGTATAAAATGTTATATACATAGTCGGTAGTGGGTGTTTTGCACTCATAAATAGTATCTAGACTAGGATAAACTAGAGGAGTACCCTTACTATCTAGTTATTGATGAATCCTGAAGTTAGTGGGATGAACAAGAGATACATATAAACACTCGCCCTGAGATTGTCCAGGAGTCATCGGTATATACTAATTGTGCATGGCGATTGATGCTCAGGCGATGTCTTCGATGCATCTGCTTGTCTGGATGAACTAGGAACATCATCTTGCAGTAATGGTCGAAGCAAATGCTTATATCCAAGGCCCACCATCACATGTTGTTGCACATCCTAAGCACTTCTTTTATCCGTTCATAACATACATGTTGTTGTGAGTGCATGTAGTAACGAATGTGCAGTATCTGTTTCATCTACAAAAACAAATTCAATTAAAAATTACATTAATAATAAGTATTATATGAATAACATAAAACTTAAAAAGAAATGACTCACCAAGTCACCATGACATGTAATGGCACGTTAGAGGGACTTTAGTTCAGAAGGAGTGGCCACTCTGGTTCATATCCTTGGTTCATCAATATCATCCCCCTGAACTATGTAATCTTCATGTCCATCCCACCCCTCAATTAATGTATCCCCGGTGATACACAACCTAGTTCACCGCGACCCTCCCCCTAAGATCCACCTCGTGCAACATGTGGTGGTTTTCTAGTGGGTCATGCCTCGTTTTGCGCAAATTGTACTAGTGCATGAACCCTTAGGGTAGTGGTATTCGACCACGTCAAAAACCATTATGAGCTTTCGTACACGTTACTCATCTTCTTTACCCTTATGTAACACCCCGGCCCCTCGGACCGCCGGTGACTACTCATGGAGATTGTAGACTAGCCCCACAGACCAACACAAGTCTTTCCAGCGCACTTTGGCCTCACTCGTGCGCACCTAGGAAAACTTCCCAGGAGGTCACCCATCCTAAGATTGCTCCCCACCAAGCACGCTTAACTGTGGAGTTCTTAGCAAATGAGCTCCCTAGAAAAGAAGATGCACCTTGTTGATATGAGTAGTCTATCAATCTCTTTTCAAGCTAAATCTGGGGTATCACACTCACCCCCACTTAAGAATACAACGTCCTCGTTGGACCGTCACTTCAGGATCTTTTCCCCCGCTAGGTGCGCTGAACACACTATCAGCCACGGTCGCAGGGTTGCTCTGATACCATTTGTAACACTCCGGCCCAACGGACTACCGGTGACTACTCATGGAGACTGTAGACTAGCCCCACAGACCAACACAAGTCTTTCCAGCGCACTTTGGCCTCACTCGTGCGCACCCGGAAAACTTCCCAGGAGGTCACCCATCCTAAGATTGCTCCCCACCAAGCACGCTTAACTGTGGAGTTCTTAGCAAATGGGCTCCCTAGAAAAGAAGATGCACCTTGTTGATATGAGTAGTCTATCAATCTCTTTTCAAGCTAAATCTGGGGTATCACACTAGTGTGATACCCCAGATTTAGCTTGAAAAGAGATTGATAGACTACTCATATCAACAAGGTGCATCTTCTTTTCTAGGGAGCTCATTTGCTAAGAACTCCACAGTTAAGCGTGCTTGGTGGGGAGCAATCTTAGGATGGGTGACCTCCTGGGAAGTTTTCCTAGGTGCGCACGAGTGAGGCCAAAGTGCGCTGGAAAGACTTGTGTTGGTCTGTGGGGCTAGTCTACAATCTCCATGAGTAGTCACCGGCGGTCCGAGGGGCCGGGGTGTTACAAATGGTATCAGAGCAACCCTGCGACCGTGGCTGATTGTGTGTTCAGCGCACCTAGCGGGGGAAAAGATCCTGAAGTGACGGTCCAACGAGGACGTTGTATTCTTAAGTGGGGGTGAGTGTGATACCCCAGATTTAGCTTGAAAAGAGATTGATAGACTACTCATATCAACAAGGTGCATCTTCTTTTCTAGGGAGCCCATTTGCTAAGAACTCCACAGTTAAGCGTGCTTGGTGGGGAGCAATCTTAGGATGGGTGACCTCCTGGGAAGTTTTCCGGGTGCGCACGAGTGAGGCCAAAGTGCGCTGGAAAGACTTGTGTTGGTCTGTGGGGCTAGTCTACAGTCTCCATGAGTAGTCACCGGTGGTCCGTTGGGCCGGGGTGTTACACTTATATGGGGGATACAGGTTCCATATCATCTACGACATAAAACAAGGATTAGTTGAAAGTGAGAAGCGACATAAATTGTTGTGAACTAAAAGATAATTAAAGTACATGTACATTGGCCATGTGATTGAGTAAATTGTGAAAGGCATTTACACTTCGTGAGGTGTTCAAATGCGTGATCGAGGCATAAGTCATCTCAATCCATATGGCTCGTTCTCCGAGATCCATCGGCTCAACATGGAGGACAATAGGTTGCTCATCATTTCCCCTATGTCGTCGAGTTAGGACAATAGGAGCGCAAAAAGTAATATGCTCCCACATCCAAAACTGTATAAAACAAGTAAATATAAGTATAATTGTGTAATAATGTCATTATTATGTAAACATAACTAGGATTTTGTACTACCTATAGAATTACTAGTGGACTCGCAATGTCACTAGCTAGTTTCCCTCTCTTGAGCGAAGCGCCTCGTTACAAATGTCTATAGGGGAAAGCAAGACACTGGCCCAACTGTAGGACATCAAATCAGGCTAGTCTTGGTCAAGTAGCTCTAAAAAGATTCCTTGCATCTCATTATCGGATTTATCGATAAAGGAATAATAAACAAAATAATAATTCATCAGTAAATGCAAGCATAACGCTCTATAGCTTCAACATCGAGGCCACGTTGAATTTCCTATAATAATAATAAGGGATATTCCGCTCGGTAACCATGAGGTTTTGGGTTTTCCACGTGGTAACCAAAACTTCTAAAAGATCCACGTGGTAATCCTGAGGTTTACCAAATTGTTCTACTGTGACCTTTTTGCACATAAAAACGTTAGCAGACGTTAATTTCGAAGCTTTAAGGTTCACTACAAGAAAAATAATTTTTAGCAACAACTATATTTTTTTTGTTGCGAAAAATGTAAGTTGTTGCGAAATCCGTTGTTGTTGCTAAATAATCGTTGCCATAAAAAAAATTTAACTTCTCCACCACCTAAAATAATTTCCGAAAACTACCCACTTTTTTGCAACGAAAAATTTCATTGTTAAAATTAAATAAATAATTCGTAACAGTATATATTGTTGCGAAAACTAATTAAATATACAAATACAATAAAGTCGTTGCAAAAACTCGTATACTAATAATTTTTAGCAACGACTGCGATCCCTTAGTCCCAAAAGGCGCATTTTTATTTGGGTTTTCCCTCTCAAATCAGCCCAAACGCCACTCCCTCTCACGAAAACCTCATTCCCTCCCACAAACCCTATTTCTCTCACGAAAACACCATTTCCTCAAAAACGCACTCTGGAGTTTTGATCTGCCGCCTGCACACCGCCGCTTCAGCCGTTTCTGCACACCGTCTGCCACGCTGCTGTTGGATCTGAACCCACGGCTGGTAAGTTTTTTTTTGGCTTTTTTTCTTTGAATTTCTTGTTCTTGTTTCTTGTATAAACATCCAAAGATCTATTTTGTGGAGTTTGTATAAATTTTAGGAGGATTGGGATTGGAATTTGTTCTTGTTTCTTGCTTTTTACTTTTTTGCTTTGCCTTGAATTTCTTGAATTTGTTTCTTGTATAAACATCCCACGGCTAAGAAACCCACTTAATTTGCTTTGAATTTCTTGTGGAGCAACAACCTTCCAGATTTTGCTTTGTTTCTTTTTCGCTTTGCTTTTTTTCGTATTTTGAATTTTTTGCTTTGCTTTGAATTTGCTGTGTTGTGCCTTGTAGCTACTGTTAGTGTTCACTCTCATGATTGACTCGCTGTTTTTTCTATGTGTTGTTGTTGGTTGTTGTGCACAGGAGAAATAGCTAATGTGTTGCTGTTGTTTGCACTCTGCTGTGGTTGTGTTGATGATTGGCTCGCTGTTTTTTTTTTACTTTATGACCTGCTGTTGTTGTCTGCTCACGGCCTAATTTCTGGTTCTGGTAGATGGGTGTTCTTGGTATAGATGTGTTGATGTTGTCCTGCTGCTATGTGCAGTTCCTAATTTTTTGTGGTGCAGCTAAGTTTGTGTGTTGGGTTGTTTCACGAAGTTGCTGATGGGTAATCACAAGCTGCTTGCTTGTTGCTGTTTTTATGGGTTGCATAAGTTGAAATGCTCCCTTGCTATTGCTCTGTTGGTGTTCTGTGGTTCCTGTGACTGCTGCTTCTGTTTTTTTTTTTTTTTGTGTTGTAGTTGGATTTGTTGTTATGGTGTTTTAATATTGCTGCCTACTATGATGAGTTTTGAGGCTAGTGTTCACAAGTCCTCGTGATCTACTTGTGTTTTGTTAGCTGCTGGATTGTTGGGGGTTCTTTGCCGATGTTGTGTTCAAGCTGCTAAGTTCTTTAGGGTTTGCTAATGTCAAAAAATCTTACTGCTCTATGTTGCTGCTTGTTACCTCTGTCTTTTGTTGAAGGAGCTACTGGTTTTGATGTTGTTTGATGTCCGCAACTGCTGTTGGTAGTGTTTGTGTGCAGCAACTGTTTTTTTTTTTCAGGTTGATGTGGTGTTGATTCAGTTGGGATGTGATGTTGTTGCCCTTCATTGCTTCTGCGCACATTTGGTTCTGTTATGTAGTGTTGATTCATTGCTTTGAGTGTTGATGTGGTGTTGATTCAATTGGTTCTTTGCACAATTGGTTTTGTGATGCTGATGTGGTGTTGATTCATTGCTTTGAGTGTGTAGTAGTGGTGCACATTTGTGCACAATTGCTTCTGTGATGCTTGTGTCTATTCACTAAGTGTCTCTATAATAATAATAATAATAATAATAATAATAATAATAATAATAATAATAATAATAAATGATACTGATGCTGTTTTCGTGGCTATAAGGTTGCTGGTCTTGCTTGTGTCTGTACTGTTTGTGCTGATGCTGTTGGTTTATTATTGAAATGTGCTTATTGATGGTAAATGATGCTGCGTTGCAATCTACTACTTAAGATGCTGCTTGTTTTGTGGAGATGCTGCTTGCTGCGAGTTCGAGCTTCATTTGAGTGTTGTTCTCTTATACACATATATTGCATTTATTTTGCTATTTTTGTATAGCTTTATTTACCTGATGTATTTGTCGGCTTGTTTTGTAGGCTCATTTTTTTCCCGTATGCACATGAAGAGTGGGCCGGGGAAACCCTTCCTCGAAGGTGGGTCTCGGTTCCACACTGATGCAAATAGGCTTTTTCGAACTCCCTGACTTGGATGTATTGGTGTTATTCTGGTAAATGAAAAAGTTTTTATTTGCCAAAAAAAAAAAAAAATAAAATAATAATAATAATAATAATAATAATAATAATAATAATAATTTGTGCACAATTGCTTCTGTGATGCTTGTGTCTATTCACTAAGTTGGAGATTTATATCTCAAAATTCTCTATTGAATGCCTTAGAATACATTATGGTATCGTCATTTATTGAAAATATTTTCTAAGTTGATTTGTCGTGCATACATTGAACAATTGGTAATCTTTGTTCTTGTTCTTATTGTTAAGTTGTTCTTCCAACATCTTAATGTTAAAATGTTCTCGTGTTTGTTTCTAGATTTTGAATTGTTCTTGTCGTTCTTGTTAAATTGTTAAATTGTTCTTAAAACAACTTGAAATTAAATTGCTCTACAAGTTTTTGAAATTAAATTGCTCTGAATTTTGGGGTGATATTATTGAATGTTATATAACCTAATTAATTATTATAAACTTTAAATATAGAAAATGATTTTGAATAAGGCCTGGTTCATGGGTTCTTGTCTTTGGCATAAGATTCATGCTATGTTTGAGTTGGAATTGTGATGGTTTTGTTAGTGCATATTCTGTTAAATGCTTTGCTTATTATGTCTCAACAAAAACTGTAATGACGGTTTGATGCTTTATTTATAAAGTACTCAATTTTGGGGTTCCTTTGAATCTTAATTACTAACAAAATTATTTGGTGTAGGTAAGCATTTCTTCATTGGAAAGTTTTTGCACTCAATGTCACAGTTGGTGATAGCTACAAACATTTTGGACACGCAATTTTCGGGTTATGAATGTTATGATGAATAGCGAATTATGTGTACTTGTAAATTTTTGGACTGCTTCAAAGTGCCTTTCACTTGTAAATTTTTGCATGGAAAACTTGTATACGGTAGAATTATTTTGGAAAAAGGCCTAGTATGTTACATGTATATGAATTATTTTGACCCACGACATTTTGGACGTGTGATATTTTGGGATATGAATCAATATATAATGATTAGTAGTGATATTTGTTTAGTTGGTTATTAATTATTTATTAATTTAATTGTCTAATTTATGTATAGATTGTAGGTTAGTCGTTGCGAAAAACGTATATGTTTTTTGCAACGGTAATAGTTGTTGCTAAAAACAGTAGAACAAAATTTCCTTGATTGTTTTGCCTACAACAAGGTCGTTGCAAAAGATGGACTATCATGAATTGCAACAATGTATATGGTTGTGAAAAACATGGGTTTTACAATGACAAAAGTTGTAGCTAAACATAACGAACATTTGGCAACGACATATTTTGTTGCTTAAACCATAGTAACAATTGCAACGACATGAGTTTTTGTAACAACCAAACTCGTTGCAAAAAACAGCAATTTTTTGCTACAACAGAAGTCGTTGCTAAAACCTTTAGCTACGGCTGTACCCGCAACAACGGTTTTCGTTGCAAAAAACATTTTTAGCAACGAAAACAGATTTTTAGCAACGACTTTCTTTGTTGCTAAAAGCAACTTTTCTTGTAGTGGTTGTTGTACGCCTATTTATGCGACTCACCATTTCAAATGTCATTATTTTCAACTTTTTATCCCAAAATATAAACCCTAACTCTACTATATTTGGAATTAGTGGAAAAAATATAATTTGAAAAAAAAACTACGCCAACCCTTTCCCGTCGGCCGTCGCCACCCCTTCCCTCACCACATCCCTTCTCCCTTCCCCTCCCCAACTTCCACCACTCCAACCTATCTCCCTGCTCCTCCTAACGGGGGAGGAACTAGGAAGGTAACTAGCATGTATGGGAGGAAGGTAACCAGCAAGTATGTTAAATTTTAAAAAAATAAAAAAAATGTTTTTTTTTTTGTTTTTGTTGATTTGCCTACAAAAACAGGTTAGAAGTTGCACAACAATATTCTTGGGAAACTGACTAATAGTGTAGTGATTATTTATAAATAATCAATAGTAGAGATTATTGTAGGAAAATCAAATAAAAGTTGGATTAAGTTAATTTTCCTATATAATATATTAATCTTGAATATATTTTTAATTAAAATTTATATTTCATACTATTATCATAAGTTTGAATCAAGAAAAAATTTATGAATCTTTACATGGGATGGGTACATAAAAGAAAATTATAGACTCAAAAGTCAACAAAAATCGAACAACACAAACAAATCAATCATAAAAAATCAAAATAATTCAAGAAAACATCAAATACAAACTGATAAAATCCTTAAAGAAAGTAAAATACTTACATTAGGGGTGTGCAAAATGAGACCGGACCGGTTGCATTCGGTCCAATCTCCGGGTTTCCAGTCAGGTCCGGTCTAAACCCGGAAAAATCATGGTTGGACCAGATGTACATTAAGTTGATTTTTGAAGTGTAATATTATTTATATTTTTGTGAATATACTTATTTAAAGGGCTTTAAATATTTATTTTCAACACAAAATAAATTTTTAATTCAAATATTTTAATTTTATACTCCCTGCGAATCATTTTACTTGTCCCATTTCCTTATTTGGAAAATTCATATCAATTGTCCCATTTTCTTTTTTGTCTATCTTTTATTTACCTAAATACCCCCACTTTTCTAATTCTCAATACCCAACTACCACCTTTACAATCAATTTAATCAATTAAAATTCCCAACTACCACCTTTTTAATGGACCCCACACCACCCTTAATAATCGTGAAAATCCAAATGGGATATCTAAAATGATTCGGAGGGAGTAATAATTAATTTGCTAAATTATTTTTAAATCTTCTAATTTTTAATTTATTTTTGGTATCAAAATTATCTCCGGTCTAACAGGTCCAAACCCGGACCGGACCTGATCGAATCCGGGTTAGACCGGCACCGAACCGGATGGAACCTGTCCGATCTCTAGTCTTAGCATATTCGAGATTCTGGTCTTCCGGTCCGGATTTAGACCGGTGAACTCTCCTACTTACATCACAAGATTGTACACTTGATTTCTTCTTGAAAATTAACACTTGAGAGAGTTAATGAAAGAAAACTGAGAAAAGTTTTGGTATTTTATTTTTAGGGTTTTTAACTTTTTAGTTCATGATTTTGGGGGTGTTAAGTTTATTTCTAAGTGGGGCCTACCAACTTATGTCCATCTTTATTTTTATGGTCCCATCTGGTCTAAAATTTGCAAAACCAAGATCGAAATGAAAACCGTAACTGTTTTAACAAAACCAAAACAAACCAATTAGACCGTAGACCAAACCAAATATTTAAATTATGATTTGATTCGATTTAATTTGCAGTTTTAACCAAATTTTATTCAGCTTTGATTCCACGACTTGAAATCAAAATTTTACATTGTGCGCCCATAGGAATTAAACAAGAACGGTGCAAAATACAACCTCCTTAGTAGCATATATAGCGTATAATCAAAAGGTCAAACCTTACCAAGAGATTGTCAACATACAACCATATATAGATTTCTATAGTAAACCAAAGCAAACCAATGTCTTAATTACCCTTTATACAAACACAGTGGCAACCTTAAATTTTTAGCACAAACTATCTATCAAAACTTTTCCAAAGTACATAAGTTAAGTGTTCGGCTTTATAAAATTCTTTTGTAATGGAAAATACAAATTTTATATTCAATTTTGTGGATTTGATAGGACATTTCTTTATTTTAAAATTTCAAATTTTAAATTGTCAAATATAAATTTTAATCCAATTTAGTATTTGAAAATAAATTCCAATCTAAAAACATCTCATTAAACATTCCATTTTAACTACGTTACTTATTTACATTTGTTAGCTTCCAAAATAAAAATCAAGTCAAATTCTTTTTACTTGCGAGATGACACAACGTGGCAACAAAACGGCAATTAAGTCACTTAAGTTGACTAATATATTGAATCTTATCAAGTCCATCAATAAACGAACTCTATCGAACTAGTATTGAGAATAGCGCATGGCTAGCGCCGGCCCTAAGGGTACAGTGGACAAGAGGGGCCGTCGTCCAGGGTTATCTCATGTTAAAAGAACAAAATTAATGGTTGTAAAAGGTTCATATAAGTTATAAATTGCAAATGAAAAGAACTTTAATATACTATTTCGCTCAAGATCCCCAAATATCTAGGGCCGGGCCCTGCGCATGGCCAATATATATGTTAGCTCATGAACGACGTCATTGTATATCTATTATCCTTGCTTAGCTATATATACACATACGTTCGCTCATCATGGCTATGCTCTTCTCCAGTTCCACAAAAGTAGAGCTGTTCATCAAAACACTGATTAGTCTCAAACAAAAACTAATGGAAGGAATAACAGCAGAGAATGAACACCCACAAAAGGCATTTGGATGGGCTGCTACAAAGTCCTCCGGTCTTCTTTCCCCTTTCAACTTCTCTAGGAGGTATGACTTATTGCCCGCTAAATATATAACCGAGTAAAATTTAAGTTGATGGTTGAAATCTTATTGAATATAATATATTATATAATCTAACACGCCTTTTTAGATGAGAGTCTTTTACGCTTAGAAATGTGAATGCAACACAGGTCCTCCTATGCTGAATATTCCATTTTAAATTAGAGGTGGATAAAATTCGAACCTATGACTACTTGTCATTCTAACCGTTACTACCATGTCAAAAACTCAATTAAACCAAAACTTAAGTTGATAGTTAACACCCCATGATATGTTATATACTCTAATGTTAATTATTATGTTTGATACTCCCTCCGAATCATTTTAGATGTCCCATTTTCTTATTTGGCAAAATCATATTAATTATCTCATTTTCTTTTTTCTCTATCTTTTTTTTTTTTACCTAAACAGCCCACTTTTTCAATTTCCAATACCCAACTACCACCTTTACAATTAATTTAATCAATTAAAATACCTAACTATCACCTTTTTAATGGACCCCACACTACTGTTAATAACCGTGAAAACCTAAATGAGACATCTAAAATGATTCGAAGGGTGTATAATCATAACTCAAATGTTATACACTCCTTTTGTGTCGAGTTTAATTGCAATATAAAATTTAAATATATCAATCTTGTTGAATGCTATGGTGCACATTTGAAACGACAAAAGGAGTATATGTTAAAAATCTTATTGGAAAATTTCACTTCGATGAATTATCGGTTTTTTCAACGTGGTAGAAAAACATTTTCTTAATACACATGGTGATCTTAATTGCTTCCAAATTTCTCACATGGTAGACAGTGGCGGACCCAGGAATTTCAAACTGGGGCTACAAAACACGAACGTCATACAGTGGCGGACCCAGGAATTTCAAACGAGGTCTTGCCATCGAATCTCACTTAGCCCTCCCCTCCCATCAACCTACCCCATATTAAAAATAAAAATAAAAATAAAAATACTTGCGCTGGGCAGTCATGTGACACTTGAAGGAATGAACCCTAATCAATTCAAAGTCTCTAGCATCACAAACGATGGGCGAAATTTTTTCAAATATTCTGACCAACTCATGCAAGTCAATTGTGAAAAATTTAAAGATAATGTTGTCATCTAAAGATTTCTTTCCCGCTCCTCTAACTTTAATTTCTTCCCCGTTAGCAGTTTTAATCAAAAATTTAGTCGATTTTTCGTGTGTGACGAAATCAGCGGGATCATATGACATGGTATCCGTCGCTCCGCAATCGAAAATCCAACTGATATTTTTAGTACATGATTTATGGCGTGTGGGATTTAATTTAGAAATGATCTTGCCATGGTATCCTTCCACTCGTGACACATGTCCTACTCTATGAATTAAGGGGTCACTTTTCATGACCTTTGTCCTATCAAGACAAGGCCTTTTCCCATAAAAAGAGGTGATGTCTTCATCTTTACTCCAACCGTCCCTTTTCTTCCTTGTTCTAAGAGAGATGTTAGAGAGAGAAGTATTACTCTCACCTTTTTCTTCTCTTTCAATTGAATTTAAAGGCTGACCTTGGGTTTCTTCATTTTCACCATGGTTGTCAGTGACATTTTTGGTCACACCGCAGCCGACGGCTGCCCTTCCTTCTCTGCTTTGGTCCGTTGCTTTACCCACCAGTTTATTCTAACAAAAAGAGCTGAAGATTTTGGTTTCAGATCTGATGATGACCTCCCTAAACAGCTAATGCTAAGCTTTTCTTTGAATAAACCCCAAGTTAACTATCTTACTGCTAAAGATGTGGGATTAATTGCTGATAAAAATGCTCAAAATCTTGTCTTGTCTTACTACCAGCAAAATCCTCCCTATTTTTTTTTTTTAATTTTTTTTTTTTCTGATTTTTTTTTTCAAACTGGGGGTACAACTGTACCCCCTTGTCTCTTACTGGGTCCGCCCCTGATGGTAGACAAAAGGAAAATATTTTTGTTAACTTTACGCTATTTTTTCTTAATATGATGACTTTTTTTCCAAAAACTTGATGTTGCAATCAACGTTGCTAATTGGCCACACATTTCATAGTCTAGTGGAAATAAGTACTAAATTTAATCAAAAATTTAACATTTTGTCTGCTATATGAAAAAGTTGAAAGCATAAGGTCACCACGTGGATAAGCCAAAAACTCGGTATCACCACATGAAATTTCCCTTTATTATTTTATTCTGAAACGACTTTTTGTTGAAACGCCCATTATTACCCACATGTGACTGTCCCACATTGGAGAAAGAGAAGAGTATGCATCACTTTATATACTCAAGGAGTAACTCCTACTATTACCAATTGGTTTTAGTAGTGAACCTTCTTTGGGTTTATGAGTGGTCTACTTCTCCTGCTTGTTTGGGTTGTCCAGACCCATTTTCTAAATTCTATCACTTTTAATAGTTGTTTCTTATGGTCTGCAGGGCAACAAGAGAGGTGGATGTAACATTTAGGGGTTGTTTGGTATGGAAATATAAAATCTAATGGAAAGGGAAATGATAAACAAGAGTAAGGGTAAAGGTATGTGTTGTAGTTAGATGTTGTTTGGTATGAGAAATATAAGGGAAATACTTAATTGATCATAGAAAGGGAATTGGTTACTTGACATAAATTGGTGGTAACAAAGTAAGGGTATCCATTACCCTCAAGAAAGGGATTGGATTAACCCAATATCATACCAAACAAAATATGTGGAGTAATGGTATTTGAATCCCTTACTTAATATGAAAAAGTTCATACCAAACACTCCATTAAAGTGTTATATTGTGGGATTTGCCACTCTGATCTACATTATATTAAGAATGAATGGGGAAACGCCTCTTATCCTTGTGTTCCTGGGTAATTTTTTTAACTATTGCTCTGACTCTATTCTATTAAGCATTTCATACTCCAGTATATAAGACTCATCATCTCTCGGTCGCATAGAAATCACTATATTTAATTTAAAACGTTCTCACATTAACGAGTTAATTATATAGCAATCTCTATGAAACACAAGAGTACATACTAACAATATTGCGAATGTTATGTTTTTTAGGCATGAAATTGTTGGAGTGGTCACGGAAGTAGGGAAAAAGGTAAAAAAATTCAAGGTAGGAGACAAAATTGGGGTAGGATGCTTGATTGGATCATGTCGTTCATGCACCAACTGCAGTAAAAATCTTGAAAATTACTGCCCTGACATGATTTTAACATATGGTGGATCACCATACTATGATGGCACTGTTGCATATGGAGGTTTCTCTGATATTATGGTGGTTGATCAGTACTACGGCGTCCTGATTCCAGAGCACGTAGCGCTGGATGCTACCGCTCCACTTCTATGTGCCGGAATTACTGTTTATAGCCCATTGAGGTTCTATGAGCTCGACAAACCCGGACTACATATAGGTGTGGTTGGGCTTGGTGGTCTCGGTCACATGGCTGTTAAATTTGCTAAGGCATTTGGTGTTAAGGTAACGGTTATTAGTACTTCACCTTACAAGAAGGATGAGGCGATTAACCGTCTCAAGGCTGATTCCTTTTTAGTCAGTCGTGATCCTGAGCAAATGCAGGTTAGATACATATTCTTGCCTTTTAAAGGAAACGTTTCCATTAATAATTTAATTTTTCACTCATGCGCTATAAATAAGTACATCGTTAAATTATTAGAATGATTAACACTTTCGATTGCATGATTTGAACAGGCGGGGGCAGGAACAATGGACGGAATAATCGACACGGTGTCTGCACCTCATCCACTTGTACCATTAATAACCTTGTTAAAAACAGAGGGGAAGCTTATCATGGTTGGTGTTCCAGATAAACCTCTTGAATTACCAGCCTTTCCTTTGCTTTTAGGTAATTGCCCCATAATTTATTTCTAAATGACATTTCCATTTTCTATTTATTCAATTCCCATAAAGAATATTTTTAATTTCATGGCTCTACTTTTAATTGTATAGGAAGGAAAATGGTAGGTGGAAGTGCAATTGGAAGCATAAAAGAGACGCAAGAGATGATTGATTTAGCAGCAAAACATGAGATAAAAGCTGATATTGAAGTTATTCCGATGGATTATGTAAACACGGCCATGGAACGCTTAGCCAAAGCTGATGTTAGGTATCGGTTTGTAATTGACATCGGCAACACACTCAAAACTCAATAAACATATCTTAATTTTGATTGTGTTACTCAACCATATATAATACTTGAATAATTTGTAATCTTTTCAGTTTGTACGTACATTCTTGGTATGATGTACTTGTAAAATTTAAAATAAATGGGTTCGAATTCCGAACCTTTCTTCTTGTACTTGTTGAGTTGAAAATACAACTATAGATAGTTAAGTGCTTCAATTTACAATGTTATGCGCTATATTAATTTTGATGTATAGTATAGAATATTATGATGAATATGATAATATCATCTGTAATTATTTTATTGGCCAGCATTATAAGAGTATTTATGGCATGAGTATTAATTAAATGATTTACAATTCAGTCAATTTTAGTCATTTACGGAAATAAAATGTTGCATTCATATTAATGGCAGGAATAATTGCTGGAATTTCAATTCAGTGAAGTTTATTTTTTACAAATATAAAAATTTGGATTTATATTAATGGCATAAATATTCATGGCAGGAAAATTAATTGCAAGATTTTCAATTAAGTCAATTTTATTCTTTTACAAAAATTAAACGTTGGATTCATAATAATGGCACTATGGCAGGAGTAATAATTGCAGGAATTTCAATTCAAACAATATTATTCTTTTACGAAAATAAAAAACTATGATGTATATTAATGACAGGAATATTAATCGAAGGAATTTCAATACAATGGCATGAACTATAATATAAATACACCATTTGACCAACTTAATTATTTGCTCATATCATTTCTTTTTTCTTAAGCTTCAGTGTTGGTGACTAATATTTTCAATTATAACCGTGAGCTTAAATTACATTCAAGAAATACAGAATGATAGGGGGACATAGAAAATTAATGCAAAGGTCATACATATGTGGGAGTATAAGGAGAGATATGTGACCACTTCTATTCACTTAATCATGGTGGACGAAAAGGGAACATCTATAATGGCTTCAATGGGAAAATTTACAATGTTAACTCATTCTAAATCCTGTGCATTAGGAAAATCATTTTTTTTTTTTTTTGCAAAATTTAAAGTTAACCCTGCAGTGGGTGAGTATAGATCAACCAAACATAATGGAAGATGTTCTTCTATAAAACATCAATAATCGAAGATGTTAGTTCGTCTAAAATTTCATGAAGATATAAACGTATTTAAAAACATGTGCTCTCTTGAGAGACCGTCTTTTGTAAAGACGACTCTCAAAAGTCCAGCCCAAATCTGTATCTGGAATTGTAACAATATATATTTAGAATTGGATTGGGCTTTTGAGAACCGTCTTTAGAATTGGGCTTTCGAGTTAAGGACCACCACCATGATACGTGAACTCGAGACCTTACATGATACGCAAACTCACTGGTTACTAATGACATCAGGCGAGTAGATTGAGGATTGTGTTATACGAATATTTAGGTGTAAAACAAATCAAAAGGGAACAAGAAAAGAGAAAAACTATTGAAGTACAAATACACACTATCACTGAGTAGCTCAAATGAAGATTACACACACTAAATAGACAACATGGGTTAGTTGTCTTCACAAAGTTAGACATTCTTACCTAAAAGAATAAGAATCAGCACCATTTCTTCTTAATATCCTTTTCTTTGGTTACTCTACTCTGACCAGACAGCCTTTGAGGGGGAGCCACTGGTCTTTTGCTCTTTGTAAGAAACGGCTTAGGTGGGTCGGATTTCCTGATCTTCTTTTCATGTAAACCAGCTGGTGCTGGCATTTGGTTTTCCGTCTCTCCGCTTCTGAACCCACGTTTCCTTCGCGTTTCTATTATAACTTCACTTTTTCTAGAGTATGTGGAACCGTGGCTCATCCTATTTGAGGAATTAGAGCTTCTCAAAATAAATGGATCAACCTCAACCATTGTTTCATCTCGCAAAGACGGCCTGCCTCCTACAATAGGAGTGGCTCCTGCTACTTCAGCAGCATTGTCTAGAGGTTGCAGTATCCTTTGTTCTAATTGTCGCTCTTGTTCCTTCAACTTCTCCTCGAGATCCTTGACCTGTTGAGTCAATAACATGAATATGTAAAAAAAATTTCACATTTTTCGATTAATTGTCATAGAGGGGTGACAGAACTGTAGATGACCTTTTGTTGAAGCAGTAATGAATCCGTTTTTCTTTCATGCTCTATTTTTTGCTCCAGCTCTTTAATCTACAAGTCAGATTGAAGAGTATAATATTTAATCCATGAATTTGTAGCCAAGTGATAAATATACAACTGTGTAGTGAAACTAGCCAAACCTTTTGTTGAAGAGCGAGTGAATGTAATTCAGATTCACGCACTTGTTCTTTTAGCTTCTGTTCAAGATCCCTTCTCACCTGGTTTCCAGTGAATCCAAACATTAATAAATAGTGATAAATAAAATCCATATCTTATGATTTCAAATCGCATTGACCGCGTCGTAAAGGTGTAAAGAAAACATGTTCTCGGCCGAGTCGGGGGAAATCTTATGATTTCGATCGACATTTAGGCGTTTAACTACATCACTATTTCATTATCGTGATCATGACCGTTACCGAATTTTTATTCTTTGATTGGGGGGGGGGGGGGGGGGTAAGGCTACTATCCCGGATACCTTCTGTAGAGACGCAGAATCGTGCTGTTGCTGCTCTTTAAGCTTGTCCTCTAGCTCTTTAATCTATATGACAACGAGATGACAGTTCAAGGTGTTACATACAGTTGAAAGACGAAATGAGGATAAGAGAAAAGTTTCACAAGGAATGATGTTTGTAAACCTTAAGTTGGAGCGCTGCGCAAGTTTCTTCCCTTCCCTTCAACCTTTCTTGAAGTTGTAGGAGTTGCTTTTCCGAGTGACTATGTGAAGCTGCCTTCAACCCCAGTTGTTCTTCAAGGTCCCGAATCTTTTCCTGCTGATTCTTATAAGTCTGGTCTTTGCTCCTAGCCTTATTTTCAAAGCTCACGAGGGTCTCTTCTAGCTTTCTTATTGATTCCTCTTTGGCTTTGGATTCTTGTCGTGCTTTATCAAGCTGGCACATTGTATCAAAGTTAGGTGGATGTCGAAAATTTCTCTAAAAACAAGCATATTTCTGACAGAACTAACCAGTATCTTTGTCTTCTGAAGTTCACTTGTGTCAACCTGCCTTCTAGCTGGGGCCAATTCAACCCCTCGGACTCGACTGGCAAAATTCAATGAGCTCAAGGTCTCTCCTACGTCATGCTCTGATGGGCTAATTTGTACGAACATTAATGTCTTCGAATCACCTCCTGCAAAAGGATTTTCAAAAACACCAAAAGGCAATATGAGCATTGGGGTAATGAAATAATGTTTATGTTTAATTATTAAAATCAGAGGAATACGACACTGACCTAATGAATCCTGCAGCAGATGTGTCAGTTTGGAATTCCTGAAAGCAGATGGTCTGAATTGAGAAAAACAATTTCCTGTTGTGACAACAATCAAGCATATCAGACGTTCGAAGATACTGACCTGTACGGAATGTGACTGCTTTTATTTGCCAGAGCAGATATCACATCTCCTAAAGCAGATAACGATCTATTTATATTCTGAGCTTCCTTCAGTCTATCACCGTGCACTTCTGTCTTCGCAAGCCTCTCACTACCAGCCAAATCTACAAGCCAAAGCTTACTTTTTGTGCATTCCCCGTTAATTATATTCTTTGATTTTACCATTATGCAAAGCATGCTGCATTGAAAAAAATAATGTAAGCATGCCGCATTAATTTTTTATCCTGATATGTGATGTTATCTGCAGACTGCGAATTTCACTAACCAGTGAGAACGGCTACTATGCTCATTCACATTATTGGATCCAACAGCCCTTGCATTGCTGCCATTCCGCAGTACTTCCCATACTTGCTTTATAGTCTCCACTTTTGCTTCAACAATTCCCGGAACATGGTGTGATCCTTCAGAGGCCTGCTTTATCTCTAACCTGATACCCCACAAAAGATGATGAGCGCAGATCAACAAGATGTGTTCGTTTGTTACGTAATGTTTGTAAAGATTCTAATGAAATGCAAGCAACAGACAAGACAGCAATATTTACTTTTTAGATGTTGAAGTATCCAGGAGATCCCTAATCTGTTCGTTATAGACTTCAAGAACGCTAACTGATATGTCATAGGTAAAGGTGTCCCTCCTCTCCTGGGATATTTTGAACAACTGCTCAAGAGTCCTATAATTCACACCACGGTTTTGCTCCGTGCCTTCCATTGTAAAAGTTTTACCGGTTCCAGTTTGTCCGTAAGCAAAAATGCAGACATTGTATCCATCCAAAACCGATGTTGCCATAGGACAAGCATCCATGAAGACGTCAACTACAAGACAAAACATGATCAAACTCCCCAGCGCACAGCAAAAGTGGCGTGCCTTAACTAGAAGCCAATTCTACAATGTTTAGCCAATGGATTCTTAGCATACCTTGATCATCCTTTGGCGTGTAAACTCTGTCAAATTTGAACATCTTCTTATTTGATCCCCCCATCAAAATTGCAAGTTCTCCATCTTTGGCTCCATCGAAATCCACCGCAGTAGTGTATCCAGCTAATTGCTCCTTCTTGCTCAGGGGCCGGCAGCGGCAGAAGACCCTGATATTTCCTGATGTCAAGTTATGTCAGAATCTTCAAGTCAAAATTTCACCTTAAAGTTCAACATATAGTGTATCAGGGGATTCAATAATGCATAAGCTTCGAACTATGAAGTATAAACATGCCTTTGGCCTCTTGAACTTCATTAAAAAGCTTTTTTCTCTTCTTCTGTTCTTCAATATACTTTTGCTTGAATTCCTCGCACTGAGCAACTGGCAAATAAAATACATACATGTGACAATTCTTTTAAATACTCATTCACAGTGAAATGTGACGCTAACTCAAACATACCTAACATCTGAACTCCTGAAACCATTTTGGATAGATCTGGAATTGAATCAGCGCACTCATGTGCGTCATGGGCAAGTTGTGCATGTTCCTTCTTCATATTCTGCGCAAGTTTGCAACTAGTTATTAGCAACATAAAGCCATTGGAGATGCAGCACCGAAAACGTATGCTGAGTGCTAAACACATTTCAGGATTACCTTTATTTTTTCTTCTAAACCAGAAATTGCCATCATCCACAACTTCTTGTCATGTTCATACCTATCAGATACAGCTTTCAACTTTTCAGCTTGATTCTTCACAGTCTGGTCTATAGAAAAGAAAAACATACATTATATGTTGTGTGTATTTCATACCATAATGGGCCCTATATCTATTTCTATGTCTAAAAAAGGAGAAGGATATGATCTAATAAACAACCACATTAGTTATCAATTATAAAGAGATAACAGATCACAAAGCAAATTAACAGAAGGATCATTCATAACTTACGCTGTGGGGGATATATAAGCCAAGAACTGAACTAAGAAGAAAAAAATGAATACTTTTAAAATTACAAAGTTGCAATCAAACAATTGTTTTAAACAAGGTGAAGGTATAAGAAGAAACAAATGAGTTGAAGCAGAAGAGACATCACAAAGATATTGTATAAGAACATTGTGTGCTTGCTGTAGCAAGACTTCTCAACCTACCTAAGGAAACAGTCTGGAAGGATGTGGTTTCAAGCTCCAGTCTAACCTTTGACAGCTCCTCGTTTGCTACTGTTAATGACATCCAGGCTTGGTAGCATTCATCGGTTTTACGCTGGCACTGCTCACTCAACTCTTCGATTTTCTTCTCATACTTAGCCGTTGCTTTCAGTCTGGTGCCTTTTTCCTGATGCCAAGTGTATTACATAAATAGTTGTAACAAAATAATCTCATAATAGCATATCCAAAGTGCACTGTGCGCACTCAATACCTGAGCTAAAGGAACTTCAATCTCAGCAGCACAGTTCTGACACCTATATGATTCCTGTGTCACCTGAGAAACTAGAGCCAGATTGCAAATGAAGTTAAACAAGTTGGAATTAAATGCAGTCTCGAAAATTTTCAAATACAAAATCATCGAAATGTATTAAAGATCTGAGTTAAAAATGTACCAGCCGATTTTGGTGCTTTGCGAATGCAAATACCGCTTACGACTGGACTTCCTTGAACACCTTCAAACCTTATTACCATCATACCATCCTCCTTAACAGTGACCCTGTAGTCAACTAGCTGAACTGGCTTGTTTGCTCCAACCACAGAAAATATATCAAAATCAGAAAGAGCCTGCCATTTTTTTGACATTTAAAACCTCAGATACTCAAATTTAGCACAAAAAGAAAGGTCAGAACAGAAATTCAGGGCACAATACTTGCCTTCTCATCCTGAATCATGACATTGAATACTCTCATTCCTCGAGGTCCAAAGGTATATATTATCTCAGCAAAGTGAAGGTCGACAAAGTATTCCCCGGGAGGAAGATTGGTGAACTGGTAACTACAGTTTCCAAGCCGTGCGGACTGATATATGAAAGGGTAATCACCGCCATCACTTATGCATTCATGGGTTCGTTCAGCATGGCCGCCTTGATAATGAACATCAGCTGAAAATTCTAGACCCAATTCGGTTTGTCTAGAAGCCTCACAGCCAGAATTAACAAATGTGACAATGTCCTCTAATTACAGAAAACGAAAAGTTGTTTTAGACCCATAATAAATAGCTAAATGAAAAGCAAAATGTTAATTTAGGTTGTTTGCTTGGGGAAATATCCTTTGTCAACATCCAAAAGATAATTACATTTTACAAGCTACAACCCAAATACACACATTTGTGAAATGAAACTATAACCCAAAATGGTCCAAAGTTTGCATGTTTCCATTCCCATTTTATACGGGGATTCGAAAATTAGGTTTGATCCAAGAAAGTTTCTTGCTTTCTACAATCAGCTCTTAGTTTTCTTTCTAATTTCAGGGTGATGATTTACATTAAGCTTTTAACGATTTCATAAAAAGTTAAAACAACCAATTTAAATTCAATTAAATACACCTCAAATTGAAATCATATCAGCTCAAAAACCATTTAAAATCTGGAAAAGAAAAAACCCTAACCTGTACAACACAATCTTGAAAACCCACTTGTAACAAGTCTTGAACTTGAATCACAAACCATAAAATCCCCTGAAATATCCTGAGATTCGCTCATTTGGGAATCTTTAAATCCTTCATTCAAGGGCTTTTTTTCCATAACACTTGATGGATCAATTTCTGGTATAATCTTCGAAGATGAAATGCCGGAAAATAGGGTTTCTGAAAGTTGTGGAAGTTCGTCAAATTTGAAGTTTTCCATGACAGAAAAATTTACGGTTTTGTTTGATATTCTATGTAAAAGATTAAAGTAATGTTAGAATTTGCGAGATGGAAGATATGGAGTAATAGAGAATTGTTTGAAAATTCTTTTTGCTTTCCTTTTTAGTGCGAACGTTATGTTCAAATTTTCAATTCCGACCGTTGTAGATGTAAGCTGACTGTTACGAGTAGGTGATGTTAAAACCATGACAGGCAAATTTATGTGCGACACGTAATCTTAAATGGTGTATGCCCGTTTGTTAGGATATAAAAATTGTGCCTTTCTAGTTTGTAGTTTGTAGTTGTACAATGTACACCTTACTTAGGAATTAGAAGTGTTCATGAACAGGTTTAGACGGGTTTAGGGAGGATTGGGTTTGCCCTTAAAAACCTTGTTGCAGGTCTAAATTTCAAAAGTCTTCCCGCTTAAGCGAGCTTATTATATTTGCGGCTACTTTTTAGCAGTCGGGACACGCAGGCAAACAGGATTTTTATTTTATAATTAAATAAAATAACTTACGGCAAAAAATAACTTTGTCGAGTGTCGACCTTTTTTTCCAGATTAGAAATGTGATTTGGTCACAGATATTACCATTATATAATTAAAAAAAAGGAAAAATTACCCAGAATAATACGACCTTTCACCTATTTCCCACGAATAATACGAACTTTCAATTAACCACCAATAATACGAACTTTGACATGTATTTTCCAGTGGTATACCTTACCTGTTTACAACCGGTTCTACAGGTCAAGTTATGACCGTTGCTTCTCACAACATGGTGAGGAACATGTCTGCACAGCCTTTTTTGGTCTTCCTCAACATGTTGTGAGAAGCAACGGTCATAATTTGACCTGTAGAACCGGTTGTAAACAGGTAAGGTATACCACTGGAAAATACATGTCAAAGTTCGTATTATTGGTGGTTAATTGAAGTTCGTATTATTCTTGGAAAATAGGTGAAAGGTCGTATTATTCTGGGTAATTTTTCCAAAATACAAAGTTGAAGTTACATCTCAACAATAATTAAAATAATACAATACATTATCCAAAGTACATTTGATACCATTAGAAAAATAAGCAAAAATTTGTACTTTGACAATATACAAAATACTTAAAATCCAGATCAACTAATATGCAACTCATATTTACAAACACAAAAAACAAAAATATAAAGAAAGAATCAATTAATAAAGCATAAATTTTCAATCAGATAAAATAAAAATTAAGAAAAATTATATATTTATAAAATAAACGAACAGACAGGTTTACCCACGGGTATTATTTATGGGCTTCTACCACCCATTTAACTTAGTTTTTCGAGCAAGATGGTTTCTGCGTGGCGGGTAGTCCGCCCATGTACAACTCTATTTGGAATACTAAAGCCCTTTATATATATCACAATTAACAAACCCAAAGTGTAAGGTTAAATTACAAATTATGAAAAAAAAAAAAAAAATTGGTTATAACAAGTTACCTTCTATAGAATTCTTTATGTATTTATCATTTGTAGTTATCCTTGTGTAGCCACTACGTTTTACACTTTTACTTCTAGTATTTATCGCTTTAAAATTTTCATTTCGTCTATCTCAAAAAACTTCAACTTACAATCAAAACTTTAATTTTCAAACAAAAACAACTAATTAATACCACGATATGAAAAGTGAATTGAACCTAGACTTCAAAGAGGTAACATTTTTGTCAAAATTGGATTGTACTTAGAGGTACAAGGAGTTAGTAAATTCATATTGAGAATTGGAGGTTAGAGTTATGAACCAACCACTTGTAGATATTAGTTGGAAGTTCCATGTGGTTTGTATTCTAAGCGACTTATCTTAATATTGACATTTCTTACTGATTACAATGCATTGATTACTTTCATTAGGCCATCACAAAAAAAATACATGCACTGCATAAAGTTATACACATCTATTTGTTAATGGTAATCTTTTTCTTTAGTTGCTAATGCATAATGATGATCAACTTAGTTTAGATCCATATTTTATGTATACTTTGCACAATTTTGTAAGGTTATCGATCACTTTCATCCCCTTGTTCTTATTCCCGTTGTATGCCGAGAAATTATTGATGATACATAAAAGCATTGCACGCAATATGAGCACCTCATTAACATGTGCATTGCACATAAAAATCCTTTCATCCCACATATGCAACAGTCTAGATTAAATTAACCCGAATACAAACAGATTATATAAGATTCAAATGGTTTCATGGACTATGTAGGGTCTAACTTAAATTATTAGTGTCGCAAACGAATCTTTCTACCCTTTCTAATCACGTTCTGTTGATAGAAACATAATTAATGAATGTATATCATGCTAGCAGCAAAAAGTAAAATAAAATTTCAAATCATAATCTTTGTTACATCTGATCAATCAAAAGGCCTCATCAAAGCATATTCAAAGCTATAATGTCTAAATGAATTTAAAAGGATGTATTTGTAAAAATCACGAAGAATAACTTAAGACATCTAGTGTCCCGCTAAGTTCTTCTCATTTGAATGCCCCAACTTGTAAGCACTTTACTAATCATCAATAAGACAGCAAGATGACAGACATAAGTAATAAAGTAAACGTTAAAGACAAGAGTATAAGCAATGAAACAGTTAAATAGCAAACATCGTTTATCCTAACATACCAAGGCTCTAACGTAATTTTTAATTATTTAATTCCTTATTAACTTCAGTATCTCTATGCTTATGACATTGCTCAAATTATCGGGTCACCTAAGCATTAGAAAGTTTGGAGGAATACACATGGAATATTTAATCCCAAAGCAACCTTCGACCTAAAACATTGTCTGCCATTTACAGGTCCTTATAAGTAAAGCATGCATACCTCTATTGTGACCATTATGGTTTCCGTAGCCATTGGAACACAATAAACCTCTCTAGGTCCACTTTGGATTATCCCAACCTCTTGATTGTCCTTTTTGGGTCTCCATTAGTTATCATATTCCATTCTAAAAAACCCCATTGGGTAACATAAACATTATCACATACTCAATTTATGTTCAACTCTTTCATATTATACAAGAGTAACTAGTCTTTACGTGAAATACATGACAAAACAACCAGCATAGACGAACATTTTACTACATAAAAATTTTTAGGTACATACTCAATATTCTAAGCGTGTACATACCTAGAGGCAATTAAAAGTCATGTAACAAATCAATACCAAAGTTATGCACCACTTAAGAATCGACTTCCTATGAATATTATACATACACATGTATAAGAACATGTTCACTACCACTAAACTAAGATAAGATTACTGCATTCAACATCCATTAACACCATACTTTCATTTATACAGACATAGAATATGCAATTACACCTTAAATCAATTTTTATCATAACGAAAAACAAATCAGTAATTGAAATCTATTTGAAACATTAAAATTTTCAAACTCTATCCAAATACACCAATGTGTTTAGAACATATCAGAACCCTCAGGTACCAAGTTTCATGAATTGTAGAGTATTCCAAATATTTTAGTCTCATTTTAAGGCCAAAAAGTGCATAAAACGATATTTTTCAACAATTTAATAAAACCTAAGAAACCATCTAGTCTTCCCTAAAATTTTCACAAACTAAAAATTATTATTTTTTGTCTAAAATCTTAATTTGTATGTCTATATCATCAGTTGAAATTCACCACTTCAAAATTCATCAAAACATCATAAAATGTCAAATTTACAATAACGATCATAAACTTGATACAATAAAAGTTCTTTTACAAAATAATCAAATCAAAATTATAACCTAAATAATAAGATAGCATCAAAATGTTATTAATTACCATTGCCAAGCCATGTTGTCACATAAGAGTATCTTGCAAAAGATCATCATTATTTGTAGAGTCTTCCTATGGCATGGAAATATTAATAACCCTTAAGTTATGGAATAATTGGTTCTTCAAATTGTATGATTTTGTAAAACTCTCACTCCTCATCTTTGCAACCACTACAAGAAGACTCTAGTTTGGGGAAAAACTCTATGAACTCAAAGGAACATGACAATGAATTTTCACAAACAAGTTTTGTGCAAGATTTGACAATGACAAAATTATGAGTATTTTCAATTAGAAGAGAAATAATATTGCTAATAGTGCCAAGGAAAAAATGGCTCTAATGCCAATGTTACAGTTGTTGAAACTCAAATTATGTGAATAGAAAGAGAGAGAGAAGAGAAGAAATTTGGAAGAGAGAAGAAGATTGTTTTATTTTATTTTATTTCATAAAATATAATACACCCTTATATCCATTTTATAGTATTAACTACTAAGACTATCACTAATACCCACTTATAACTAATTACAATCTTACTATTTGAACCATGTGTGGTTCAGGTCTTGCTATGTCTTACGAGGGTGAAAGATTGGTTGTTCAGTAACGCATTAATATATAACCATTTGAAGCTATTGTGTACAGACCAACAACAATATTAGAGCAGCAGCAGGACATCACACGTAGATAATTTAATAAGTAGTTGTAGTGTTTTCTAATTGAATGTGTAAAATAATAATAAACATGTGAGTCTTAATTAAATCACATGCCTATTTGTGTTTTTAAAAGCCATGTGCTAGGAATGTGATCACCTTATTTTGTGCCTATATATAGAGGCATTTCCTCATTGTAATAGGAAGTTTTTAGATGATTAATAAACAAATACTTCTAAAAAATTAGAATTCAAGAGAGAGTTTTCCTTTTTAAAACCTATAATAATATAATAACAAAAGGCCTATGAGATCGTAATTCTCAAACGTAGTAGAAGTAGTAATTAACATGTGAATATTTAGTATTAGTTCAAAAACAAAAACATGTGAATATTAGTAAATTTTGAGGAGGAATAAGAATACATTTTGTGATTATTGTGAGAGGTGTAAAACCGAAACAATGCACTGCGGAAGCTTACAATGGTATACAACATCTTACAACACTCTAGTTCTAGGAATAACCCCTAATCACAAAATTTCAAATTACCAAACCAGAAATCAAGGAATTAAAATCTTCAATTTCTCAGTAATCAAATCAACTCAATTGTCACCTACAGCAAAATCTATTACAAGCACTTCAAACCCATTTGTTAAGCATTGTGTAAAGCTACGCCAAAGCTCTTCTTATCGTCACTCTCATGCTTCTGTTCTTGTTGTTGGCTCTACACTTATCAGGTCTTCTTTTCTTTATCCCAATTCTTAACTGTTCTCTGATTTTAAGGTTCCACTTATGTGTAATTCTGTTTAAAGGATATGGGTTGTAGAATTAGGTAATTGTTTTATCCGGGTTTGATGTTTCCGGCTGTAATCTTGCTAATTTTGAAATGGGCGCTTTTTATTTTATTCAATTTGGTGTTCTTATGAATGAATTGTAAAATTTATGGATTTTAGTTTTTCTGGATTGAGTGATTAATGGCTAAATATTAACAGCAATTCTTGATTACTGGTTTTAGCACTAGTTACTCTGAATTTGCGTTTCCGTCTCCCAACAACAGTGTCATATTTCCTTTCAGGTTACAATGTTTTTTTTTTTTTTGATTTGGAGTAGTGTTATAGGACAAACAAGAGAGCTAATCCAAAAGATTAGCCTGGCTTGGTGGGTGAAAGAGCCCATTTGCCTATAAACCCCACGCCATTTGCATACAAAACCGATGTAAGACAAGTCTCATACCTTGCAATTAGGTTAGAGAATCTCTACGGGCAAGAAGAGGGCAAATTAATCATTCGGAGTGGCGATGAGAACCGAACAAAGCCACTAGACTAATCCTTAGTTCTCTTTGGTAACTTCAATTGCTAAATGCATTGCTTTATTTGCAGCAAAGTGGCATGTGGCAAGCAATAATAAATTTAGCTGTTTGCTTAAATCAAAGGGTTAGGCTGAGCAATGTAATGTTGTGGCTGAGAATTATATGCTATACCATTGCTGTACTCCCTCCGTTTCAGAGCAAATGTTTCATTTACTTCTGTACTAATTTTAAGAAAGTGCAAGTTGATGGATAAAACAAATACTTTGAACAATTAACTTTCTAGAAAGGATGTTAGGATTATTGGTGACGTGGTTCACCAAATAATCAAAATAATGATTAAGGGAGTTAATCATGCATGTTAGTATTAAGCTAGAATAGGACAAAGTACAACATTGTAATTGGTTGTGTGGGAATCAAGCAAGTACCATAGTAATGAAGTAATGAAGTAAGGGACCATGAGAACGCAAGTGTTTGAGGTTTGTAGTACTCTCATTCACACCATGGACAAGAGTACAAGGAGTAATGAAGTAAGGGACCATGGGAACGCGTGGAAGGCAAAAACGCATACAGAAGGTGCTGTACTGCACCTGCTCGAACGAGCATGGCACTCGCTCCGACGAGCAGGCAGCAGCCTTGCTGCTCTGACTCGAAAATCAGCTGTGTTGTTGGCATACTCCTCTACACTTCTAAGCCCCTTTATTGTCTATATATACCTTGGTCCTGTTGAAGTGCCCATTGTTACCCACATGTGAGTTGTCCCACATTGGAGAAAGAGAAGAGTATGCATCACTTTATATACTCAAGGAGTAACTCCTACTATTACCAATTGATTTTAGTAGTGAACCTTCTTTGGGTTTATGAGTGGTCTATTTCTTCTCCTCCTTATTTGGATTGCCCAGGCCCATTTTCTAAATTCTATCAGGTCCTAGGTTCTTACTTGATGCCTCAATAGTCTCATTTTGTAGAGCTACTCTACCTTGCTTTGTTTCTCCCTAAATAGCTCCCCTCTTTCTTACATTAAACCTCCATTGTAATTGTTATTTCTCCTCTAAACACATAATATAATCCTAGCTTAGATGGCTGATGTAGCCCATTGATTGCTGAACCACCTTAAATACTTGTCTTGATTATTTCTATATTATTGTCATTCATCATAAACTTGCTCTTGTGATTCCTACACTAAGACACAACACAAATTCCAACTTAACTTCATAGTTCATACTTTTGATCCTTGAGTGAGGTCTTTGCCTCTCCTTTCAAAGGAAAATTTGACAATTTTCGGGAAAATTCCCAGAATAGAATTGGAACATTTGATCTAAAACATAGGGAGTATGTTTTTAGCTATGGAAAATTTTCTACACTTTGTTTGAATTAAAAACCAATTATTTCTTCCTAAGCATGAAGTTTGATGTTTGTGACAAGTAATTGTGACTATTACATACAGGGAAATACATGAGTTTTATAAGTTGAATCAAGAGCTACAAAGTCCAATAGAATGTCTCTTTTTGCTTGATAAAGGTGAGATTCCAGAAGAACTATGTGATATTCCAGGAGAAAGAGTGTATGTGAGTTCTTTGGTGATGAAAAAGCTTGCTGGTGTTCAATCAACGGAGTCCATTGAAGTTATAGCTCTCATGACGATGCCTAAATCTTTCGTGAATTTGAGTGATAACCATCAAGAGATGGATTGTATGAAATGGTTTAATTGCAGCAATGCTCATCGTATTCTTGTTCTTGAAGGGATCCAGGTACATAATGATTGCCTCTCGTTTTTGTTCTTTGACTCGGAAAATTTTGTTGCAATTGGAATGATTTTTTTCCTTCTTCAACAGTACTTTAATCTGAACTCTATTGTCTCATGTTGGTTTCTGCAGGACCCTGGAAACCTTGGTACACTGCTTAGATCAGCTCTGGCATTCAAATGGGTACGAAAATATTCGCTTTCTTGTCTTTGTAGCTGCATATCATTTTCATTTTTGCTGATTTGTATGGAAGAGAACTCTCGAAAATCTATCAAACATGATTTTGGATGTTCAAGTCATGAATGATTTACACAATTACTCATTATTATATTATATAGCAGAACTTATGTATACAATTATCTTGATCTGTCACAGAAAGGTGTTTTTCTACTTCCGGGATGCTGTGATCCTTTCAATGAGAAGGCTCTCAGAGCTAGCAGAGGTGCTCCGTTTCAGCTTCCCCTAGTTTCGGGGTACTGGACACATCTTGAAACCTTTAGCCATGCTGTTCAAGCAACGATACTTGCAGGACATCCTGACAGTACTGATCAACTCAAGCCAGTTCATAAGCTATCTCAAGAGCTCGCACTTTCATTAGCCGATAAACCATTATGTTTAGTTCTAGGCAGTGAAGGTAGCGGTCTTACAGAGAAGGCAAGGCGGTACTGTGAACTAGTAAGCATTCCCATGGCTGATCATTTTGAGTCTCTTAATGTCGCGGTGGCTGGTGGAATATTTATGTTTATGCTTCAATCTGAATCAGAAAACCTACACACATGAATTGATCTCATATAACTATAGTTTTCTCTTTATTTTGCAATGTCATAGAATTTTTAGATGCTTGTGTTATAGGAAGTTCATATTATGCAATGGTAGGAAAAGTTTTTTAAGGTGTAAAAATCCAACGTTTTAGGCTATTTTAAGCGGTTTTCATGCTTTAGGCCGAAATATGGCAATATGATAATCTCATCACCCTGTTACCGTATTACCATCTCCGTTACCGCAACCCTGACCGTTACCATATTTTTGCACAATGTTACCGACCATCTCCAGAGTATAAATATTCTCATCTTTAATTCTATTCTTCTTAGGATTAGTTACCAAGAATAATACTAACTTTTGATTAACCATGAATAATACCAACTTAAGGTGTTTTCCGTTAATATAAACTAGGCTTTTGCTGCTGGAAAGTGCATCAATATGGCAAAAACCTGACGCTGAGTCGGCATTCCTCCATACGCCATGGACGCCATGGACGCCGACTCGGCTTTGTCTTCTGGAAAATTCCTTCAGCCTCATCAATCAACGACGAATCATCTTCTTCATTTTGGCCCACCAAAGCCAACTAGGCTTTTGCTGCTGGAAAGTTCATGTTTCCCCACACTTGATTCATCCATACATCAATATAAGACTCAATTCGAGTCACCATCTTTCAGCATTATATTTCCATAGAACAAACATAATCGAATTTACAAATGGCAATTCATCCTTCCTTGCGCCAAAAACAAAAACAGTCTTAAAATTTTCATGTCAGTGGAGCCAACAAAATAGAACAGACCAAAATGGAATACGGAACAAATTCAAAACTAAGGAAGGCGGAAGTACCCAATTATAAGAGATTAATTGTCTATGATAGTAACAAACGCGATGTAGAACAGTAGAAGAGAGAATGTGATGCCAATTGCCAAGCCTTCTGAACTCACAAAGACATTTACTCAATTGTCAAACAAAACCTCCAGTTTAACATATGTTCAAGCTCTCTAATGAATCTCATCAAACTGGAGGGAAGATGAGAGTATGAGACACAAGAAACTAATCAATATATTGCTTCAAATTGGTTCTACCCTACAACTTCCAGCTACGTGTTATTTTATTATTCTTTACGTTGAGTTCTTTTTGACGAGGACCAATGAGATAGAGATACTTCACAGTTTTAAAATTAAAAGGTCAATTTTAATACTTAAAAACCAATTTTACAACTTAAAAAAATAATTGCATGATGTTAAATTCTCATTTCAACTTTTAAAATAAGATGAATTAAACATTAAAGTTATATTAAAAACTTTGAAATTGACCTTTTAAGTCTTAAAATTGTATTTTTAAGTCATAAAATGGTCATTTTAATTAGTATGTCAGAATATTTTAAGATCCGAACGAATTACACGACTAAGACCGATTCACATGAGAGTAAACTATGGAAGAATTAGAGTTGAAATGTCTCACTACACCGTTGCCATCAATAGTATTTAAAGGCCAAAATCGTGCGGTTCTCTCTACTAATATCTCCCCAAAAATTGAAATCGGCGACTTCTACATCTCTGTTCTCTAGAATCATCTTCTTCGTCCTAAAAGAAATCATGCCTCGCCGAAGCTCAGGTATTACCTTTTATCTTTCTTGATTTCTTCTTATTATTATGCCACACTTTATCATAGGTTTTTCCAATAATTTATTCGTGGTTTTTAGGGTTTTTTTTGGTTTTCCCCATTTGTCAATCTTTTATTGGAACTTATTTTGGTTTTTTTTTCACTTGCCAAACTGATTCAGTGTTTGGGTTAAGCTATCATACGGATTTCATCAATTCATAATCTAGTCTGATAATTACATTTTGGATATAAAAGATAATCGGAGTTTCAAATTTTTTGGTCGACCTAAATAACATTAGATTGAATTTTGTTTGAAGGATTTGATTTGATGAAAGAACTCTGTTTCTGAGTGCTCTTGCATTTAGGGTGTGTTTGGATTGAAGGAAATGGAGGGAAAGGAAAGGAAGGGAAGGGATTTGGAGGGAGGAGATATCCCTTGTTTGGATAACAAATTGGGAGGGAAGGGATTTGGAGGGAAAATTTGGGCAAGTTTTGTTAAGAAGACAATCTCTCCCAAAGAGGAAAGATTTGGAAGGAAAACAATTTCCTTCCTTTTCCCTTCTCTTCTAAACAAACAATACACTTTTTCTCCTTATCCCTCCCTTTCCTTTCCCTTCTTTTCGTTCCCCTTCCCTTCCTTTCTTTTCTCTCCTAATTTGCTATCCAAACATAGTGTTAATGATGGTTCTAAACTTAAATTCGCGTGAGGAAGGAGGCTTGTGCTAGTTTCGTGACATTCAGCTAAGACACTCTTGCATCTTATATCATGCGAACTAAAATAATGTCGTAGCGTTTTCTTTTTAGCTTCTATTTAGCTTCGTGCTGCAGTTCTTAAACTTTGGTGTTATAATAAGTATGAAAGAGTTTTTAGGTCACCCATGACCATCGCGCTATATTGCTTGAATTTGGTGTCAGATGAACAAAGGAATTTACAGTTCATCTCCTAGAATCATATATAGTGTTAAGTATGCAAGAGTTGCTATGTCAATGTCTACAAGTAGCACACCACATCTTCTGAATTTGGTGTCAATTGAGCAAACATTTTAAGTTATGGGAAAAGAAATTAAAGAAACAGATTGGTGTAAGCTAAAGTCTAGACATAAAATGTAGGATTAACATTCTTTATACCTTGGAGGCAAGGTGAATTAGGCAAAACAATTTGTATGAAACGAGAAACGTATGTAAGATTACACTTAGTTGAAGCTTCCGTTGTAACTTGATCCTACTTAAAAACCCATCTCCAAATCACGCTAGTTTTGCTTTGTCCTATGCATCTTAGCTCTACATATGGACTTCAGCTTCCTTGCATACTCAATTTGAGTTTGATATAACAATAAGAATAAATCTTCTTCCTATATAGGAACTTGCCCGGACAATCTATTCAGATAAGTTAAACCATCGTATAAAAGGTTTGGCTTGAAGTATCATAGTAGTAAAATTAAATACAAATGTCCTACCTTTGAGTGAGTGCTTTAAGTATCTTGGCTTAGTTTTGTTTTGACAAAATTACGATGATAGAGCAATGCTACTTTTTGGGTTCAAAGTTAAAACATTGGGTTATTAGAAAAGATCATTGAGGTAGCTCAGATGTGCATGACAAGATCAATGAGTGAACATATTTTAAAAGTATAGTGTAAAATATGTCCACACTTTAAGCTTATTGCATTCGAAATATGGACATATAATCACTAAATGAAAGCCGATGAGTGAATGTATCCTAAAAGTCATTATCAGCATCATCATATCTAGTGTATCTGCTCATAAATACTATAATTAAAGCCTAAGGGTCTTTGGTCTAGGGTCTAGGGAGGGATGAAGGACGCAAACAATCATAAAGAAAGATGCGACAATAAAGTCCTCAAAAAATAAAGTAAGATACTGCAAGACAAATAACTTGATAAGACAAGATAAGATTAGAAAGCAAGGAAATATAAAACAATCATAAAGGTTATATGATTGGATTTCGGTATCTCCAATTGATTTTACCCTAGTTAGGTCCTTGGAGAGGCGCAACTTGTTTTACTTCTATCGTCTTTCATTAGCCTTGCATCGACTTCTCTTGCTATTAATCATAATATCCCCACCCTTCTCACAACTTTTCCATTTCACATGCCTGAACCATGTTAATCTACTTTCACATATTTTTGGGGAGATGGGTGCAACTCTTAGTTTTTCTCTCAAAACCTAGTTCATGATCTTACCCACCATGGTGTGTTCACACATCCACTTTAACATTCACATTTCTACTATTTTCATCTTATGATCATATATCCTTTTAACTTGCCAACATTGCGTCTTATACAACAAGAGGTTAAAGTGTGACTCGATAAATTTACCATTTAATCTATTTGAAATCATCTATCACATGGCACCGAACACCCTTGTTGCTACCCTCCACATGAGTCATTCAACTTGAATTCGATGCAATATATCTTCATCAATCCCCCGATTACTCTGGATTACTAATTCGAATTTTTTGTATTTGTTTGTTTGTGCAACATCTTCTCCAACACTAACGTAAGGTTCTCCCACTTGCACTTCCCCACTTAAATTGCATCGTAAGTAATCTATTTTAAAACAACATATTTGCAACCATTTTCCTTCTAGGGTTAGTGGGCTAACCTCCAATCTTCGAGCCCTGCATTGATTTCATCCCTAGTTTTCGCTATGAGCATACTATCATTAGCAAACAATATGGACCACAAAATGCTTTCACAAACACATTTTGGCAACTCATCAAGTATTATAATGAATAGGAAAAGGCTTAAAGTCAATCCTTAATGCAAACCCACTTATACGGAAATCACAGTGTTAAACATCGTTGGCAATACCATTAGAATACACTATTCTTTGCTTTTTAAGTTAGAATTTTTCCTAGAGAAATTATTTCTTTAACTAAGCGTAGTGAACTTAAAAATGAAGGATATTATTTAAATGAGAATGTAGACAGGATAATCCTCTATATTTTTTTCAATTTGAAAATATCAATTGCATTATATGTTTCAAGAAGTTATATAGTACTAAATTTAAATAATGCACTCGAAAAATAAGTATCAATTTACAATTTACAACAAATAATTGATTTATCGAATCACTGTTATAAGAGTTTATTGAATTAAATTAAAATTATGGAAAATTATAAGAAACTACCTATTCTATATCCACTTTTGCAAAAAAAAAAAAAAAACTACCTATTCTAATTTTTTTTTTCAAAAAACTACCTTATATAACCCTAATGTTTGCAAAACACTACCAGCTGACGGATTTCGTTGGTTGACCGTTAACTTTTTGTTTGACCCATCATGTGATTTGCACGTGATGTTATTAAATGACCATTTTCCTCTTTATTTTTTCTATTTTCCCCTCCAATTTGTTGTTCTTCTCCTGTTCTGCCCTGTTATATTTTTCTCTCTTTTCCATATGCTAAACATATTTAAACAATACAATTGAAGCACATTAATAATAATTTATATTGCATAAAAGTCTTGAGAATACAGGAAAAGGTCCCAAAAGCAACAACTTACATGCTAATCCCACAACATAAACATAGTTTTTCAAAACAACAAAGTTTAGTTTTACTACATAAACAAGGAATTTTTAAACTTCAATTTGACAAAAAAAAACCAAAATACAATCTTATGTTTACGATTATTGAACTTGATTTTTTTAGTCATAAATTAGTATTAGATAGGCCGCATAAAGTCTAATCTTCATAAGCGATGAATCTGCACGTTGATATGTTTTCTGTTGAACTTACAAAAGCTTGTAAAATATAATTGATTGATTGAATTTGCTGTTTATTACCGATGTGATTGGGCTACTTACAAATTTACAAGTGTGGGATCTAGTTTTATCTCGTAATGAATTTGCATCCTTGTTTTGGATGTGCAAACTTGTTGTCAGATAGAAATTTTTTGTTATATCTTTGCTGCAGTGAGAGTATTTATATTTATTCATGATTTTGTTTAGTCTTAGCAACGAGGGTGTGGCTTGAACCTAATGAAATTCATCAGCTATTAATGCGTGTGAGTTGGTTTAATTTGATAATCAGGAAGATCTGCTCCTCGTCCTGCTCCTCGTCCAGCTGCTCGTAACCCTCCTCAGCCAGGTATGCAATAATCTTTCATGTTAGTATTTATGTGTTGATGTCTTGTTGCCTCACGTACGGGAAGAATTGTTTATGCCTTATTTTGCTGCAGTATCGTTGGTCATTGTTAGGTAGGGTTGGTGTTATGTCTCTTCAGGCCTTGGCGCTTTGCTATTCAGTCTCTTACGCCTAAGTCCTGTTTACTCAAATTTATGTTCTATTCACACTTTTAATTCTCTGTTTACAGTTCACCATGCTCCTCCACCTGCTCCAGTTCAAGCTTCAAGTGGTGGATCTGTCCTTGGAGGCATTGGTTCTACTATTGCTCAAGGTATGTAAGGTTTTATGATGTCAAATAAAAATTTTCAAATGCTTATTGTGTTGCTTACATTGTTTTTGTAATTTTTTCTATAGGTATGGCTTTTGGAACTGGAAGTGCTGTTGCACACAGGGCAGTGGATGCTGTTATGGGTCCTCGCACAATCCAACATGAGACCGTTGTTACGGAGGCTGCTGCTTCGCAACCAGCTCCCACTAGCACCGGCATTGGTGATTCTTGTGGAATCCACTCAAAGGCCTTCCAAGATGTATGTGACTTTTCTGTTTTTTAGAATTATGTAGCATCAAGTATTGTGACTTGTGACAGAAATTTGTGGAAACTACGTGTTTTCTGTAGTCTTCTAGAAATGATTGAAATTTGAATCTTCAAATAGTAAGTATGGATTATGGATTATGGATTATTTCACCCATTAAAATAAAAACATGAATTGGCTTTTGGTGAAAGTCATGGAAAATAACCGAAAGACTTATGATGTCTCTCTCTCCCATGCCTACTCACCCCTAAAAAATGTGTTGATAGGAACGATTGACAAATGAATTTTAATTGCTTATGGTTCTCATTGTTGGTATTTATTTTAATGCAGTGCTTGAACAACTATGGAAGCGATATTAGCAAATGTCAGTTCTACCTGGATATGTTGAATGAATGCAAAAGGAACTCTGGATCAGTCCTGGGTGCTTAAAGTTGATGTTCGGCGATTCAGTCGAAGAAATTCTTGAAAATTTATTGATGCTCTAGACTATTCAAAGTGGTGATCCGTTATGCATTATTTGATGGGCTGTTGTCTATTGCTCAATTGCTTTGTGAGAGACAATCAACTGGTCATGTTGATGTTATAATTCTTACTTGTATGGCTGGTGAATGTTTGGATTTTTGCCATGCTTTATAGTTGAATAAGAATGCCTTTTTTTTTTTGAGAATTGAATAAGAATGCCTTTGCGCCTTCAATGTTGCATGATTTACTAGTCCAGTGATTGTGCAGGCTGTTATTTATTGACCATGTTATTGCGTTGCGTTTTAGATGCAATGTTACAGACGCTATTTTGGCTCTAGGGGCAGATCTATCTGAAAGCTGAAGGATGAAGGCTAGAGGCTTAACAATGTGTAGTTTTCTTCTCATTCACAGTCTCTGCTTTGGGTTTGTGATTATGATCAAATTGTGCCAAGTGAGAGATGATGTCCTTTTATTAGAAATTGAAAAAATGAACTTTTTTTTAAAAAAGATTACAAAATGTGTTTTGGGAATCTTAATCCTCAAAATAAGTGTTTAAGGTTTGGCAACTGTTTGTTATTACTAACAACGATTAAATAATCTTGGCAAAAAAAGTTAAAAAAGTATGTTACATTTGTTTTTGTTAGGACATGCTTGTATTGGGTGTAAATATTTAAGGGGGGAAATAAAGTCAAACTAATGAAATGAAAGCAAATATAGATGCATTTAAAGTAGTTAAGATAGTTGTGAAGAAGGTAAAATGAGCATGAAATAAAAATAATGAAGGAAAAAGAAGATGATTTTTCCTATTATGGAGGTAATACATTCCCCCACCCTCCCCTAGGATACATATTTACCCTACAAAATTGAGAGTTCCCTTCATTTTTCATTACTTTGCAACCGTTCTTCTACCTCTACAACAATTAAATTTCACTAATTTATCATTTCTCAACTTTATTTTTTTATTTTGACTTTTTTTAATATTTACATCCAATACAAGCGTGCCCTTAGTATTACTGCATTAGCAAATAAATAAGACTTGGTCAAATTAGGTGCCTCTTCGTTGTTCATAATAGTGAATAAAGGTTTGACATTGTTAAGTTTTTTTTTATTTATTGTTAGTAACAACCAATAAGACTGGTTTTTATTTTTCTTTTTCTTATTCAGTTATTAAATTATTTTTTTACCTTTTCATAGTTATTAAATTAGCCTTTGTGGTTGGTTAAACACACTGTTTTATTATTTGCTGTAACAATGAACATGTATTCTAAAAACAAAAATCAAATTGTCTAGTTTTATTCTATCCAAACTCTATCAGACCGTCTGTGTTTAAGAGATGACTTCTAAAAGCTTAGCCTATTAGATTTTAATTAATAAACAGTGTGTACCGTATTCTTCCTACCTTATACACATTCTGCGTAATAAAAAATCAAAAAACCACATTCTTCAATTATTTAACTGTACATTTATGCTCTCAACTAAGGGTGTTCAAAAATATCAGATGCTAGTTATCCAATATCCTGTTCTAAAAACTTGATAAATTATCCGATTTTTGAAATTGGATAATTCAAATCGGATACCCACCTTTTAAATCGGATACTATATACTGGATCTAGATCATATTATTGGCAAAATCGGATATCCAATTTTCTAGTTCTTTTATTTTTTTTTAAATATATAAGTATCTTTTAATAAACGTTTTTTGTTTAAGTTGTTGAATTTACTAATAGGTACAATTCTATACTATAACCATGTCGCCCTAATTTATTGTTAATTAATTTAAATTTTGAAAATCCACCATATTTCAGAAATAATTTGTATTAAGAATTTTAAAAATAAGCTTAATTAAAGAAAGAAAGTGAAGTGAGTGTAAATATTTATGTGTAAAAAAACTTAAAATTATTTAAAAAAGACAAAAAAATCTTCAAAACCGTATATCCGGGATTTGATCCATATTCTATCGGATATCCGAAGTTCGGATACTTGTTTTTTCAGACCAGAACATAAAAGTGATTTTCACTATCTGAAAAATCGGATATTTAGATTTTTGGAATAAATACCCCTTCCCTCAACAATTACAATTTAATCAAATTCTCATCATTCTACCCAGTGTATTCCGCTCATAAAAACTATGGACAGGGTCTGGGGAAGGAAGGACGGCGGCAACTCATACCCTTAAAGGAGAGCGCGGCAACTCGAGAAAGATGAAGAGACGTTCCTGCCACGTGAGAGCTAAATAAAATGTCTATATAAAAAATAAATAAGCAAAAACAATTATAAAACTAAAAAACAATAATACTAATATTAATAATAGAAGCGAGAAAAAACAAGAGAATATGAACACCAAATCATCAAGAAAAAGCAATAGAAACGAGTAAAAACAATTATAAAATTTAATCAAATCATCAAGGAAAATTAATAGATTTAATTTTTGAATAATTGAAGAACGTGGTATTTGATTTAAAATTATACAGAATGAAACTGATGTATGGAGAATGGCAAGATATAGGATGGTGTGTATGGCGATAGACGGAGCTCTGAAGATTTTGGTTTTTTTCTCTTCAAACATAGCCTACCCCCATGCGTTGTTGTGGTGCCTGGTCCTTGGCTCCCAACTTCAATGGCTTTTTACCCTTGCGGGGTTTTTTATAGCCCATCTGCTATAAAATATATAGTACCTTAATATTAATTTTGATATTATTTTGAGAATGAATTGAAAAACTTCTATTAATTATGTTAAAAAATTGAATTATTTGATAGCTATTTGCTATTTTTATATTTTGTGCATTTTAATTATTTTTTAATAAAATAAACAAAATCAAATAACTCATTATTTATTTTGAAATTATGAACGGCTTGTACATAGTGGTATAGAATTACCCAAATTATTATTGATATTGTTTGATATAATCAAATCAATTTAATTGTTTTTATCTGTTCAATGAAGAGCGAAAGTATCAAAGACCGCCCAAGCTCCAAATTTGTTTACAGTCTACGGAAATCATAATCTACAATCTCCAAACTTTTTCCCCTCTCTCCTCTGACTCAAAAACTCCATTTCTAGGGTTTCTTCTTCACTTTCAGCTCGATTCTATCAAATTTCTCTGTCAACAATGGGGGAAGAAGATCAATCACAGCCACAAAAGGCGGTTTCCTTGGGGCAACGACTTATTCCTGTGGTAAACAAGCTTCAAGACATATGTTCTCAATCAGGAGTTTCAATTCCGATTCATTTGCCGCAAGTCGCGGTTGTCGGAAGCCAAAGTAGTGGAAAATCAAGCGTAATTGAAGCTCTTGTTGGTCGCGATTTTCTTCCGAGAGGTCCTGATGTTGTTACTCGAAGACCTCTTCTTTTGCAGCTTAATCAAACTAAGATTATTAATGGAGGTGATGGTGATGAGGTTGAGTATGGTGAATTTTTGCATTTACCTGGCAAGAAGTTCTATGATTTCTCTCAAATTCGTAATGAAATTCAGGTAAATTTTAGACTTGTTTGATTTTGAATTTTCAGATTATTGAATTGATGGTTTTAGTTGCTTCTGAATTGTTTTTTGTTATAGCAAATGCTCTAAAAAGATTTGCAAAATGTAAAGAAACCTAAACAAACACACCAAGAATTGGAAGTGGAAAATCCTAATATCAAATTGATATTAGACTATAAAACCACCCCATGGATGAAGACAATTGTATTGCTTAGTTCTTGATTACACACTAATCAATTCTAACAATGGAGATGAAAAACTATAGAGATTACAAGAGTAATTGTAAAACCCCAATTCGCTGAAGAAACCTTATTATGTGGCTCTCTCTCTATCTAATTTTAGAATTGTTTGATTTTGAATTTTCAGTTTATTGAATTGATGGTTTTGGTTGCTTCTGAATTGATTTTTGTTATAGCAAATGCTCTAAAAAGATTTGCAAAATGTAAAGAAACATAAACAAAGACACCAAGAATTGGAAGGTGGAATTTGATATTAGACTATAAAACCACCCCATGCATGAAGACAATCGTATTGATTAGTACTTGATTACACACTAATCAATTCTAACAATGGAGATGAAAAACTATAGAGATTACAAGAGTAATTGTAAAACCCCAATTCACTCATGAACCCTTATTATGTGTCTCTCTCTATCTAATTTTAGACTTGTTTGATTTTGAATTTTCAGTTTATTGGATTGATGGTTTTAGTTGCTTCTGAATTGATTTTTGTTATAGCAAATGCTCTAAAAAGATTTGCAAATTGTAAAGAAACATAAACAAACACACTAAGAATTGGAAGGTGGAAAACCCTTATATCAAATTGATATTAGACTATAAAACCACCCCATGCATGAAGACAATTGTATTGATTAGTTCTTGATTACACACTATTTAATTCTAACAATGGAGATGAAAAACTATAGAGATTACAAGAGTAATTGTAAAACCCCAATTCACTCAAGAACCCTTATTATGTGGCTCTCTCTCTATCTAATTCAATCTCACTTGTGTTTATCTCTCTTGATTGCAATGTAATTCACACTCTCACAAATGATGAGATTAATGGGTATTTATAAGCCTTGGTAATGGACAACAAGAAAATAAACTCCCATTCAAATAGAACAAATAAAACAAAAACACTCGTATATCACGCTGTGCCTTGCTCGACTGAGAGTCATGGTCGAGCTGACCCACTTGACTCGGTCGAGCCAGCTGCTCGAATGGGTTGAGAGACGTGCAGCCTTGTTTCTGATCTTGAGTGCAACTTTCTGTTTTATTATTTTCAACAACATTCATACTTATCTCAAGCATTACATACTCCACACCATCATCCCAATATTGAGATTATGAGCCACAATCTAACAAATTTGATGGATTATTCATTATGGTGGTGAATTTTTATTGATAGAATTGATTATAGCTGTGAATGCTTTAATATGCTAAAGCCTCTCATTTTACTGTTCATTCAATCAATTGATTTTGCAAACTTACCGATACACTATTTAAATTCTAAATGTCTTTAATTGTGCTTGATTAATAATTATACAAAGTTGATATAAAAAAATTTACGTTGAGATGAATCAAGCACAATTCCACTCTTTGCCTAAAAAAAAGCACGATTCCACTTGACTGTTTTAATTTATCGATTGAGAATAAAATACAAACTAAGAGTTATTCTTTAAATAATGGCAAAAATAATTGGGACATTTGATTAGAATAAGAAGGGTATAATATAATCTATTAGGAGTATTTGATTAGGGAGAGTTACAAGGACATGATATTCCATGACTATGCAATCGATTCCTTGTTTAATGTTTTGATTCCTTTTAACTAAATTATTACGAAGATGTTGTTTTTTATGTACTTTGAATGGAGTAGTATAAACCATATTTAAGGCGTGTTCAAGGAATATCATACATTCTTGGTAATATTTGGTGGTACAACAACTGCATCAACTCGTTACCGCTTCTCTTAATGCAGTTGTGACCAAAATTGGAGTTTTGCACTATGGATGTGAGACATGATCATAATCAAAATAATGATTTCATATATCTCTTTGTTTGATATGAGTATTGGTGTTTTGAGTAATGGAATGTTTGAGTATTGTTTTAGAGAAAGTGAGAACGTTCTTCCCTACAAATCTTCAATTTGTATGTAGACTAAAAGCCTCTTCGTTTGTGCTTCTTTTAAGAATATTAGGGAATTTAGATTCAAGCTTTAACTATGTATTTACATATTCATGTGAGTATTTATGTAGTTTTATCTCAATATATATCATCAACATATCAACTTTTTTTTTTTTTATTTTTTTTTTATTTTTTTTTACATTAATCATAGCCACACCGTTAAGGTGTTTGATTCAAGTTTGCATTGGTATCTTTTTGTACTTTTTAATTAGGTTTGATTTGTCCTAATACTTATTATCAAAATATCTACTTGTTTGATTCATCTAAATGCAAGTATTAGCATATCAACTTTTTATACTTTGTAATTGTGTTTAATTATAGATATTAAAGCTTGATAAAGTGCATCGACATGTGTGCCAAATTGAATGAGAAACATAAGGTGGGACAAATGTTGTATTAGGCATTATAAGGTTTTTAATGTATTAGGTTGTAAAAGGTCTGTTGTAAGCTTAATCTAAATTTATATTTTTGAAAATATGAAAAACTAAGATAGAATAGATGTTGTCAAGTTAATAATTTACATCCCAATATCCGCATAACTAGTCCTAACCCGCAAGGTGTTGTGGTTGCATCATCTCGACCATTATCATAACCACAATGACATACACAAACATGTTAGAAGTGATTGTGGTATAATCCTCAAGCTCTTATGTGGAAAACTTGTCATAAGGTCACCATACAACTCTAATGCTACAAGTAAATTTATGATGAGACCTTTTAGTGACCTTGTAAATTCTAGGATTTCTCCACCTTTCTTGTAGACTTCAAATTCTACATGTGCTTTTGTTTTTTTAATGAGTACATCTCCTATATGTTTTTAGACTTAAGAGTGAGGCTTGTAAAATCAGATGGTACTATAATATACCAAAAATGTGTGGGAAGTATTTGTTATTACCAAACAAAACCGAATTTAACACAAATTAGATGAATAAAAAATGCTTTAAAGTCCAAGCTATCTTGTCCATTTTTGATTTCTTGATTCAACAAAATGTAGCACAATTAACCTCATGTTTGAAATTACAATCCTCGTGCCAATTAGATCAACCTATTATCCCTATCTTGAACATGGATACTATGTGATGAATTCTGTTGCAACTAAATTTTGTTAAATTTCTTCAATCCGTTATGGAATTCGACCAAACCTAAAAGATTGCGACCCGACCCATTACAAATATTCCTAACTTTATTGACTTTTTTATTTTTAGATGATATTTTCGAGTTATTAACTACTATTTTGTGGTCATTTTTTTTATTTTTGAGTAAATATTGTGTTTTTGGGTCCATATATGAAAAGATAACTAAAATTTTAATTTTAACAAAAAACATTACACGATATTTCAAGCTATTTTTAGCAGTACAAAATATAATAATAAACTAATAAAAAAAATCTTTGATCCATTGGGTCGATCTTTGGTATGGCCTAGCATCTAAATGAACTATTATAATATACTTCGTTGTATAGTTTCAGGTGTTCCATAGATGACTTCGCATTATACATCATCCATCAATATTTATTTGTATTTTATTTTTACTTATAGGTTTTAAACATAATTGAGATCTTATTTGATTCTTCTCATGTAATTTTAATTAATATCAAGTTCTTATAATATTTAATTATGCACACACAATTAGATGTATTAAAAATTGGATTAGTGTATTGACAAACGTGCATAAGTAAATGGGACACTTGAAGTGAATAGGATGGTTTACTTTTGAAAACTATGCAAACAAAGGAACCTTGATGCGAGAGCAGTAGATGTAATAAAGCTTCTTGGTTTGTAAGTTGGCATTGTAATGCCTTCCATTCCCTCATGGTACTAGTTGCAACATTTGGATTTTAGAGTGATGATATTAGAATTTCTATCGTAAAGGTCTTGCAAACAAAGACATTACATGGGTTCTTATATCTTGATGTTGGTGTATGTGATTTGAGGACCCAACTGGCTAGGATACTGGGATAATTATTGATACGACATTGAAAAAGTGTGAAGTATCTGCTTGTAAAAAATTGAACTGGGTTAATTTGTAAGGATAGCTTCTTTGGAGGGATCAATCATGGTTCTTTTAAGGGAGTTCTTTTTCCTTAATCATGGTGTTGTTTTACAAATCAGCCATCGTGCTCTATAGATTATGTACATCTCTTGTTTCTAATAGATTTCTGCTTCCTTCTTACGTACGATTGGGATCTCTCGTCAACGATTCCAAAGTCAAAATCCCAAAAGATTGGGATCTCCGGATAACAATGGCAAAGTCAAAATCCCAAAAATTGGGATCTCTAATAAATTAGTCTAATGGCCAATATTTGTATACCCATCTCTAGCTCCCAAAACCCGCAAAATTTGTCTCTTTTATAACTAACATCATTCTTGTCAATTGTAAGGCAAGTGGTGCATAATTGAGGAGATTTTTTTAATTTCAGGATTCATCGTGCTTGACAACATGTGTTCTAATGATTTTCAATCGTCAATATTTTTTGAAAGCAAGTTTTGACTTTTTTCTAGTCGAGTAACCCAACTCATTTGCCATTACTTCAAGTATTAGAATTCAAAAGAAATAGCATTTTCATATGTAAAAGTTTTCTTTTACGTCTCAAGCTTTTTCAGTGCTTGAATTTTGGTGTTATCTATCTAGGGCCATGCTATACTTCTGGTTTACAACCATCTCATGTCTATTGCGTTGGATGAAACTAGGTGACCTCGTTTACTGAATCTGTTAACTCTGGCTGTCTAGAAAAAAAAAAAAAAAACAATTCCAGAACAAGTGGTAGCGTATTGGAAATCTAAAGCGAATTTATTTTCTTTCAAGATTCAGCATGCTTGACATATTGTGTTTGCTACCTTAATTTTGCAATCTTTAACATTTTAGAAAGAAAATTTAGAGTTTTTTTTGTTAAATTTACCCAACTTGTTTTCCATTACTTCTAGTGTTAGAATTCAACAGAAATACATGTTCATCTGTGAAAAGATTCCTTTTAGGTCTTAAGTTATTTCAGTGCTTGAATATTGATGTTTTGTATTTAATGCCCTGCTATACTTCTTGATTAGGAAGTTGTCCAATACTTCATTAATCATCAATTGTGGACTAATATCTGTGCTTTTCTCCTTACCTTATTTCTTCAGGCTGAGACAGAAAGGGAAGCAGGAGCCAATAGGGGTATCTCAGAGAAGACGATCTCTTTGAAAATTTACTCTCCTAATGTTCTTGATATTACTTTGATAGATTTACCTGGGATAACAAGAGTTCCGGTTGGTGACCAGCCCTCGGATATTGAAGCACGAATCCGCACGATGATAATGAAATATATACGTCATCCTAGCTGTCTTATATTAGCTGTTACCCCAGCAAACTCTGATTTAGCTAATTCTGATGCTCTTCAGATAGCTGGAAATGCAGACCCTGATGGTAAATTTGCTTAATTTGTTTCTCATTTCCTTTTTCTTGTATAAGGCATTGATATTGTTAAAGGAAATAAGACCTGCAAAAGTTGGTACTGTAAATTGTTAATGATAAGTTTTTTTTATTATATGTTCTTTATTTTACGTTAGATGGATTGTATGTGAGGGCTTTTGAGAATAGTTGAGTATCCTTATTCTTAATTCCCTCATGTTTTTTTTTTTCAGGAAAACGGACTATCGGTGTAATTACAAAGGTTTAACTGATCTTCCTAATATTATTGTCATATCATTTTGCTATCTTCATTTCTTTAGAAGTGTCTGACATTTTCTGCCTTTGCATTTCAGTTGGATATCATGGATAGGGGTACTGATGCTCACAATTTGTTACTCGGTAAAGTAATTCCTCTCCAGCTTGGTTATGTAGGAGTGGTCAACCGCAGCCAAGAGGTAATGCTTTAAAATCTTAGTAGTTTTAACTTTGTCACTAGAACCGTAATTTTCACTTTGATACCTGTGGATTTGTTGGTTTCTTTCAGAATTCTTGGATCTCATGCGTGGTTTGTCTATTGAACAGGACATTATGCGCAACCGCAGTATAAAGGATGCTCTAGCAGCCGAAGAGAGATTTTTCTGCACACACCCTGTATGATTAGATTTTGCTGCTCATTTCATTTGGTTTTGAAGTTGTCAGTTTGTCAGTTTTAAACATATCCAATTGGTACAGGTGTATATAAAGCTAGCTGATCGTTGTGGTATCCCACAATTGGCAAAGAAGTTGAACCAGGTGCGGACCTAGATTTTGTGCTATAACCTCCTTGGTACGAACACTGCTCACAGTGCCTTTTTATATAGATTTTAGTCCAACATATCAGAGAATGTCTCCCAGCGTTAAGGTCAGCGATCAGCTCACAGTTGGTCTCTGTGACGAAGGAATATGCAAGCTATGGAGAGATTCCTGAATCAAAAGTAAGTATTCTGGATTTCTGTGTTTCCATCTTTTTCCCATTCATGAGTACATTGATAGTTCTGCTGAGCGCCTAACGCAGTTCAAGCTTCAAACCCTTTCAAGATGGGCTATTGACAAAATTATCAGGATGTAAACAACAAATACTGGACCATGGGCTATTGACAAAAAAAGGATGCCCTTAAGCCAAAAAAACGTGCTTGTCTTATTAACAATATCCAAAAATAATGGTGTTGTCTCAGTAATAACGCACATAACTCCAACTTCAACTACACAACTTCAACATCAACTAGTGAAACTTTATGGGAAAAGCTTGTGTAGAATTTTCCTTGTTGCCAATGCCAGTAAAAACACACCTACTATTTTGAGCTAATCATTGAACTTTTCTAAGTGATTGGATCTATCTAGCAACTTATAGAAAGATTCCGTGTACAGATTAGTCTCAATTGTTGATAGCTATTGGGTGTACCCATAGAATAAAAACAAGGCCGCATCGCATCGCATCGACCGCGTTGTAAAGGTTTTCAAAACAAACGAACCAATATTTCTTGCGTTGTAAAGGTGTAAAAAAACCGCGTTCTGGGCCGTGTTAAGGGATATCTTATGGTTTCGACCGATATTTAGGCGATATGATAACCACTTCACTCCCGTTACCGCATCAGCGCAACCGTTATCGCGATCACAACCGTTACCGCATTTTTATACACTATGAGACTTTTTCAATACATGAGACTTTTTCTTGTCATATCACGATGCCTATGTTTTAGGTGCAAAGTGAGATGTATACATCTTTATTCAATTACTTTGCCTTACACAGGCTGTTCCTTTCAAACCCTTGATCTTGAAAATGGCTAATAGTACAATAATACTACAACAAGAGTCTTTATTCCAAAATATTAGGTAAATATATTGGTTCCAATGGTCGTCCACGTGAATTATTCTTCTCCATTTATCGTATTTTTCTACCATCTCAATTTGTAAGTATAGATACTTCATATCCTTTACACTTCCGTCCTCTAAGTCATCTTTGGTCTTCCGCGACCTTTTTCTAAGTTTTTTGAGTTTCAACTTTCTATCTTCCTTATTGTTTTGCTAGTATCCCGTTTATATATAGGGTCAAGTTCCAGTGAGAACCAAGCTTATATAAGAACTGTGAAAACCAATATACATGATAAAAAAGTGTTACTTTTTACATGATAAAAAATGTGTTAATTTGGGGTAAACAGAAGTTACTTTTTTTCACAAAAAAACATTGGTACTTTTTAGCAAAAAAATGTTCCTTTCAAAAAAATTTCAAAAAATAATAGCAATACAAAACAACACGTTTTTTCCGAAAAGTGACACTTTTATGTAAAAAGGAACACCTTTTGAGTTTTGTTCATGACTTTTTTTTTCCTGAAAATAACACTTTTTTGAGGAAAGTATCATCTTTTTTTTAAAAAAAAAACTTTTTTGCATAAAAATTAACATCTTTTTAATAGAAAATAACACTTTTTTGTCAGATAGATTGGTTCTCACTTGAACTTCGTTCTATATATATATATATATATATATATATATATATATATATATATATATATATATATATATATATATATATATATAGCTTTTGGATCACATGAAAATCAATTAAAATGGTGAAAAGTGAAAACAGGTGTACATAAAGCTTAAATGGTATATATATTCCGATGATAATTCTATAAATAATTGGATATTATATATATATATATATATATATATATATATATATATATATATATATATATATATATATATATATATATATATATATATATATATATATATATATATATATATATATATAGGGCCAAGTTCTAGTGAGAATCAAGCTTATATGAGAACCGTGAGAACCAATATTCTTGACAAAATGTGTTACTTTTTTTTACAGAAAATGTGTTACATTTGGACAAAAAACTATTACTTTTGTTTTTAAAAAAAGTTGGTACTTTTTAGTACCTTTTAGCAAAAAAAAAGTGTTACTTTCAGAAAAAAAATAATTTTTTTCAAGAAAAGGAACTTATTACAAAGTAACATGTTTTTTACAAAATTAACACCTCTTATGTAAAATTAACACTTTTTTCTTAGTTTTTTTCAGAAATTTTTTTTGAAGTAACACTTTTTTCCCTATAGTATCATAAAATAGAGTAACACCTTTTAGCTTAAAGTAAAACTTTTTTAGTAAAAAGTAACACTTTTTTGTCAGGTCGATTGATTGTCACAGTTCTCATATAAGGATGGGTCTCACTGGAATTCTTCATATATATATATATATATATATATATATATATATATATATATATATATATATATATATATATATATATATATATAGGGTCAAGTTCCAGTGAGAACCAAGCTTATATGAGAACCGTGAGAACCAAACTCTCTAATAAAAATGTGTTACTTTTGGACAAAAAAATGTTACTTTTGTTTTATAAAAAAGTCGTTACTTTTTAGCATAAAAAGTGTTACTTTCAGAAAAAATAATTTTTAAAAAGTAACACGTTTTTTTCTGAAAAGCAACACATTTTTATGTAAAAAGTAACACATTTTTAAGATTTTTTTTCAGAATTTTTTTCTAAAAGTAACACTTTTTTGTCTAATAGTAGCATAAAAAACAGTAACACCTTTTTTGCCTAAAAGTAACACATTTTTAGTAAAAAGTAACAATTTTTTGTAACGTAGTTTGGTTCTCACGGTTCTCATATAAGGATGGTTCTCACTGGAACTTCTTCCTATATATATATATATATATATATATATATATATATATATATATATATATATATATATATATATATATATATATATATATATATATATAGGGTTAAGTTCCAGTGAGAACCAAGCTTATATGAGAACCGTGAGAACCAATCTACATGATAAAAAACTGTTACTTTTTCACCGAAAATGTGTTACTTTTGGCAAAAAATGTTACCTTTAAAAACAAAAACTGTTATTTTTTAGCAAAAAAGTGTTACTGTCAGAAAAATTTTCAAAAATTAAAATTATACAAAGTAACATGTTTTTTCCAAAAGTAACACTTTTTTATATTAAAAGTAACACCTTTTTGTAAGTTTTGTTCAGAATATTTTTTGAAAGCACATTTTTTTTGTCAAAAAGTATCATCTTTTTTTAACACAAAAAGTAACACCTTTTTAGTAAAACGTAACACTTTTTTGTAAGGCAAATTGGTTCTCACAGATGTCATATAAGGATGGTTTCTCACTGGAACTTCTTCATATATATATATATATATATATATATATATATATATATTATATATATATATATATATATATATATATATATATATATATATATATATATATATATATATATATATATATATATATATATATATGTGGTTTGGATCATGTGAAAACCAATTAAAATGGTGAAAACTGAAAACATGGGTACATAAAAGCTCAAATGGAGTACATATTTGGGTGACAGGTTTGTAAATAATTAGACATTTGCTAAATAGTGTACATATATGCTTAAAAGGTGTACATATTCAGATGGCGTTTTTGTAAATAATATGAATTATTTCTTCACAAAAAATATGTACACTCTATAAGATAATATGTACCCCTTTTGCTACAATATGTATACCTCTGTCTGATTTTCAGTTTTCACCACTTTAAGTGTTTTCACTTGATCGTACCCCTATATATATATATATATATATATATATATATATATATATATATATATATATATATATATATATATATTCTACTTCTTTAGAATTTAGTTTTTCAAACACCTGTTTGAAAGCCTTTATTTTCGCCTCACGAAATATTACTTTTTTCCTTGGCTTTGATTTGTGCTGTAACTTCATATTTATTTGATTCGTTTTCGTTAATTTTTTTCTTGTAAGATATCTATGGGGAAGGAATCTCATCCTTCAAATTTTTTCAGATTGTCATTGAGGGCTTTTAATAGAGCAGAGTTCACATGATGTAAAAATCTTCTAGATGTTTTTAGGTATGTGGCTATGCGCTGCATTCCATTTGACTTTCTGCTCGTAATTGTTTTTTCTATGATGTCATGTTTTATAGGCTGGCCAAGGAACTCTCCTGCTAAATATCCTGTCAAAATACTCTGAAGGTGAGAATTGGCAATTTTAGACACATTGTAGCTAATTGTTTGTATCTTGGTTATCCTGTATTATTTTTAGACACATTGTTTTGTTCCTCATTTCTTGATAAGTTGGGCAGTGAGTGCTGTTTGTAGTTTCTGTCTCATTGGTTTGTTTATTCAAACACTTATGGCAGCGTTTTGCTCTTTGGTGGAGGGGAAAAGTGAAGGAATTTCAATTTCTGAGCTGTCTGGTGGTGCACGAGTTCATTATATTTTCCAGTCTATCTTTGTGAAGAGCCTGGAGGTATGTTCTTTCTGTATATCTGTATTCTGTGTCTGAATTTGGACAAATGACATGTATGATCCAAGTTTTTGTGAATTTAGTTTGTCCTTCAGATATGACAATAAATAGAATGTATGTTGGAAGAGTATATATGCGATGCTAATTGGAATTGGTTTTCTAAGCTGTAGATCATTTACCGGTATTAGATAAGGTTGAATAAAGTATAATCTTTGTTAGTGATGATCTCTCATGTTTATTTGTTCTAGTCCATGTAGCTGACTCAATACTGCTGGAATTAATGCTTTGGTGTTGATGCATTGTTAGTATTGTTGCTTCTGCATGATATTTTGACATCACATTACTTGAGTATATTAATAGCTGATGTTACTAAATAACATTGTAGGAGGTTGATCCATGTGATGGATTGTCAGATGAAGATGTGCGAACTGTTATTCAGAATGCTCGGGGTCCAAGATCCGCTGTTTTTGCTGCCGAGGTTAATCTCTTCTTTTGGTGTCTAATGGATTGTTCATAAGCTTTTTTTGTTCTCCCAATTGTTATGCCAAAGTGTTTCTTTGCAAAAGATATATGATGGATGCACCAGGACATTTTAGGTTCAGTTTTAACTTGTATGGATTCAGATTTTCTCCATTTTGAAAATACGAATACTTTTTTCAAGTCTAATTGATATCGAAAGGATTCAGAAGGCACCTCATTTTTGCTCACGCTCCACTAAATTACAGCTTATAGTAAATAGAAGAGGCAAAGAACTTGGAAATTACCTAAAGTGAAAAATTTTTTTTCTTCTGTAATTGCGCCCAACTTGATAGTGCATCTGAATTATCACTCCCCTATTATATGCAGTTTTTTTTTTTCATCTACCGCTATTCTGGATTTCTAGTCAGTGGTAATTGCTTGCTTATTATGATAAAAAATACAGGTTCCTTTTGAAGTTCTTGTTCGAAGACAAATCGATCGCTTATTAGCCCCTAGCCTTCAGTGTGCACAGTTTATATATGATGAATTAGTGAAGGTGCAACTCTCTTTGTTCTATAGAAGGCAAAGTTCTTTTTATTTAACTGTGTTTTCCGGCTGTCTAACTCTTGAAAGTTCTGTTATGATGCAACATTTTAGATGAGCCACTCTTGCATGGTTAATGAGCTGCACCGTTACCCCGTTCTCAGAAAGCGGATTGATGAAGTTGTTGGCAGATTTTTGCGGGAAAATCTTGGTCCTGCAACGAGCATTATTGGACATATCATTGAGATGGAGGTATATTTGTTAGGGTGGGGGGAGGTTGTTATACGTTACTCTTGATTGTGCAATTCTTCTGAAACAATTGAGACATGCCAAACTTGTAATGAAGCAAGTAACATTTGTTTGCCGCTAAGTTTTAAACACTAGTTAAACTATTGATGAAGTACTTAATGTTCTCTTTAAGTTGGGAAATGCATTATGTTGACCTGAAAGTTATGGTTTGTATTAGTTTGAGTTAACCAAGAAATCCTGTATGCTACTTTTGCTTCTATTGCAACTTGCAAGTGAATATCATACAAATTAAAACTGAGGGTAAAAAAAGGAATGCAGATTTAAGAATTTTGGAATGACTCATTCGTAAAACTACGATTTGTGTTACATTGAAATTATAACTTATGTTGGTTCATAACAACCTAGAAAGTTCAAGAGTTAAGATATTAAATAACCTACTTGTGGTTTTGTGGTATAAAACACTCACGAGTCGTAAACCTTGAAGATTTAAATGCCTTGTTGTCAATTTGGTGGGGTTAGATATTCTGTCCTGAAAACATTCAGAACCGTACATATATATGATATCTTTTACGTTTTGGCATCTAAAAATGGATTTGGATAATGGTCATTCATTTATAAGAAGTATAAGTGAGTTCAGCGCTCTCCCCACTTGTTACTACCTAAAGCTGATGTTAAACTTGGTGAAATTTGAAGATACAGATGATTGGTGTTCAAGTTCTGTATGTTTTGCTTCTCTTTTTGTCTTATGTGAGCATGGAAAAAAATCGTGGATGTGTTTGAAGATACAGATGATTGGTGTTCAAGCTCTGTATGTTTTGCTTCTCTTTTTGTCTTATGTGAGCATGGAAAAAATCGTGGATGTGTTTGCGAAAAAGGTCACGATGTTGCGAAAAACGGCTATAACGGAGAAATAACACAAATTGCGGCCGATGCAATGTGATTTTTGCTAAAAATGTCACATAAGGAGAGTTTGATTTTATAATTGCATTTTTGTTGTTGAACGATTATTATGATGCAATAATATGGCTATAGCTATTGTGATTGCAATATTTGAGATTTTTTTAGTGTATAATTAATTAAATAATTAATTATTAGTTAGTTATTGTGTTTATCAACTAAAATTATGAGTAACTATAATTTAATTGATCATAATAATTAAAGTTCATGGGTATTAATGACATTTTAACCGAAGACAAATAACGTTGTAACAGTGTAATATCGTTATAACCGGAAACATAATGTGAGTCAAGCAATCCTGTAATTTTAGGCATTGCGGTCAAATCTTAAGATGGTGGATTTCTTGCCAGCTCATTTCCTTTTTTTCTTTTTGAGAATTTATATCTGTGTTTATGCTGCAGACGGATTACATAAACACTTCTCATCCGAACTTTATTGGAGGAAACAGAGCTCTAGAAATGGCACAGCAGCAAATTCGGTCGTCAATGGTTATTGTTCCAGTGTCTAGGCAAAGGGTACGAGCTCTCCTTTATATTAATTTTTTATATGTTTTTTCAAAACAAGTCTATTTCTCCTGAAGGTTATGCTGTAAATTGCTGAGCATCATGGTTATTGGATTTTGAATCAGGATAGTGGTGAATCTGATATGACGCAGACATCTGAGAGGAGTTCAAGATCTAGAGCAATTGTCAGGTCCCCAGCAAATGGATTTATTAAACCACCAGCGAACGGGGCAATCTCTGAACAGGTCTATTATGTTTACTTGGTTTATAAGTTTAACATCATGCGAAAACTTTTTTCTTCTTATCTTTGCAAATGCATGGAGAACCACATCCCGTTTCTTTGACGGATGTATCATTATGGAACACGCTGATTTTTGGTTTTGCTATTGCTTTCTTCAACCTTTTTTTTCTGCTTGCTTATTCAGGGAGCTCGAGCAAATGCAGAAGCAGATAGAAATCGTCCTGCTGGTAGTTTCTGTCCATTTGTGGTGTTTTGCTTGCATTCTTTTTCTTGCTGTAGTGTTTTTTGTTGTCCTGCGGCCCCTAGTTAAAAATCGTCCTGCTGGTAGTTTCTATCCCTTTGTGGTGTTTTGATTGCATCCATGAATGTGTAAGAGAGAACAATGAAAAAAATTAGAGTAACATTTGTTAGGTGTTGGAAATGTTATCTGTGCTTATTTCTCCAATTTGGCCAATAACAATGTGGGAAATTGGGTTATTCAGTCAAACAAAACATGTATCGGGTTCAGATTAGCGGCTCTGTTTTCAAGAGCACACTATACCATTCTTCGTGTGGACTGCAATTTTTAATACTCTCTCATTCACTACTAATGTCCCATTTGCTTTATGCTTACTATCCAATGCACTTATTCATTCCTTAATATCTCTAATTGTGCATTATTAAAAATTACGGAAAGTTGATATGAATAATCTTTGCATTGAGACGAATCAAACAAGATTCCACTTGACTATGTTTTAACTTAAATATTAATAATAGAATACAAATTAAGAGTAAGAAATAAATAGTGTCCAAAAAGCAAATGGGACGTTAGTGGTGAATTGGAGGGAGTAGTATAATCTTGTATGGACTGCAATTGGAGCATCATGTGTTAGGATTTTCGATAGTATAATCTCGTATGGACTGCAATTTTTGAAGAGTATACACCAGCTCTTTAAGTTAATCTACAAGATTTTAAAAAATAAAAAAAGGAAAAAAATATTTTCTTGTTTGCTGTTACTAACTACAAACGAAGGAGATAATATATTTTTCCTTTTTTTAAAATTATATTTGTAAATAAAAAATTATAATGAACACTAGATTGTTGTGGCTAATAGTGAGCAAAACTTAACTTGATCTTGTGACCTGGTCCCTTTTGTTTGTTGTTGCTAACAACAAACAAACTCTTAGGCTCGAGCAGAAGACGCTTGTCTTGGGAAATACTTTTTTCTCAAGCTTATTTTTAAAATAATTTATTATACACTTATCTTGGGAAATACTTTTTTTCCCAAGCATATTTTTAAAATTTTTTTATTAAGCAAATAAGTGTACTTATTTCAAAAATCTGTTCAAATCCTTCTGTGTCGGGCATGGGCCAAAGAGTAAAAAGTATGATTGTCAATTGTGCACTAGGTGAATTGATAGGGACATTTTCATTCATAGCACCTAATGAAATGAATAATGACAATTTGGCAATTACTTGCGATGTGAAACTTACGGTTTGAGTCTTCTGAGATGTGAAAATGCTCTATCTGATCGTATCATAACATATTTTCTCCATTGAATTTTACGTTTAAATGCAGCTAGTTCCATCTGGGGCATTTCATCCATCTTCAGTGGGACTGAGAACCATTCTTCGACTCGTGAGGCTCCTCGAAACAATTTACAAAAGGAACCAACATACAACATTGGTCATGCCTCTCCTAGCATTCATCTGCAAGAGGTGCATTTATAATGGATGTGTTGTCTTTTCTATTGATTGCTTTCTCAAAACTACAAATGTCTTATAGTTTTGTTCAATGTTGTCAGCCACCTACAACTTTGAGATCATCGGAGACCCTTTCAGAGCAGGAAGCTACTGAAATAGCTGCTACTAAACTGCTATTATCATCTTACTTTGATATAGTAAGAAAAATTATCGAGGATTCAGTGCCCAAAGCTATCATGCACTTTTTGGTTAGTTTTTATAAACGTTTATTTTAATTATAAAAGTATCCTATGTGAGATATGAATTAGAACTCATAGTTTGTTATTGATCAATTTCAACTCATCCTTATTTTCACTTTTTTGATGTTTGTATGCATATCAGGTCAACCATACAAAACGTGAACTGCACAATGTTCTTATTCAAAAACTATACAGGTATATGTGATATCTAGTGCTTATGCAAAGGCACAACGATATGCACCACTTTGAAAGATTTTTCAGATCTTATTTTGGATAAACTCTTTTGAGCTCGTCTAATTTTCATTAAGTTTGTTGTCGCAGAGAGAATCTATTTGAAGAGATGCTGCAGGAACCTGGAGAAGTGGCAGCTAAGAGAAAACATGCACGAGAGACTCTCCGAGTTCTTCAACAGGCTTTTCAGGTGAGTTTTAATGAGTTGCAAGTATTTGGCGAAAATGTCACCTTTAGCTCTGTTTGGCTATCTCATAAGTTACGGCTGTCACCTATTAATCAATTGGAACAGTATTACCCTCAACTATAGATTGTTCACAAATTTTTGTATGCTAAAGGACATTACTGAGACTAATTGAAGCAGTATTTGCTGGACACATCTATTTGGTGGTGCACTTATTTAGTTTTCTCAATATGTTTGCTTTCGTTTGTAGACATTGGACGAATTGCCTCTTGAAACCGAGACGATTGAAAGAGGATACGGCTTGGGCACTGACTCGATTGGATTACCAAGAACTCATGGTCTACCTCACGCATCCTCATATAACACGAATATGTTTTAAAGTTAAAGTTTGTGTGATGAATCGGAGATTCAAATCTATAGTTTCCACATGACTGGCTGGGTCTGCTCGGTGCTCATACATGCAGTGGAGTTTTTTGTGCAAATCATTCAATTATATGAACAGAAGATCACTCTTCATTTCAAACACCAGGTTTGATTAGTAACGCATTACGTCCGTCGTATCCAAGGTCTTGGTATATATTGATTCTTTGTTTACCATTCGTAAATGGAATGGGCAATAATAAGTTGTATAGTCGAGCAATAATCTGTTTTGTAACTGTGGATTTGTTTTTTGTGCTCCTTTCATTTTTGTTATAATAGGAGCTTAAGTTTCAAGTGTTTTCTGTTCAGGGCTGGCACAGATGACATTCGGAATTCTATATTCTTAATTGTTAATTGAAATCATCTGTATTTTATTTATCCAGAATTATGTATACCATAATTTCATCTCAAAAAAAAAATGTATACCATAGTTTTTCAATATTTCAATATCTTGACTTTATTTCGCCTCCCAAAAGGGGCTAAATTTTGAAAAAAATAATCTCATTGTAGTTGATAACCTAGCTAACACATTATCCTATATTAATGGACACACGAGAGAGGCTTCAAACTGAACTCGGGTACTGGGGAAACTTATCAATGTACTTGAGTTTGCCACCTTATTACCCAAATTTAGGCTACGTTCTCTAGTGTAGTATCTCTTATATTATAACAATTGAGAATTATAATTAGAGAAAAGTTATGCTTGAGTTATTTTTGTGGATGATTTTTCTATGACATATAAGGCTCTTTTTTTAAGTGGAGTATTACATTAATGTGAATACAGTAATACATGAAGTCTATGATTACTTGGCATATTAGCTAGCAATAACAACATTGAGAAGCTGGACCGAGGAATCCAGTGAAGGGTCACAAGCTGAAGCACATCCTCTTTTAATAGGCATCTTGACCATTCTAGTAAAGGCTCTTGCAATACTAAGCCAACATTAATTCCATGATTAAGACTCACTTAAATTAAATTCCTTTTAGCTCCATAAATTAATCGTCACAATCCCACACATTTAATCACCAAATTAACTCACCCATCTTTAATCCTTCATAGAATCCCACACACTATAATTCATATATTTTATTTTGGTGCGCTCAAGTCACCATTCAATCTAAACATTTTCAAATTTATCTAAAACTCTAAAGCTAAAACTAGACCAAAAATTAAATTTATATTGTTGTGATAAATTAAAGTGAAAAGAGGAATCAATTGCCTTTTCTATGAATTATTTGCTCATACTTATTAGATTCAAAAAACTGATGAAGGCAAAAACATAATGCGAAGACGAGTTGCTTGCACAAGGGCGAAGCTGTAAATTTAAATAACAAAGCTAAAATAACAAATACACTAAAAAATTATAGTCAAATTAGCAAAAGATATAAAACTCTCTTAAATTGCAATCGTTTTAATTCAATGAATTGTGAACATTACATGCCAATAATATTCCACTATCACACTTAATTCTTTAATTTTTTTTATTTTATTAATATTAAAATATAAATATAAACCTACCGAAATTTTGAAATACGACATTGCGGTCTGGTCCATTGATTCAACACTTATTTTCGATTATCATATTTCTGTCGGGAAATGTTTACTTTTTCTATACACTTCAATTAGATCATTTTTCCATAGTGTAATTTCTAAGATAATTACTTTATTTTTCTAATTGATCATTTTAACTTTATAAGTAATCATCTAAAATTACAAAAGTGATCATTTAAGATTATAAGTGATCAATTTAATTAAGACCACAAATAGACATTAGACTAATCTAATAGAAATATTCTCACTATGTCACATTTAAATATTTGTGATTATTATATAATAGGATAGAAACCCGTGCAATGTACGGATTTTTTAATACGTTGATATTTTAGTGAAATTTTATACGAACGAAAATATTAAATGAAGGTGCGTGATGAATTATTTACATACATACATTGTAATTAAAAAAAAGAATTAAATATAAAAAACACAAAATAGGTTGTTAATAAAGTGTTTATAAGTTTTGAAACACCTCTTATATACTACATTCTCAGTACGATAACATATTTCAAAATCCTACCTTTTTAAATTTGTAGAAATTTTGTCTCAGTTGTCAAAATCCCTAGTCATAAATAAATTAATTACCATACTATTATTGCCATAAATAAAAAGTTATTGGTTAAAATCTCTGATCTCATTGTTATTATTGTTATATTGTCATATAATTATTAAACTAAAAATTAAAAATCCCTGGTTAAGTTTACTCCTGCCGTATTTAGGAAAAGATTCCTGGTCATATAATTACTATACTAAACATTAAAAATCCTTGGTCATAAATAATCCTGCTGTATTTAAAAATTCCTGGCCATAAATACTCTTGTCAAAAATACTGGCCAATAAAAAAATTACACTTATCACTCTCATATTCATTTGACTTTTTTATCACTATACATTAAAATTAATATAATGTATGATGCTCCAATTTTGATTTTTCAAAAACGTACTAATAAGTTTGCATATAAAAATGCTTATTGAAGCTGATATTCCATACAATAAGAACACAATCATACATTCATATCTCCATCCACACAACTCATTTTACACATGTTTAATAATTAATTCACACAAATTCATCAAACCATAATAAATAAAAACTCCTTAGCTTAGCTTGTTTGGAAATACAAGTTAATTGGTTATTAGTAAGTCCAAAATGATGATCATTTAGAGGAATTACCATCAACCAAACCATGCTTTCCAAACAAATCAGGCATCTTTGTAAATGGCAACCTTAGTACCACAGGCAGAAATGTCACATTTGCAACCATGACCACATTCTAACACCACTTTGCCAGCATCTGGGCCTTCAGTTTTGGTCAAAGAACACACTTCTCCAACTCCACATGTGCATGATCCTCCTATCTCCTCCTCGTCCAATGCATCGCTATTGTTTTCGTGTAAGAGTAAGATTGTATACATCAGACAACAACGATAATAACAATTTAGCTAGAATAAATGTATGAGCTTTTTTCTTGTATTAAAACAATAAATAAATATCTCACTTTTAGTACAAATCATTTATGGTTGGTGCTCATTTATGTTTTAAAAATATTGTTAAATTAAAAAGACAAAAGATATCTTTAATTACTCCGTATTATACTTAATTTTAATACTTACAATTAGAGGTGTTCAAGGGGCCGGGTCGGGTCAAAATTTAAATGGGCCGGGGCGGGGCGGGTCATGCCAAATGATAAACGGGGCGGGGCGGGTCAAGCCCATTTAAATTCGACCCACTTTGACCCTTTTTTAAAAACTTCATAGAATTGGTTTTTTTATTATACTTTATGGCCCGTTGGGTCGACCCACTTATGTATATAATAATATCATTAAAAAATTTTTTAAAAAAGTGGTAAATTTTTTTCCGCAATTAATACTTATAATTATCCGACCCGCCCCGGCCCGACCCATTATACCAAGGCCCGTTAATGACCCGCCCCATTATTGACCCGACCCGCTAATGACCCGTTAAAATGTGACCCGACCCTTGACCCGTTGGGTCGACCCGCCCCGTTGAACACCTCTACTTACAATTGAAGTAGGTAAGTAAAATGTAAAACTAATGGTTAGATACTTAGATTAGGGGTTTTAAGAGTTAGAATTGACATTTTTAGCGGTGAAATGGGTGTTTTAAGGGTTGAAGTCGATAACTAAAAAATTAAATTAAGCCTCTGGAGAAGTAAAATTAAGGCTTGAAACAGGGAAATTAAGTGTTAGATTATATATATATATATATATATATATATATATATATATATATATATATATATATATATATATACACTACAAAAAAATTGCAAACTAGCGACTGCGGGATATAGTCGTAAATTGGTCGGTATTTGTAAATACCGACTACCCACCGACTAAAAACGATTAGTCGGTATATAATGGTCGGTAAAATAATTGAGTCGTTAAGTTAGTCGGCGTACCTACCATATATCATTTAGTAGGTGAATAGTCGGACCGCCGACTACATAGTTTTGTCGGTACATAGTCGCTGCTACCGACTAAATTTTAGTAGCTAAATAGTCGCTGTAAAAATAAAAGCGATTTTGTTTTTTTTTTTATTTTTTTTTTGAAAGATGTATTTTAAATTGTACCGACTAGCTGTCGACTCAATTTTTAGTAGGGAATTAGTCGGTAAAGTCAAACTTCAAATTTTGACCATATTTTTACCGACTAACCTGAGACTACTCATTTGGTAGGGAATTAGTCGGTAAAGTCAAACTTCAAATTTTGACCATATTTTTACCGACTAACCTGAGACTACTTATTTGGTAGGAGAATAGTCGGTAAAGTCAAACTTCAAATTTTGACCATATTTTTACCGACTAACCTGAGACTACTTATTTGGTAGGAGAATAGTCGGTAAAGTCAAACTTATGTTGACTGAAAAGCGTACCAAATTTTGGCGGTTATTTTTACCGACTAACCTGAGACTACTGTATTGGTAGGAGGGTAGTCGGTAAGGTCAAACTTATGTTGACTGAAAAGCGTACCAAATGTTGGCGGTTCTTTTTACCGACGGTTTTCCTACAAATGTATTAGTCGGAATCTAGTCGCTAGATTTTAAATATTAAAATAATAAAACTGGTCAAATGTGGTCAATTGTAAACCACATTTGACCAGTTTTATTATTTTATTACTAAAATAAATTGTCGCACGAATATAATAAAAAACGTAATAAAAAACGAATATAATAAAAAACGCAAAAATAAAATTAATAAAGAAAATGTTCAAACAAATAAATGTTTAATCATACAAACATAAAAAAAAAACAACCAAATAAATGTTTAATCATAAAAAAACACAAAAAAAAATGTTTAATCAACATCATCATCATCAAATAAGTAGGATCAGTTGGGTGGTGGAGGTGGAGGAAAACCTCTTTCGATAAATATGCCGCGCATAAAGCCGAGAAAGTGGTTTAACTCATCGCTCAAACGCTTATGCTCCTGCACTAGATGCTCAAACTCCTCCCTCGAAATGTTGGTGGACATGTTTTGAGTTACAGTGTTCAAGGACTGCTGTAGCTCATCCAACCTCTCGTTCACTAGCTGAAGGGGGGGAGGAGTTTGCTGAGTTTGACTCTGTGACGCCGCACTATCAGAGTAATAAGTCTCTGCGGCTTCACCAAGACCAAACACAGCCTTGGAGGACTTCTTTGTCGGATCCTGCGCTTCGACAATTCTGACGGCCTCAAAGTAGGCGTCATTTTCCTTCTCCTGAGGAGCATCTACCGGCAGCTCGGCATGGAGGCGTAAATACTCGTCCTGAACAAAGCATAAAACTATATAAATATTTCGGGCTTGGACATAAAAAACTAACTACTATGATTCATGATTACTTATAAAAAAAAACATCACTAATTGCACTTACGTTCACCGCCTTGGACTTCTCGTTGGCCCACTGCAACCCATCTTTTGTTTTCACCTTATGAGTGTGTAGAAACAACTCATAAGGGGTGGGGTCGCGTTTCTGCTTTTTTTCCTGTAAAAAAAAAAATGATTGGTTTAATAAAAATAATGTATAAATAAATTTTAAAAAAAAAATTTAAATTAATAAAAAGTTAATTATATTACCAATATCCGCCGTGTCCTGCGGGCCGACACGGAGCCGCCGGTATGGGTGACTTCTGCGACACCCGATGAATCGCCCCGGCGACGGTTTTTTTTCCCTCGCTCCCGCCGAGCCTGGTAGTCAGGAGCTGCCCAGGCGCGTGTCCACTCTCGCCAAGCTTCTGCCGACACCCAATCAGGTTTATACTCATTATCTGCTTCGAGACTTTTTCTCATTGAGTGAACCATGTCCTTGTACCGGATCTTGGCTCTCTTCAACCATTCCCTGCGCACCGTGTCGGTGATGGAGGGATCCCAAGACCATTGCCTCTGAAACGACAAAAACAATCAGTATTAGTACAATAAACAAGTCAGTTAAAAGTTAATCAAATAATGAAATAATGTAGTAAATATACTTACTTGAAACTGATCCCAATAGAACTCGATCGTTTCCTTTGATAGGTACTTCCAAGCATACCCATCAGGATCTTGGTAGGCCTCAAACGTCCTACGAATGGACGTTGATACTTGGTTGCCATCCACGTTGGCAAACGTGCCCTCGATGGGCAGCCATGGAAGTGGAGGTGGTCGGTGTAGGGGTGGAGGTGGAGGGTCCTCGCGTGGCGGGCCCTGGGCTGTATCATTATCCGGTGTGGGTGCGTTACGTGGCGAAGCACGTGATGACACCGGAGAGCGATCGACAGTCCCAGGTGCCCTCCTAAAGTCTGACCGGAGAAAATGCTCCTCTAAATCCGCAGAGAGCGGAACCGCTTGGGTGCCCGGGTCAGAACGGGCAAGCTGTCGAACCGGTCGCGAATCAGGGTCATATGCCTGACCGGTTCGAGGGTCGATGCGCTGGTTTAAATGATTTCGCATTCTAGGCATCTAAATTTAACAAATTATTTAAACAGAAAATAATATCAAAATAATATCAAAATAAACTAAGAAAATTTTAAAAAATGAACCAACAAAATTAAAAAAACAAAATAAACATGTAAAATTTCGAAAATAAACATGTAAAAAACGAAATAAACATGTAAAAAACGAAATAAACATGTATTTTTCGAAAAAAAAAAACAAAAAAAAAAAAAAACAAAAAAAGATATGAACAAGTATAATTCATGTAAATCCTAACATATAAACCTAAAATAATATTGAAAAAAAAGAACCATAAAAAAATAAACAAGTAATTTTCGAAAATAAAAAAAATGAACCAAAAAAAAAAAAAAAACATGTAAACCCTAAAAACATATGAACAAGTATATTTCATCTAAACCCTAAAAAACATAAACATATGATAAAAAAAAACATAACATATAAACCTAAAAACATATATTTTTCGGAAAAAAAAAAAATGATACAAAAAAAAAACAAAAAAAAAAAGAGGAAACATGATTCGAAAAAAAAAAAACTAAACCAAAAAAAAAAAAACCATGCAAACCCTAAAAACATATGAACTAGTATTTTTCATGTAAACCCTAAAAATATTAAGCTATTGAAAAAATTCGAAAAAATGAAAAAAGAATCATTTAAACCCTAAAACACAAACATGTAAACAAGATCATACACATGTAAACATTCTTAAAATCATGATCATAAACATCTAAACACATAAAACAAGATTATAAAAAACCGAAAAAAAACCTTAAAAACAACATAAATCATCCGAAATAAACATGTAAAATTATACAAAAATCATGAAAAATCATGTTCATGGAAAAAAAAAAACTTAAAAAAAGACAAACCTTTAAAACTTGGAAAAAAAAACTTGGAATCTAGGAAGAAAGTGACGGTTTGGAAGAGAGAAAGTGACGGTTTGGAAGAGAAAGAATGAGAATGTTGAGAGAAAGAATGAGAATGATGGATGAGAATGATGAATGAAGAGAGAATGAGAAAGAAAGTGACGGTTTGGAAGAAGAGAGAAAGAGAGAAAACGAGAATGGAAAGAAATGAGAATGAATGAAAATGACGGAAAAAAGGACTGTTTAGGGTTTTTATATAAAAGTTCTAGCGACTACCCTGCGACTCAAACCGAGTCGATAAATAGTCGGTGATATTAGGGTAAATTTCAAACGTTTGGGTTAAAACCGTAAATATCACCGACTACTGGGCGACCCAGAATTAGTCGGTGGCTAGTCGGTGATAAGTTAACCGTTTAACCTCCCGTATTTATTGCCTCAGTTAATATTTGAAAAGACGGTTGAAAAAACCAAAAAAACTGTTCATGTCACCGACTATCCGCCGACTCACATATAGTCGCCAAGTAGTCGGTAAGAATGTCAACATCCACAATAATTACCTGCAGTAACTTTTCAGAAAACGTGTAAAAGTGAAAAAACTTTTCGGTATACCGACTACCTGGCGACTGAAAGATAGTCGCTGGCTAGTCGGTATACTGAAAAGTTTTTTACCTTTCCAATGCACCTGTCAATCAGAGTAGCTTCTCTGTGAAGCTACGTGATTCATACTAGCGACTACCTGGCGACTGAAGGATAGTCGCTGGCTAGTCGGTATACTGAAAAGTTTTTTACCTTTCCAATGCACCTGTCAATCAGAGTAGCTTCTCTGGGAAGCTACGTGATTCAAACTAGCGACTACCTGGCGACTAATGGGTAGTCGGTAGTTTAGTCGGAGATTTGAATTTGGCGCCTCTTTTTTAATTGTTTTCGTTATTATTATTATTATTATTATTATTATTATTATTATTATTATTATTATTATTATTGTTATTAATATTTTTCTTTAATTAATAATAATAAAATTTTAAATACGATATTAAAATATACAAAATTTACGACCCAATGTAAAAAAAGAACTTTAAATAAACATATAATTATTAATAACATATTATTGGGTTACAAAATCGTCATCGACATCCTCGTCGTCAGATAATACAAGGTCTTCGTCGTTGTCTTCATTTTCCTCGTCATCATGAACCGTTTCGTCTAAGACTAAAAGTTCTCCAGCGGGATCACGCAACGGCTCGACTTGTGCGTCGGAAACATCTTCATTTACCACAAAATCCGGTGATTTCTCTTCCAGTTGAAAAGCAGTGTCCTCGAATTGCTTTGATCTGACTTTGCAAACGGCTCGCCAATCTTTCATGTTTTGCCTTAAACTGGGATAGGATAAGTAATAAACTTGGGAAGCTTGAGAGGCTAGCACAAAAGGATCGTATTTTCTATAGGATCGACCAATATGAACGTCAACCAGCTTATAACGCGGATGGATTCTCGTACCATGGCCGTATCCGGTGGTAGTCTGATCAAACCAATGACATTTGAATAGAGTGACCCGTTTCATTGGAAGTGCTCGAAACTCGAGGTCAATAATATCTTCTAACTGTCCGTAAAAGTCGGTTTCATCCGGACTGTTATCATCGGATTTCACGCACACCCCGCTGTTCTCAGAAGATTTCTTTTTTGAGGAATGAGACATAGTGTGAAATCTATAACCATTCACGTAACAAACATCATAGCGACGTGCCTTGTGCAAAGGTCCCTCGGCGAGGTCCTTAAGAATATCGGCATTATCCACACCGTCAAGAAACCCGTCCCTGGACTGAATATAAAAACAATAATTCAATGTAAATACGTAATATTATTTAGACAACAAGTAACGATGGTTAACGTGTACTCACAATCTGTTTAAACCATGCGGCAAACTGGTCTTGGACCACATGGTCAACTTGCTCTGCGTTTAGATTAGGTTCGTACTTTGTGATTAAGTGTACGAACTGATCATAAAATTGATTCACCTCTGGACAGTTTCGCAGAATATAAGTCTGAGCAATTTTGAGATCTGCTTCATCCAACATAAGAGCCTTACCCCGACCATGAAGTTTGATTGGGTGTGTAAATATGGACAAAACACCCGGTCTGACGTTGGTAAAGAATCCATCATCGTTTCTAGGTAGATCTCTAACTCTGCATCGAACATCTGGCCCAAAGTAATGCGATACAAAGTATGATGCTTCTTCATTAAGATATGCGTTGCAGATCGAGGCTTCAACATGTGCTTTGTTTTTTACATTAAGTTTTAAATGTCGAAGATACCTGTAATTTAAACCAAAGAGTAATTATTAAGACATGTAAAAAGTTATCAGAAAAGTAAATAGTACTAATATTTAGACGTGTAATTAGTAATTACCTCTCAAAGGGATACATCCACCTATATTGTACCGGGCCAGCAATCCTCGCCTCGTAAGCTAGATGAACAGGCAGATGTTCCATGACGTCAAAGAATGTTGGAGGAAATATAGTCTCTAACTTACATAGCACAACTGCAATTTCCTCGTCCAACCTCCACATATCTGCGGCAGAAATTCGCGGAGAAGTAAGACTTCTAAAATACAGACTAATTTCAGTAAGAGCTTCCCATACTTTTTCTGGCAGCAACTCTCGAAATGCAATAGGAATCAGTCGTTGCATGAACACATGACAATCATGACTCTTCATCCCGAATACTTGATGTTTAGCCATGTCGATGTTCCTGGCTAAATTAGAGACATACCCATCAGGAAATCTCAGAGTTTTAAGCCACTCCAGAAGGACAGCCATTTGCTCTCTGTTTAGTGTGTATGATGCCTTGGGAATGGTAGAACCAACTGGATGCAATTCCGACCGGATCCCGAGCTCCGCTAAATCTTGACGTGCCTTGAGATGATCCTTAGTTTTTCCAGGCACACACATTATTGTGTTGAAAATGTTATCAAAGAAGTTCTTCTCAATGTGCATCACGTCAAGGTTGTGACGGATCATATTTGTGCTCCAGTACGGCAAATCCCAAAAGATACTTCTCTTCTTCCATCCAACACACTGTCTACTTAAATCCGCGTTGAACTCTGCTGCATCGTCTTCAAACACCCTTAAAAACCCAAAACGATCCAACTCCTCCAAAAGCTCATTTCCCGTACGTATTTCGGGCATTACAGCCTTCTCAACAACTCCACGGCTAAAAAGCACCCGGTTTCTACGAAATCGGTGTGTACTATCTAAAAATCTCCTATGTGAGTCAAACCAACTGACTTTTCTACTGTGCCTTAAATAAAAGGCTTTGGAGTCATCCATGTAATCGTAGATGTCGTAGAGTATGGGGTGTACATCCACCTTCTTTGAGTTCGTAAACCCATGTTTAGGATTTTCATGTCCATGACGTCAAAAATAAAAGACCATGCCGTAGGGGTTCAAACAATTGTTACAATCTCGATAGTTCTAGTGATAATAGCCTTAGGCAAAACACTTGAAACCAAGATAACTTAAAACTACACTTTGTGAACAAGTCAAGCCAGAACCGTCAGTTACTGCTTTGTTAGCTTCTAGCTAGAAATAATACGTTGCGCATTTTTTTCAATTTTGAGAAACATATTTTAAACGTTTCTAACACAATTTTATAGTAAACATACAAGATAATAAGTAGGAAAAAAACATATATTTCAATTCAGCACGAAAAAAAGCTCATTAAAATTTTATTAAACAATATTTCGAATTTTGTGATTAAGTGTACAAAAATATAATAACGTTAATCACTATATCCTATCAAATCTCCATCCGTACACCTATTAATATTAATCATTTCACCGATTTAAATTAATAATGTACGGATAGAGAGGGATAGGATACAGTGAAAAACATTAAACAACTTTTATACAATATTTCGAATTTTGTGATTAAGTGTACAAAAATTTAATAACGTTAATCACTGGATCCTATCAAGTCTCCATCCGTACACCTATTAATATTAATCATTTCACCGATTTAAATTAATAATGTACGGATAGAGAGCGATAGGATACAGTGAAAAACATTAAACAACTTTTATACAATATTTCGAATTTTGTGATTAAGTGTACAAAAATATAATAACGTTAATCACTATATCCTACCCCGGTCTCCATTCGTACACCTATTAATATTAATCATTTCACCGATTTAAATTAATAATGTACGAATAGAGAGGGATAGGATACAGTGAAAAACATTAAACAACTTTTATACAATAAATATAACCATTTAAATTAGAGTATGTTAATCACTATATCCCACCCTTCTCCACGCGTACACCGATTGAAATTAACCATGTACGAGTGGAGAGGGTGGGATACAGTGAAAAACAAATTTGAGGCAAATCTCATTTGCTTAAAAACAACCATTAAATTTGTGTTAATTATCCAACCCCGTCTCTACGCGTACACCGATTAAATTAACCATGTACGCGTGGAGAGAATCGAATACAATAAATTCATGTTAATCACTATATCCCACCCCTTTATCCACACGTACACCGATTGAAATTAACCTTATACGAGTGAACAACAACCATGTACGAGTGGAAAGGGGAGGGATACAGTGAACAACAATGAAAAACAAATTTATGTATGTTTATAAGCAAATATGATTCATACCTTTAATATCAAAATTTTCCATATTTTTGATACGATTGAACTGTTAAATTTATGTTTCGCAATTTGTCCGGTTCTTCCCGAACCCATACTTAAGTAAACAAACTCGAGTATGGGTACGAAGAGAACGGGGCAAGTGAGAAACATGATAAAGTTGAAAGGTTTATTTTGAATGAATCGTTTTATTAATATTTCGAGACCGTTTATTTTTTTGTTTTTCAACTTCTCGCCGTCCACCTCCACCCCTACCTAATTCTTCTCAAGTAGGAGAGTTAAATAGGGGTGGTGGTGGATGGCGACAAGAGAAGAACAGATAAATTATAGAGAGAAGAGGGAAATGGCCGGATTGGGGCGAGTGGAAAATGACGAAGGGGGGGGGGTATTTATAGACAAAATCAGGATATTACCGACTACCTAACGACTCAGACTAAGTCGGAGTTTAGTCGGCAGAAATAAAACGTTTATTCCCGTATTTTTTTTCCTTTTTTCTTTTTTGGCGACTAACTAGCGACTACCTTTGTGGTCGGCAAAGTAGCGACTAAAACATAAAGTCGCAAGTTGGTCTGCAAACGGCGACCAAAGATTTTTTGTCTCTGGTTAGTCGGTATTACCGACTAAATTAGAATTGTCGGTATTTTAGTCGCTGTGTAGTCGGTAATACCGACTAAATCTGTCCAGTCGCTAAGTTGGGTCGCTGAATTGCAATTTTTTTGTAGTGATATATATATATATATATATATATATATATATATATATATATATATATATATATATATATATATATATATATATATATATATATATATATATATATATATATATATATATATATATATATATATATATATATATATATATATATATATATATATATATATATTTGAATTCAAGATATTAACATGAGTAAGTATTAAAATTAAAGTCGAGATCATCGGATTTAGTTTTTCATTTAGAGCAATTATCGTTCTTCTCAGGTAAAGTTCTGAGATCGAATATCACATGACGCTTCCTTTCTTAGCCTACACTGTAATCCGAAAAAAAAAAACAACTAAAAATTGAAATTAAAGTAAAACATACGTGGTGCAAACACAATCTGGGCTCAAACAGTTGGAAAAAGGTTTGACAAGTGCAATGTCTATGTCTTCAATCTTGGTTATCTTACAATCAATTCCTGGTGGACACTTGCAAGATGTCCTGTTCAATCATAAACAATAAACATACATATATCACCAAATTATAAACTATGATAACAATAATTATGTACATAAAAAAAACCAAATGTATGTATATTTTGTAAACACATACTCGCAAGATTCACCGGGTGCGCAGCAAGGTTTGGATGGTTCAGCCATTTTAATTTGTTTGGATATTTTATTAATGTGTTGTTTTGTTAAGGTTAATCTTTTACTTGCTTTATTTTGTAAGGCGTAATTTCTCTCCTTTTTATAGATGTTAGAAGCACGTATCATTCCTTAACCTACCTTAAATAATTCCAAGAACTTTTCAAAAAGAATTAAAAATTAATTAAATTAATTGAGGACGTCACGTACATTAAAAATTTGACATATTCTTCTCTAGAATAAGAGCTGGTTGTCCCTTCAACTATGTCCTCCACTTTTGAAATTGATCTTCATAATACTGGAAAATTTACTAAGAATAATATAATTTTTTGCTTATTTTTTTATAATAATAATAATAATACCAACTTAAGGGATATTTCCTACAATATACCTAACATATAAAAAATCAAAATATAGGGGATTATAAGACAAAAAAATATAGTAAATTAGTCATTAATAAACTAAAGTTGGTATAATTTTAGGAAAAAACCCCTAAAATTGGTATTATTCACAATTAATCAAAAGTTTATATTATTGTAGGGTAATTAACAAAATGGTAGATTATTCACAGAAATTTTTCCCTTGATAAAATAGATACTTCCTCAATTTCATATTACTTGCATGAAATCAACTTTTGCAATATTTATTATTTTATGGTTATTTATCCCGGCTATTATATGAGAAAAATATAGTCATGTGAGATCTTGTTTTTATTCGTCTCGTCGAATATTAATTTCAAATTTTTATAATTTTTAGTTATGTATAAATCTATATATAAACAATCCGACAAATGCATTAGATTGCGCAAAAGTGTATTTGATGCAAGTATTTTATTTGAAATGGAGGATGTATAATTATATGATAGTCTCTTTTTATTATGTGAAATTACTCGTGGATTACATTTAGCTAACTTTTTTTTAGTATTTATTTCGATCAACTTCTCAAAATTTGCATATAATTAAATTTATATTGAGTGGTTAATTAATCAATAATTGAGTTTTTATGGTCATCATTTCCTTACCATAATAGATTTGTAAGTAGTTCATATGGATGAGAATGGAGTATTGTAGCCTTGAAGATCTTAATAAAGTTTTTATTAGCTTTTTTCTTTGTTGAATTTTAGCTTTTAATTAATAATTTTTCCAAGAAAATACACTTATTTAGTAAATAGCTCCAAATTCAGTTATAAATTAAACCAATTTCTAAGCCAAAATAGAAAAACATGCTAAGAGAAGCGTTTAGTAAATAGCATGCCAACCAACAAAAACAGTTAATGCCATCAACTAGTCAAACAAGTCCAGCCCTTCTAACGACCAACCGTCAATTATGAACTTTAACATTTCGTAACTTCAAAGACTCACTAAAAACTTGAGAAATATTAATCTCGATTAACGTTAAATTTGTTATAGGACTTATACACAATATGACCAACACAAGAAAAGAGTTAATCACATTTAGTTCTGATCTGATGAGATTTCATCTTAAAATCAATATCATAGAGTATACACTTAATTACCAACAATTAACGTTTAAAATAATTTGTATGAAGGTGATGTGCATGACC